>JBCNJP010000006.1:41882525-42222633 GCA_039602395.1 Deinandra increscens subsp. villosa
AGAGTTTATCGTCACCAAAGATCACTGGGAGAGTTATCTCTCCCATTGGATGTACCACTTCTCCTGAAAAGCCAATAAGAGTGGAATTATGAGGCTTCAGCCTTTGTTGCACATCTAATCCCATTTTCCGGAAGCAAGCCTCATACATAATTTCCGATGCACTTCCAGTATCGAGATAGGTCCGTTTCACTAGAAACCCAGCCGACAGTCACAATTACTGGATCCTCTCTTGATTCTTTTCCAATCAATGGTGGAAACGTAATCTCTTAACTTTTCCATTTTTCTTCTTCAAATTTTGTTTAAACACTACGATGCCAAACGTTCAATCCTCTTCGTATCATTGCAATCACAGGTTGATTAACAGCTTGAGGGCGTCCCTCCTTAAACTTTTTGACCAGATGCGATAATTTTCCAGATTTGATGGCTTTTTCAATCTCACTTCGCAAGTGTCTACAATTGTCTGTGTCATGCACGATCCTTTTGATAATCACAATATTTACCCATGTCACTTCCCAAAGGATTATAAGTCCTTTCAGGTATTGAAAATTGGACATTCTCTATTGCTAAGATTTCACTTGGAGTTTTTGTAAGTGATGAGAAATCATTGGATCTGGGTTCCCAGGCCTTTTTGTAACCTTCGTAATTACTCTCCCCCCCCCCCCCTACGATCATAAGGTTGAGATCTAAATTTTTTCCAAGATTGATTCTTGTTGGTGCAGTAGAGACACTTGCATTTGCATTTCGGTAACTACCACGTTTTTGAGATGGTTTCTGGGTATTGACACCCTGAATGTTTCCGGAAGTGCTTCTTCCCTTTACATAGGTCCTAACGCGATCCATAAGCACTTCCATTGTCTGAGGTAGATCCTCGTGCAATTTTTCCACCAGGTGTGTATGTTGAACACCATGGCAAAAGCCAGATATACGTAATTGATCCCGTGTTTCATTGTTAAAGCGCATAACAAAGCTTTCAAAGGTTTCATCATTCCTTCTTCGGATGTTATGCACTTCCGTCACCTCCTGTGTACACTTCCGTTGTTGGCTAAACTGCCTTAGGAATTTCTTCCTTAGATCCTCAAAGCCGCTTATTTGTGCATTTGGAAGTGCATCGAACCATACTCCTGCAGGTCCAGTAAAAATCTGTACCAACATGTGGCACCATGTTTCTTCTGACCATCGTTCAAGCCTCCCAGTAGTGATAAAATCAAATATATGATCATCAGGATCTGTTAGTCCACCATACTTCTTTACGGAAGTTGGCATTTTCAGCTTTGCTGGGAACTTAGCATTTGCGATCCAATCTTGAAACTTAGAATGCTCTTGCATATACGAGGAAAGTATGGGACAAATACATCCTTCGTTCCTGATATCATAAAATCCATAGGTCAGAATAATATCAATACCTTTTTTGAGAAATAAGGTCTTAATGTTATAATTCAATCATAGCAATTACAGCTTATTCAAAATTGCTCATATCCGCCTCTTATATGAGGTCTTTCAGGTTGACACTTCCAACGCAAATGTAATTTGTTCGGAAGTGTTCACATAGTATCTACTTCTCAAGAGATCTCATTATGTTACTTCCGATGCGCGTACGTCTTACTCGGAAGCCCTCGTTTATTATTATAATCACTTCCGATGCGCGTACGTCTTACTTGGAAGTCTTCAATTTAGTATCCATTTTTGGGTGATCATATCGACACCACTTCCAATGCACGTGTGTCTTATTCGGAAGTGTATATCCGTGTCTTTTTTTCAAAACAATCCCATGCATAAGCACCATAGGGTACCTTCTTTCTCTTTTTTTTATAACTCAACATGTGAGTGTGCATTTGAAGTATCGAAAATTCAAATTTGAATTTTTTTTCCCACCTTAACTTTTGTTCTTATAGCTTTCCAGATTTTATAGGCAATCTTCATAGGATCATCTTTGAATCTTCAAATCTTCATCCGGTATTCATTCAATGAATTTCTAGATTTCGCGTTTCACCAAACGACCCTCGGTTGTTTATCCATTCATAAGGATTTCGCATAATCATTAAACCATTATCATATCATAGAGATCAAAATACATCAAATTATCAAATCAACAATTGATCGTTAATTATTGAATTAAACAAATTCAAATTGGTTTTATCGATCCAAAATATGTGTATCGGTCCAATGTTTTCAAAAACGAATTTCTCCACGTATTCAAAGTTTTAAATCGACACCTGACGATTTTGTCCGTTTGATAGTTGTACGATCTTCATTTAGAAGATCATCTAGATCCTTTTGAGCATCTGTTTTTCTAGAATCCTTTTCCGGAGAAAATTTTAGAGTTGCGCGGACTTCCTGCAACCATTGCTCACGTTTTTCCTTGTCCTTTAACTGTTTCAGAATCTGCAAATTTCTCATCAGAAAATCACGATCAAAACCTCATAAGACCTCTACAGCATTATTCGGATCCACATTATCCTCACCGTCATAATGATCTGAATACCGATTATCATCCAATTGATTCGGTAATAGAAACACCGAAGCTTTCTCACTGATTTTTCCAGCTGATCCTTTCGAGCTGTGTGTTCTTCGGTGATTCTCCGAGATCAAAAATTGACTTTCTCTTCACTGACTCATCCGATTGCTTCTCCATTTTTCACCAATTCCTGAGAATACGGATGGCGCCAATTGATGAACCACAAAATCACACCGTACGCAGATATCAGCTTATAATTCAACTAGGAACGAGCTAATTAATGAAGAATAATAGATGAATCGATCGTTTTATTGATATGGTTATATTTGAGTACAATTGGAGAAAACACACAGTGAATGTGTGATTTTCTGGAACTGAAAGTTACATTGTTAATGAACAAATGAACTATTTATAGAGTTGCTAGAGTCGCATCTTCGCAGGTTGATTGGATGCACTTGCGTTTTGTCCATCCGCAACTGCATCACTTCCGACTTGTTCTTTATACGATACTTGCTCTTGAGGTCTTTATCATCGGAAATGTAGCTGCTAGGCCATTTGCATGTCCGATCTTGACCTATCCTCATCATCCGTGATTGGTAATAATGATAGAGAGTAGATTGCCGGTGTTTTGTTTAAAGAAGAGAGGATGCCTGTATGGTTTGGATGAAGTCAGGTGTTGATACCTCGGATCTGGGATGAACTACACTTGCGATGATGACACATGCGAAGAAATACACATGGAGAGGCTTGGATTTCCTTTTGAAGGTTTTGTAAGTCGTGAAATAAGGTATATGAGGTTTTATGTTTTAAAAGAGGCCTGAAAGTGATTTCTAGGATGTAGAATGACATTACATGCAAGGAGTATCATAAGAAAGGAAGGGTTGAGGAGTATGATTAATTCAATTGTTATCTACACAAGGTTATTTCCCAAGTGTACTTCTTTATATATTTTTTCCATGCCTTGCGTTGAGAAATGCATTTCCTCTGGGAGGGTTCCTCTTCTTCTTAAATTGACGCTTGCTCTTTTATACAAAGAATTTTATGGATATCTATTTATTTGATTACTGAATGATGGATGTGTTACGGATTAGCATCGGAAGCATTACCGCATGTGAAAGTGAACAAAATCCTTCTTTCACTTCGTCAATGTATGGTGGCTAGGACCAAGTGTGAAGATATTTATCAATTGCAAGTGTTGAAGAGGTTTTCAATGGATAGTTAAGGATTTGTTATGTTCTTCCCAAAAGTGCTCTGCATTAATATTTGGAAGTCTCTCAACTAGTATTCCCTGGGAAAATAAGTTGCTTATGTTTTCATCAATGTTCCTTAAAAGCTCAACTATTGTCACTTCTGAATTTCGTAATTGATCAGATGAAGATTATAAGTCTAGCATGATGAAGTTGACACCACATCATACTAGTCTGGGGGATTCATGACAGATATGATTGATAATTCGCATGTGCTTACTAAAGGAGGATGTGTAATGAATAAGCACTTGCGTGTAATAAGTGAAAGTGTTGATCTTGGTGGTAAGGCAGAGTCCGCATGTGCGTCAGGTATGATTGATTATAGTCCATTAGCTTTAAAAAAGAGTATACGCCAATGGACTAGGGGGCTGGATGAGGTAAGGCTTTTTAATCAAAATGATTCGCATTAGCTTCATAATATCAAATGTGTCGGCTATAACTAAAAACATGTTTAAAGTTGAATGTGTTTTAGTGGTGTGTGATTAGAACTTGAAATTGGAATAACCTACACATGCAGTATAGCAAAGGGTAAAAGGTATATTTCACTTGTATAATGCAAACAGAAAAATATATTGGATGTGTATTTTTCAACCTTTAAGTCTATTAACTTCACATAGATTGTCTCAGTCAATAGGCTTGGGGGACTTGATAATATACTATGGGTCTTGGATTGCGGTCACATCCGGCCCTGGTCATTAAGTCCACTCTTGCAATGCTATCTAATGTATTATGCTAAGTTTGACAGGGTTGATCAGGAAGTGATTCTAAAGACGGATGTGCAAGGTCAATGGACAGATGTGCAAGTGCTGACATGAGCATGCTGAATTCTCTATAAAGAGCTAAGATCAGAGTTGGAGCAATGATCTTCTTCTCTTCACTTTTACACCTTTACTATGTGTTTCACTACACTTCCGTCTATAATAACATATGCGTTAATAAAAAATTTCTTGTTCTTATCTATTCCCAATCTCTCTCTTGTTTACTCTCAATTTAAGATCCATATCATCTTTATTTCATATATAGTGGAACTATTTGTTTCTTCCTTCCTCATGTTCCTCCTTTGTTCTCGAGTAAACGAGTATGTCGGCGATGAAAACAATGACGAATTGATCTAAGTATGGTTTGCACACGCGGTTCATAAGATCCATGAACACCGCTAGTGCATTAGTGAAGCCGAAAGGCATGACTAAAAATTCGTAGTGGACATAGCGCGTTCTGAATGCTGTCTTTGATATGTCCTCCTCGTGGACTCTAAGTTGATTATACCCAGACCTTAAGTCAATTTTTGAGTAGTAGCTGGATCCTTGCAAATGATTGAAGAGATCATCGATCCGAGGAAGAGGATATCGGTTCTTAATAGTAACCTTGTTGAGCTCACGGAAGTCAATGCACATCCTGAACGTCCCATCTTTCTTTTTGACGAATAATACATGCGCGCCCCATGGCAACGAGCTTGGTCTAATGAAACCTTTATCTAATAATTCCTGCATTTGAGTGGATAATTCATGTAATTCATTTACAGCCAAACAATATGGAGCTCGGGCAACAGGAGCTGCTCCATGTATAAGGTCGATTCCGAATTCCACTTGTCGATGTGGAGGTAGGCCTGGTAGTTCTTCCGAGAATACGTCGGGGTAGTCGCGAACTATCGGAAAATCCTTGATTTTTCTTTCCACCATGGTCTGGTCCGTAACCGTTGCCAGGATGACTATGTGTCCCTTCCGAAGATACTTGTGTGATTTAAGGTACAATATGATTCCGGAGACAGTGTCTCCCTTTTTCGCCCTGAATCGAGAGTACTTTCTTGCTTGCGGTTGGTATACGTACGACTTTTTCTTGGTAGATGATTTCTGCCTGGTGCACGGACAGCCAATCCATACCAATTATTACGTCAAAACTACCGATTGTGAAAGGCACTAAGTCTATACTGAATTTGTGACCTGTAACACCCGACAAATATCCATATTGGTAACCCGACCTGTTTAGATAAATGTGGGTAATATCTAATTTTTTTTTTTAGCAAAATCATTTTAATAAAAATGATTAAAATTATTTATTGAACCTTGTAAAATACAATAAGAGTGACTAAATGATTTTTAATAATTATTGTCGTTATATAGTAAATGTGTGACAAGGTATTCTATACACACGGTATTTTATATAAAATGTTACTTTGTAAAGTATGGGTAAGCTTAGTGGCTTTTTTATAAATAATATTCTATGAAAACATTATCATTAAAATAGTATTTTTATAAAAGATAAGTGGGGACTATATAATGTGTTATAAAGTTGTATACTAAGTATTAGATGGAAGGTTCAACAAAAATTAAGGTATAAACTCAAGGGGGTTAGTATGTACACTATCAAATTTGAGGGTGTATACTGTCATTTTGATGAAACTCAATTTATGAAAATGAATGCTGTTTTTATTACATTTCAACCGTCTCTTTATTCCGATCATCATGGCCGGCGTTATTTGTTCGATCAATCAACCTCATTATCAGCGATAAGGTGCACAACCATCCTCATACCCATACCGTATCAAATCAAAACCTATTACACCATTTGAAGACCCATGAATGAGATAGCTAATCTTCACCTCCGAGCTCCGATCTTGATTCTCCTTCTAATTACCCTCGATTCGTCATCTCAGCTCTCGACTACCCACAAGGAAAACTGGTAAGAACACCACCTCCGACCCCCCATTTCCGTCACCCTTCTCCACCACTTCAAACCGCTGACATGTTTCTGTACGCTGTTCTGTTAGAACACAATGTAAATGTAACGGAAAACAACCAAGTATTAGAAGAAAATATAAGATATATCCTCAAAAGAGAAAGGATATGAAAATCTGTATGAAATACAGATTTCTGTAGTCATACAGAACTACTCTGGAATTTCCGAAGTAGTTCTGTATGACCAACTCTACAGAAATCTTGATTTCTATAGAAGGCTTCTAATGGGAAGCATCAACAGTCTTCAAAGAAGAGTCCTGAAGGAGTTCTCGACTATCAGAAGATAAAAATTACGAGAAGAACAATTCTGCCTTTGAGTGAGGAATAAGCAAATTGAACACTAACTTGACATTAATCACTGAAGCAGTTGAAGACAGTTGAAAAAGAGATAAATTGAATATCCTCAATTTATCTCTATATACTCTGACACACTCCAAATTCAACCATTCTCAACCACCTTATCCGATTGCAACTTGCTACATCTTCCTATAAATAGCAAGCTGACTTCACACACAAGGTAAGATAACAAGCATACAATTCAATATCTTCTCAAAACAATTACAACTTACCCCCATATAAAAAAGTTATTTCTGTTGATACATTGTTATACTATAAACTCGTGTAAACCATTATTTACATTTGAGACATAAAGAAAAACCCTTTTTATGAATTGTTGTCTTCCAATTTGATTTGCTTTCTACAACTTGTTTATCTTGTTTAAATCAAATTGTGCCAACATTGTTAAAGAGCCCCTCATGGGACCCAACATGTTCTCTACTATCTGATCGTTGGGAAGGCCTTGCTCGACAACTCTAGCCACCGAGGAGCAGCTAGCGAATAACACGGGTGTTAGATCGAACCGCCGCACCCAAGAGCGGAACTAGAAATTTTTTTTAAGAGTTCAGAGGCAATGCTACGAAATTTTTTATTTTAAGCAAATTATTTGTTAAAATAAACACACATTATTTTCTTACTATATAAGTATTATGGTATGGAATTTTAACCAAAGTGAAGGGTTAGCTTAGTGGTTGCTAAGTTTAATTTTAGGTGCTACTACTTTGTGACGCAAGTTCAATTATCTGTTAATCCATTTTTTATTAATAATAGAGGAGTTTTGTAAAAAGTTTAATAAAATAGTAGAAGGAAGAATTCGAACATGAGACCTCATATAAGATATAACGCCCAAAAACTAACTGCTCCACTTGCACATTTAGTAAATACTTTCAAACATAACGTATTTAAGGGGGTATCACAAGTATGGTAAAATGACATAAACCTAAAATTTTATTTTTTTTCCACTTCGTATACGACTTTAAGGGGTAGCCCGTGCTACCCCTGGACCTTATAGAGGTCCGCTCCTGGCCGCACTCGAAGACTCATCACCATCTTTGCGTTTCTATTAGTTTTGGTTCAAGGTACAACTAAAACTCATGTTTAAACTTGAGTCGCATGCTTCTGGTTCACTCGTGTGTGATTTTTTTTTCTGGTCTTCTATGGACGTTACGTCATTTAGGTTTGTAATCGGAGAAGATGACTCGTTTTTATTGTTATTAAATACTTTTCGAATCGAATAAATTTCGTGTTTCAAATCTGTCTCATTGGTTAGGCACTTAGACACTCAAATAGACGGTTGCTGGTTCAACCCCTGTTGCCAACATTTTTTTTCCTTTCTATTAATCTCATCTCATTTGCCCACTGATGAAGTAAAATGGGTTTTGGATGTGTCTACACATCCGACCATTTGCTATCAAGTCCTCTCTTGCAAAATGATGTGTTATATGGAGCTTGACAGGATGATGACAATATGATTATCACCGGTGCGAGGGACGGATGTGCATGTGCTGGACAGGTGCGAGGGACGGATGTGCATGTGCTGGCGGAACATGTTAAATGCTCTATAAATAGCTGGGATCAAGGCTGAAGAAAGGATCTTCTAGACTCTTACTTTACACCTTCAACTATGTGTTACTACACTTCCGTCTGTAATAACACTTGCTTCAATAAAATCATTAGCTTTATCATATTTCTCAAGATCTCTCTTATTCTCCTCTATTCTGATATTCCAAATCATCTCTACCTTGTTCCTTGGGGGATAATTTGCTTTTTCAGTGGCGCCATCCAATTGTTGACACGAATTTTGTTTTGATTTTGGAGATCTAAGAAGATTTTGAGGAAGGAAGGAGCTAAGATGTTCATGAAGAACAATTTTGTTCAACTTTGACTTGGTTCAAGTTCTGATGGTGATTTCTGAATTGATCAGAAGAATCGATGTGAAACGAGCATAAAGTGTTGATCGTAATCACATTTCGATCTTGTTCGGGGTGGGCCTCATTTCATTACCAGGTGAAATCTATGGATTTTATGGTGATTTTGACTTTTTGGTGGTCAACAAACCAGAAATTAAGCTTGCTCGCCGGTTCGTTTTCATATTTAAAATCAGTTTGAGGATTTTTGATCTCAAAATTAGGCTTAAAATTCTTGCTCATAACATCTCGAAATTTTTGAGCATCAAATTTTCATAAGAATCACTGGGATTTTGTTGTAATAGAGATGAAAAATGGGGTGTTCTTTGTTTTGTACATAAAGATTTTAACTTCTGATGGTTGATTGAGTGAATTGGAGTGACGCTAAAAGTTTACTATTGATCGGAATCACATTTTAATTCCGTTCGGGAAGGTTTTTGGTTCAATTAGTGAACATTCCCTGGTAATTTTGCAAGCTACTGGGTTGTGGCCTTTGGTGCTGGATTGTGTCAATTTGGTGTTTCGGGGCGGAAGGTTTTATGTGAAATATGTCTGCGGGAGAAGACATTGGAGGACGACTTATTCCGTAATCTTGAAGAGAAAGAAACTTTGAGAAATTTTGAGAGGACGACTGTTCAAATTGTATTCAAGTGCTCGAACCTGGTTCGACAGTATCATTATTTAAGTTGAAATTGACATTGATTTTAAAACAGAAGGTTACCCGACAGTATGGTTGTAAGCTTCAGTGCTAGGTGTTCTTTTTGGTGATTATGTGGACGAAACGGCGTACACGGTGAGGATGATCTGGATCGGAATCTCGTTTCGATTCATCCCGGGAAGGTTCCAAGCTTGATTACAGAAGTTTGTTATTATAGATCTGATAAAGAACACAAGGCAGGTGTGGGTTTGTGGAAGATTGCTCGATTCAGGCTCTTCTGATGATTTTTAAATTGATCGATTGTTTCAGAATTGTTGATTCAAAGATGGCTTTTTAAGAGGTCAACTAATAAAAAATGGGGTGGTCGTGATAAATGTTTGAAGGTATTCGAAAAGAAATCTAATAAAGGGAGCTTCATTGAAAATTTTGCACCCGGTTAAAGACAATATTGGATGTTATAAGTTGAGAGATCTAATTCTATGGTCTTCATTCAATTTTGACTTTCTACATAGTCAAAATATTTTTAAGGTATTAGGTTGGTACTCTCTAGATCATGATTTGGGATTGGAGCTACTTGTTTAGTTTGATAAGAGGTTGACTACGGGGTTACGTATTCTTCTCGGTCACTACTTGAGTGAGTTACATCGGGTCAAAAAAGGATATTCATGATCGTAATCGCATTTCGATCTTGTTAGGAATGAGTTCTCTTTACATTACCTGGAGAAAAGATAGGGATTATATGGTGATTTTGATTTTTTACGAGTCAAACGTTTTTGAAGCGGTTCAAGATAAAACGTTGAAGCGGTTCAAGATAAAATGTTGAAGCAGTTCAAGATGTTTCGGTGATTTGGAGCTCGATGGATTGAAGTATTGTAAAGTGAAGGTACATTCTTGGCCGAAATCGTGTTGCGGATCTATTCGGAACAGTTTTTAAGCTCCATTATTCAAACGTTTCATTTAAACGTATCTACTTGGAAATTATACGGTTTCTGGGGAAATAACTCGACATCTAAGTCTAAAATGGAAATGTCATGGTAGAATTTGAAAGAAGTCATTCCATTTTGACTTCTATTTAGTCAACCACTTTGAAGATGGTTAATGAGGATTGCAATTCATGTTACAGGTGTAAGATAGTTGGTGTTTTAGTTTTGTATGTGATTGTGGAGGCAATAATCAAAGTTGGAAGATTAGGATGAATCTGGAGATTAGAGATGTATATGAATTAGAGTATGCAACATGCATGTGCAGACACTAATGGGTGACTTAATGGGTGACTTTGGGGATGGAAGCCATTCTTATTTCTTTTATTAGCGGGAAGCGTATCGATCCCAAGTGCTGAATTTGGCGGCTATTGATAAAGATTGGTGTAAGATTCTAGTATACAAATGTGAATGAAGGGAAGTGAAGGTTGATATAAGGAAAGGATCTGCGCACATGTGATAGTTTTATAGGTTCTGGGATACAAATTGGGGAAGCATATACTTACGGAATAAATTTCCAAGTACAGATTCATTAGTGGAATCCCACGTCTACAGTGACATTGTCTTCACTACATTTCTTGGAGGGAGCATACCGGTCCCAAGTGTTGGATTTGGTTATGTTTGATAAAGATTTGGTGTTAGGATCTGGGATGCAGATGTGAATAAAGAAGAAGTTACATGGCGAACAATGGTTGGCAATTGAAATATACATGGTTTCAAATGGGTTGTTTAGGTTCATAAAATAAAAAAGTGAGTGCTAAAGTGAAAGAAAAAGTGGGTGGCATGTGTAAGTGTATATCTCATGGGATTTAACTTTGTTACAACCATGGTCATGGGTGGATGGTTCAAGTAATGGAAGAAAAGGCATAGGCATTACATATTTACAGTAGCAGTAAGATGTGCCTCTTATGGATGGTCCGAATAACTATATGCTCAGTGCATAGGTGGTCTTTCGAAGATCGGGTTAAAGCATTGTTGAGTATGGCATATGCACTTACCCATATGTAAAGGTTAGGAGGCGAGTGTAGGAAAATTCTGCGAGCAAAAAATGAGTATAGGTGGAAAGGATTGTCTACACATGCAAATAATCTATAATCTATATTTGAGAGGTTACTTGCATGTGGTTTGATGCGCTTCCGTCAAGAGATTACGTGGCCTAGATTATGATCACTTGCATTGTCAGAAGTGCTTAAAAGGGTTACTAGAAAAAGAAGATAGTTTCATTCACGGAAGAGTCAACTGGTGAAAGGAGTTATCTTTACAAGGGGTGAAAGTGCTACGCTGGGTCGGATGTGTTCTGACCATAGTTGTCATCGCATCAATGTTAGTTTTACACTTGCGACGAAACTACTAATTTGCCGGATGAGGTAACTCTTCCTTCTTTATCAAATATGATCATATTTGGTTTTGTTATATAGTTTATGATTAAAACTGTTAGTTCATCATTCTTGTTTAAGTTGAAACACTTATTCCTTATCTAAATGTAACCAAATTCAGACTTGATATATCCCTTATACGTTTTTGTAAAAAAAAATAGGAAAGGAAGATGAGTTTTCATTATGAAATTTAAAATTGTTAAGTGCAAAATGGAGTTTTTAGAATTACGAGAATTAAGTAATTTTTTATTTTTAAACAACTTAAGAACGAAGGGGAAATGCATATGCATATAATTGGATAAGGAATATTGGGTACACCTCATAAAGTAGTAAATATGTTGATACTTGGAAAATCTAGATTAATTATTGTTAATTCTAATGTTTGGTTGTTAATGTCATCTTATGTGACATATGGGAGTGAAAGGGGTTAACAAGTTGACTAACTTGATCCAACTTGATTCAATGCTTGGCCCTTCAATCGATGTGGTCGATATAAGAAGAAATGGAAGTGTGGGAATTATGGATTTTGGTTTTAAAAAATGTGGTGGTGCTCACTGGCTAGTTTTAAGTAGTGGTAAATCTTATAAGGAAAAAAGTTTGAGAGTGGGGATGATGAGGTTGCTAAATCTTTATGGGAATTCTGAAGTATTACGGATGTGGTAGTAAGACTTATATATAAGAGATCTACTCGATGGGATATGCAACTTTTTGTCTTTGGGATTTTGGTATAAGCTATCAGAAGATTAAAGGTAAAGAAACGACCATGACATTAGGTGGCAATGGCTAGGTTGGAAGTGATGATTTTTGGGATAATTTCGGATATGTGTGGATCTGATGATTTTTGGGGAGAATTTCGGATATGCGCTGATCTGGTGGTTTTTTGGGAAAATTTCGGATGTGTACTAATCTGATGGATTTTAGCTTCAAAAGGTTATCAGCATGGGATTCTTACGACGTCTCACTAAAATATGAATTGGGGTATGATAATATATTTTTTGCAAGTGTGTTTCTTAAAAGTATAGTCAGGTACAAAGGGGTTTTTTGATGGTTATTTAGTTATAAGTAATGTATGAGCAGTTGGTAAATGGGCATGTAAATGACAAGTTAAGGGAATTTTTAGGAATAAGGAAGACGGCATAGTCATGAAAGTGGGTCAGATGTGGACGGGTAAAAAAAATATTTGTGAGTTCGTTGATGGAAAATGTAAAGTTAATATAAAGATGGATCTTTAAGAATGGTCTTTTGAGGAAAAGACAAGAAAGTTTCATGATTATAAGGATGTGTGAGTTTTGAATTCCAAGGCAACATTTGATAAATAGGAAGTTCAGATACATGCATTTGCTTTTGTGGTGGTCTTGGAAATACAGTGAAGGATAGGAAAGTTTTTGATGGTATAAGAAGCAAATGCAAGTTCCTAGCAGTTTCTTGATGCATTTTATGTTTCAATGGTATGGGTGATATGGGAAATTTTGGTGGTATTTGGAAACTTTTATGAGAATTAATAAAGTTATGGTGATAAAATGGAAAGTTGGTTGTGGTACTGATTCACGCATATGGGGGCTTAAGGTGGATGTGTTGATATTATATGAAGAGTTAAGTGGATGTGGTGATTTATAATGCTTGTGAGCTGGTGTTTCTATGATGATTCTGAGCAAATATTAATGAGCTCAAGTGGGGTGAATTAGCATATGCATGAGCAACTTCTTTTTAGGCGGTCCCAATAATTAGACAAAGTATGTGATTCTTTTAGCATGTGATGTGTTCAGAATATTTTCAAGGGATTTTGCAGAATATATTGGTATGTGCTATTAACAAATAACTGTGGAGTTACGACACATGTGCGATTTTGTGTTTTGACACAAGCAGATGCTTTTAGTTCATGATGAAGAATCAATACATGCTACATGACATTTAGATGGAAAGAAAGCTACTAATATGATTCAAGAATAGTGGTGAAAGGGTCATAGGGAAAGTGGCTTCCGTTTATCGATGACAATTGTAGGAAATAATTTGTTTGGGGTTTATTTAAAGAGGAAATATGTGGTGTTAAGGCAGAAGTGTGGACAACAATAAAGTGGATATGATTACATGGTGCTAGAATAGATGGTTAATTTTAAGTTGGGCTATCTCAAGAATGTGTTGCAAGATGCTGTAGATGGGAAAGTTAAAGTGAACTGGAAATGTCGAAGTCTTGCGATACAATGGTTGGTAAAGTAAACAGGAAATGTTACATGTGTTGTTTAAGGGAAATCAGGCTAAAGTGCTTCAGGTTTGGGATAGATTACACTTGCGATAGTGGCATATGCAAAGAAATAAACATGAAGAAGCTTGTACTTTGATTGGAAGGACTGATGAACATGTTGGTTCTCAGATATGGAATGTTGTTCACTTGCAAATGAAATACATTTGCGAAGGTTTCATATGTAGAGGGATCTGGTGCTCTCAGGTATGTTTTTAAATTCATAAAAACGTGCTTTAAATATTCTATTAAATCTATGAAAGACAATGTCAGAGGTGCATAAGATAATTTCACTAGAACACATGCCTGATCAGCATGGTGTTGAGTTAAATTACTATTGTAATCATACTCTGAATCAAGTCGTATAGACAATATTCTTTTTCCTTAATATGTTCGGGAAAATGGCAAGGCACATGGACGCATGTGTCGCCAGTTAAAAAAAAAATACAAAAAGATAAAAAGAAAAAAGAAAAAAAAAGAAGAGTGCGAAAAGCACTAAATTGGATATGCTCCATGTATTTCCGGTTTTGGATACGTTCCATGAGACCGATGCGGATACGTTCCATGTATTTTTTGACTCAAGAGGTCAAAAATCGGTTAACGGTTATACATCCTTTTGGATGTGGTCCTAAGAGACCAAACAAATTGATCACTTACACAACATCCTTACGGATGTAACCTACGGGGTCATAGAAATGGCTAAGCGCCATTCAAATTCCCGGAAACAATCTAAGTGATTGAAAAATAGCTAAGTGCTGTATTAACTCCGGATGTGGTCTAAGTGACTGATAAATGGCCATGTACCATGAGTTGGAAATAACGACTTCTTTTCTTTAAGAATATTACATAACTGAAAGATTTTCTTCTTCTTAAGTACTTGATCTTTTCCTGTGAAGAAGTTTATGAAGGATCATCTAATTGATTTGGGAAAGTGGATGTGCTATGGAACAACATTGAGGCATAAGCATATGTGAAAGTGAACATAATCCTGCTCACTTCATCAAAGGTTTCGCAAGTGTTTTTCGGTCTTTATAAAAAAAGTGTGAAGAAATGTGCAGGTTGCAAACGCTAAAGGGGGCTTTTATTGGATAGCTGAATGTTTGTTATATTCTCCTTACAAGACTTCACATTATTGCTTAGGGGTTTTCATATTGCAAGATTTTGAGTCTTCTTTGGGATAATAAGATGCTTGTACTTTCTTCAATGTTCCTTAAGGCCCAAATGTTATCATTTCCGAGTCTCCTGGTGGCTAGAATGTGGATTAGGAGTCTAGCATGATGCAGTTGACACCACATCATACTAGACTGGGGACTTGATGAGATTCGATCGACAGATTGCATGTGTTAAATAAAAGTGGATGTGCAACAGGGTCTGCAGTTGCGAGCAGTAGGTGGAAATGTTGAGGTTGGTATTAAGGTAGAGTTTCGCACGTGTATCAGCTATAATTTCTTATAGTCCATTAGCTTTAACAAATGTCTTCGCCAATGGACTAGGGGACTAGACGAGGTAAGGTTTTTAACCGGTATGGTTAATATTAGTTCCAATGATGTTAAAATGCTTTGGCAATAACTATATATTTTGATTAAAGTGGAATGTGTTTTAAGTAATGTGTGACCAGAACTTGAAGTTGGACTTGTACATGCATGTGGGACAGTAAATGCAAACAGTTGCAGATGTCGGATGTGTAACAATCAATTTATAAGTCTATTAACTTCATTTTTTCACTTAATAGACTTGGGGGACTTGATGAAGTAAAATGGGTTTTGGATGTGTCTACACATCCGACCATTTGCTATCAAGTCCTCTCTTGCAAACTGATGTGTTATATGGAGCTTGACAGGATGATGACAATATGATTATCACCGGTGCGAGGGACGGATGTGCATGTGCTGGACAGGTGCGAGGGACGGATGTGCATGTGCTGGCGGAACATGTTGAATGCTCTATAAATAGCTGGGATCAAGGCTGAAGAAAGGATCTTCTAGACTCTTACTTTACACCTTCAACTATGTGTTACTACACTTCCGTCTGTAATAACACTTGCTTCAATAAAATCATTAGCTTTATCATATTTCTCAAGATCTCTCTTATTCTCCTCTATTCTGATATTCCAAATCATCTCTACCTTGTTCCTTGGGGGATAATTTGCTTTTTCAAAACTGATTGAGATAAAATGATTTGAATCATGTTTTTTTTTCAACAAAATCCTTATTTGTCCTAGTGGTTTGCTTGTTTATACAAAAGAATTAGACACTCAAATAGACGGTTGCTTGTTCAACCCCTATTGCCAACATTTTTTTTCCTTTCTATTAATCTCATCTCATTTGCCCACAAAACTGATTGAGATAAAATGATTTGAATCATGATTTTTTTAACAAAATCCTTATTTGTCCTAGTGGTTTGCTTGTTTATTATTGATCATGAGGTTTTGGGTTCAACTCTAACAACCCATATATCTATTTAATAAATTTTTATGTTTTTTAATGACATTTTATTGGCTCCAACGAGTCAAAACGCATTTTATAACCTCGTGAGTGTTGAACACATAAGATTTTGATCGAAGTTTGTATTGATAAATTGTTAAGGGTTGAATACCATATTAGTCCATCTATTCATTCGTAAAATAAAAACTCGTTTATATAAAAGTTAATGTATATGTATGTGAGAAAAGTATACACTTTACATATTTATCCGTGGTATCTTTGGAAAAATGTCAACGTGTGTTAAAATGATTTTTCAAGCCCTTCGGGTAATTATTTATTCAATTATTTTGTTTTAAATAAACATTCTTGGCGGTTAATCGGAGTAACAATCGTGTCACTAGCCGAATTTAAATTTGGCATGCGCATCGAGTCAGTCAACACGATTATTAATTCCATAGTATTTAGGACTCGTCGTTAGTACGTAGCCACACTCTTACGACTTTATGCTTATTAGGTGATTTTAAAAGATTCACTGGATTTACATGTTTACCTTGCTGTGCAATCTAAGGTGAGTTCATAGCCCTTTTTTATTGAATTTTTCAAACCGTTTTGGGGTGGAAAACACACATAAATATTTTCATTTATCATCACTTTATTTTTAAGTAAATTATAGTATTTGTCATGCTTATTGATGAGGATAGGTCAAGACCGGACATGCAAGTGTCCTGGCATCTACACTTCTGATGGTAAAGATCCCGAGAGCAAGTGTCACACAGAGAATGAGCTGGAAGCGATGCAGTTGCAGATGAACAAGATGCAAGTGCATCCGACCAACTCATGAAGATGCGACTTCAGAAGCTCTATAAATAGTTCTTTCATTCATTTGCAATGTAACTTCTAATTCCAGAAAATACACATTTACTGTGTGTTTTCCTTGTTTGTACCCAAATATTGAGATATTAATAAATCCATTGATTCATCGATTATTCTTCTTAGATTAGCTTGTTCCTAGTTGAATTATAATCTCTCATTTACATACGGTGGGCTTTTGTGGTTCATCAATTGGCGCCATCCATATTCTTAGGAATTGGTGAAAAATGGAGAAGCAATCGGATGAGTCAGTGAAGAAAAAGTCCATTTTTGATCTAGAAGGAACACCGAAGAACATTCATAGTTCGAAAGGATCAGCTGGAAAACCTAGTGAAAAAGTCTCGGTGTTTCAATTACCGAATCATTCTAATGATGATCCATATTCGGATCATGATGACGAGAATGATAATGTGGATCCAAATAAAGCTGTAGAGATTTTGCAAAGCTTTGATCGAGATTTCCTGATGAGAAATTTGCAGATCCTGAAGCAGTTAAGGGACAAGGAGAAGCGTGAGCAGTGGTTGTAGGAAGTTCGCGCCACTCTGAAATTCACTCCAGAAAAGGATGCTGCAAAAACTACCGATTGGAAGGATCTGGATGATCTTCTAAATGAAGATCGTACAATTATCAAACAGTCAAAATCATCAGGTATCGATTTTAACGCTTTGATCGAGTAGCGAAATTAGTTTTTGAAAACTTTTGATCGATACGCATATTTTGGATCGGAAAAATTAATTTGAATTTGCTTAATTCAAAAGTTCATGATCAATTGTTGATTTGGTAATTTGACGCATTTTGATCCTTGTGATATGATAATGGTTTAATGATGATGTGAAATCCTTATGAATGGATGCACAATCGAGGATCATATGGTGAACTATGAAATCTGGAAATTCGATGAACGAATTCCGGATGAAGATTTGAAGATTCAAAGAGGCTCTCATGAAGATTGCCTAAAAAATCTGGAAAATCATAAGAACAACAATTAAGGCGGGAAAACCTTCTTCAAATTTGAATTTCAGAAAATTCAAATGCACACTCATAATTTGAGTTGTAAAAAAAAAAAAGGGGGGGGGGGAAGATAGAGAATGAGATACAGATGTCCACTTCCGAGTAAGTCACGTGTGCGTCGGAAGTGGTGTCGATAGGATCTTTCAAAAAATTGATATTACGATGAAGACTTCCGAGTAAGACGTACGCGCGTCGGAAGTGCTTATGATAGCAAATGAAGACTTCCGAGTAAGACGTACGCGCGTCGGAAGTGCTTATGATAACAAATGAAGACTTCCGAATAAGACGTACGCGCGTCGGAAGTGCTTATGATAACAAATGAAGACTTCCGAATAAGACGTACGCGCGTCGGAAGTGCTTATGATAGCAAATGAAGACTTCCGAGTAAGACGTACGCGCGTCGGAAGTGCTTATGATAGCAAATGAAGACTTCCGAATAAGACGTACGTGCGTCGGAAGTGCTTATGATAGCAAGAGAAGACTTCTGAATAAGACGTATGCGCGTCGGAAGTGATCGCAATAAGATCTCTTGTGAAGATTAATACTGTATGATACTTCCGAACTAATTATACTTGTGTTGGAAGTGTCGTCTTGAAAGACCTCATACAAGAGGCGAATGTGATCAATTCTAAATGAGCTATAAATGCTATGATTGAATTATAACATTAAGACCTTAATTTTTGAAAAAGGCATTGATCTTATTCTGACCTATGGATTTTATGACATCAGGAGAAAAGGATGTATTCGTGCCTTATTTTCCTGCTTCAATGCAAGAGCATTCTAAGTTTCAGAATTGGATCGCAAATGCTAAGTTTCCAGCAAAGCTAAAGATGCCAACTTCTATAAAGAAGTATGGTGGACTAACAGATCCAGATGATCATATATTTGATTTTATTACTGCTGGAAGACTTGAACGATGGTCAGAAGAAACATGGTGCCACATGCTGGTACAGACCTTTACTGGACCTGCAAGAGTATGGTTTGATGCATTACCAAATGCACAGATAAGTGGCTTTGAAGACCTAAGGACGAAATTCCTAAGGCAATTTAGTCAACAACGGAAGTGCACAAAAGAAGTGACAGAAGTACATAACATTCGAAGAAGAAATGACGAAAGCCTTGAAAGCTTCGTTATGCGTTTTAACAATGAAACTATGAAAATATCTGGAGCACAGGATCAATTACGTATATCTGGCTTTTGCCATGGTGTTCGACACACGCACTTGGTGGAAAAGTTGCATGAGGATCTGCCTCAAACAATGGAGGTGCTTATGGATCGTGTCAGGACCTATGTAAAAGGAAGAAGTGCTTCCGGAAATATCCAGGGTATCAGCACCCAAAAACCATCTCAGAAGAATGGCAATTACCGGAACGCAAATGCAAGTGTCTCCACTGCACCAACAAGGAATCAATCCTGGAAAAAGTTTAGATCTCAACCCTATGATCGTCGGGGAGAAAGTAATTATGGAGGATACAAGAAGACTTGGGAGTCCAGATCTAATGATTTCTCGTCACTTACAAAAACTCCAAGTGAGATCTTAGCGACGGAGAATGTTCAATTTTCGAAACCTCAAAGGACTTACAATCCTTTAGGAAGTGACATGGGTAAATATTGCGATTACCATAAAGACCGTGGTCATGATACAGACAACTGCAGACACTTGCGAGGCGAGATTGAAAAAGCCATCAAATCCGGAAAATTGTCGCATCTGGTTAAAAATATTAAGGAGGGACGTCCTCCAGCTGCTAAACAAGCTGTGATCGCAATGATACGAAGAGGGTCGAACACTTGGCATCGCAATGTTAAAACAAAGTTTGAAGAAGAAAAATGGAAAAGTCAAGAGATTACATTTCCACCATTGAATGGTAGAGAATCGAGAGAAGATCCAGTAATTGTGACTGTTGGTATTGCTGGGTTTCTAGTGAAACGGACCTATCTCGATACTGGAAGTGCATCGGAAATCATGTATGAGTCTTGTTTCCGAAGGATGGGAATGGATGTGCAGCAAAGGCTAAAGCCTCATAATTCCACTCTCATTGGTTTTTCTGGAGAGGTGGTGCATCCCATGGGAGAAATAACTCTCCCAGTGATCTTTGGGTTGCAACTCCTTCCCCCCACAATGTCATTATCGGTCGACCTGGGCTTAAAGTTTTGGGCGCTATAGTTTCGACAGCGCATGGTTTAGTTCGATTCCCAACTCCAAGGGGAATCGCAACTGTAACAACAGATGCAGATCCACAAGTAGCCCTGGTTGATAAACCTTTGATATCGAAAGGAGGATTGAAGGATATTAAAAATGATACTGTAGAAAAGAATAAGTGGATCATAAACGAAAAGTTTCCAGATCAGACAATGGAAGTTGGATCGCAATTGCAAGGAGAAACAAGAAAAAAGTTGTTTCAGTTATTAAAAGACAATGTGGATATCTTCGCATGGGAACCGTCGGATATGACGGGGGTCCCTAGACATCTCGCTGAACACAAATTAAACGTCTATCCAGGTGTAAAACCTGTCCAGCAGAAGCGAAGAATCTATGATCAAATTCGAAATAATGTAGTCAAGGAAGAAGTGGATAAGCTTGTGGAAGCAGGCATCCTTAGGGAAGTGCTTTACCAAACATGGGTTGCAAACCCTGTCTTGGTCCTAAAGCCTGATAAATCTTGGCGGATGTGCATTGACTTCAAAGATCTTAATAAGGCATGCCCGAAAGATTGTTATCCACTTCCGGAAATAGATCTAAAAGTTGATTCTTTGGCGGGATACCGATGGAAGTGTTTTCTAGACGCATATAAAGGATACCATCAGATCTTTATGGCTGAGGATGATGAAGACAAAACTGCGTTTATTACAAACGAAGGCTTATTCTGTTATAAAAAGATGCCGTTCGGGCTAAAAAACGCTGGTGCAACTTACCAGCGCCTCATGGATAAAACCTTCCAATCACAAGTGGGTAGAAATCTTGAAGCGTATGTGGACGATGTAGTCATTAAGAGTTCTCATGAGGAAGATATGATCAAAGACATTGAAGAGACCTTTAAAAACTTGCGGGGTATCAATATGAAATTAAACCCCAAAAAGTGCTCATTTGCGATGGAGGAAGGCAAGTTCTTAGGAGTACTGGTCAATAAAGACGGGATCCAGGCACATCCGAGGAAGGTCAAGGCGGTTATGGAAATGGAACCGCCTAAAACCCTTAAAGATATACAAACTCTAAATGGGCGTTTGGTGGCTCTACATAGATTTTTGTCAAAAGCAGCTGAAAGAGCCACACCCTTTATGAAAGTTTTGAAAGAGAGTTTAAAAGGAAGTTTTGAATGGACTTCCGAGGCTAATCAAGCATTTGAGGAATTGAAAACCACTTTAGCTACACTTCCGACCCTAACTGCACCAAAAATTGGTGAAGAATTGATCATGTATTTGGCAGTAACGGATAATGCAGTAAGCGCTGTGTTACTGGTGGAAAGGGAAGATAAAGAATTTCCAATTTACTACATAAGCAAAATGCTTAAAGACTATGAAACCAGATACCCTATGATCGAAAAAGTTGTCTTAGCACTTGTACAGGCTACGAGAAGACTTCGTCGTTATTTCCAGGCCCATACTGTAAATGTTCTTACCTCATATCCTATCCAAGGGATCTTCAGGAAACCGGAAATGTCCGGTAGGATGATCAAGTGGGCAATTGAAGTGGGGCCATTCGATATACAATTCAAACCACGAGTTTCAATTAAAGGACAAGTGGTAGCAGATTTCCTGGCGGAAGTGCCAGATGGCGCAAGTGTAAACGTTATTACCATTCCTGAAGCTAAAGAACAAGTATGGATCTTGCATACTGATGGTTCTTCAAACTCTGATGGCTCAGGAGCAGGTTTGATCTATTGTAAAATCATTTCTTTTTGAAAAAGAAGTTGAAATTCAAAATATTAAAAATTCTATTATACCAAATGCAGGCTTGATCTTGAAAAGTCCTGAAGGGGACGAGTTGACATATGCGATCCGCTTTAATTTCCAAACCTCTAATAATGAGGCAGAGTATGAGGCGTTGCTAGCAGGTATAAACACTCAAGCTTCATAAGTTTTTGTGTTTATTCGATAAAAAAAAAAAACACACAATGACTGGATACATATGATAAGTTGGAGGATCTAAAACATGGAAATTTATTTCAGGTTTAAGGTTGGCTAAAAAAATGGGTGCAACGCAAGTGACTGCTTATGTGGATTCATTGTTAGTAGCTAGCCAGATCGCTGGAACATACGAAGCAAAAGGCAAATATATGGCCTTATACTTGGAGCAAGTTCAAGAGTTAATCAAAATCTTTGGGAAGTGTGAAGTTTTACATATTTCTAGAGCTCAAAATAGAAAGGCAGATGCGCTGAGCAAGCTCGCTTCTGTCGCATTTGAACATTTAGCCAAGGAGATTCGAGTGGAATTGTTAGAAGCTCCAACTGTCAATTTGAAAATGACCGCAGATGTGCAAATGCAAGAAGACAGTTGGATGACACCGATTGTACAGTATTTGACCATGGGCAAACTCCCAGATGATAAAGAACAGGCTCGCCAGATACGAGTAAATTCGCTTCAGTATCAGATGCAAAATGATACTTTGTATAGAAGAAGCTTTTTGGGACCTTTGTTAAGATGTTTAACCCCAAGTGAAGCTGAAAAGATCGTTAAAGAAGTGCATGAAGGCATATGCGGTATTCATGCTGGTGCGAAGATGGTAGTTGTTAAAATCATGAGCCTTGGATACTTTTGGCCAGGCATGTACCGAAGCACTTGGGAAGAATTGCGCAAGTGCCAAGCTTGTCAAGCACATGCTCCAGTGAGCATGCGAGCAAAAAATGAGTTGATCCCAGTTACGTCAGCGTGGCCCTTCCAGAAGTGGGGAATAGATATAGTTGGACCTTTTCCATCAGCAAGTGGAGGGGTAAAATTTCTATTGGTTGCAATTGACTACTTTACAAAATGGATTGAAGCAAAACCACTTGCTTGTATTTCTGGTAAGCAAGTCAAAAAGTTCGTGTGGGAACATATCGTGTGCCGATTTGGTCTACCTCTCTATATCATAACAGATAATGGACAGCAATTTGCTGGGAACCCATTTGCAGAATGGTGCGAAGAGCTTCATATAAATCAGATCTTTACGTCAGTAGCACATCCACAGGCCAACGGCCAAGTTGAAAGAGCAAATCGAAGCCTTGTCGAAGGCATAAAGATGAGATTGGAAAAATATGGGGGTAGTTGGGTCGATGAATTACCACATGTTTTGTGGGCGCATCGTACCATGCCTAAAACTAGCAATGGCGAAACACCATTCAGTCTTGTATACGGAACTGAAGCCGTCATACCGGCTGAAATCGGAATACCTAGTCACCGCTTGCAAGTGCAAATGGTGGATAATGATGAAGAATTAAGAACCAATCTGGATCTTTTGGAAGAGCGAAGGGAAATCACTGCTATACGCGAAAGCAGATACAAAAAAGAGATGGCAAAATACTATAACGCCAAAGTTAAGACCCAACAGTATAAAGATAGGAGAATATGTGCTAAGGAGCAACGAAGTGAGTAGGGCACTTCCACTCGGAAAAATGTCTCCCAAGTAGGAGGGACCTTATATAATCAAGAAAGCGATCGGAAATGGATCCTACATACTTCAGCAACTCGACGGAACTGAACTGGTGCGGGCTTGGAATGGAATTCATCTTCGCAAATGTTACATGTGAAGACGCAAATGCAAATCTCAAATGAAAGATAGAAAATGTTGATCTTTATGTTTTTGTTTCTACATCTATGATCTTGTAATAATTCGATGAAGAATAAGATACTTTCACTTCTAGTACTTGCAAGGATCCATGGAAATACTTATTTCATTTTATATGAAAAGGTTATACAAATATTTGATCGCTCCTATGCAAAATATTGAATATAAATGTTTGCTTAAAAATGCTGTATCAATGAACACATGCATATGCTATACAAGTGATCTCTGTAAATAATACAAGATTCACATGCGATATGATTCGCTTCTTATAACATGGTTCATGAGTCACTAGCGGGTGCATTTTCAAAAAGGTATTACATACCAATACCCTAATGCAGTATCGCTGTTATTCCTTTATTTATAAAGGGTAACCCAAGAAAAAGTAAAAATACTTTTCTTGTCCCCAACTGTCTCACTGACGATTAAAGAGTGCATGTTGGGAAGAGGTGATCAGGCCGGACACCTTGTTAGTACAATGGTTGCTAACAAAAGCCCAAAAGAGAGATGGCCAAACTTAAGTGGATAAAGGTATGCTATGATTATTAATAAAATTCCAACTTAAGCTCTCTGAGGGTCGCAAGTGCTGCTGAATAACTAATGTTATAAAGTGGTCTTGTGAGTTGATCATTCAAAGAAAAAAGATCAACTGAACCTTACCAAAAGATGTAAGGACTTTATATACCACAAGGAAAAGATTCGTATTTGAAACAAAAAATACTTAACTTTAAAAGTGGTATTGCCGTTATGTTGTTAAAACCCTTTGAAGATGGACGCATTTGATAAGGGGGAAACGCATATGACAGCCTTCTTTAAAAGTTAATGATTTTGTTAAAATCTTGTCAAAGTACTTGTGAAGGAGAACTTGTAAAGTTGCTCAAAAGCTTGTAAGAAAATATTTCACAAGTCTAAAAGAAAAATGTCAAGAATCGAATGGAAAAACATACAAATAATTCAAAGTATAAAAAGTTGTGTATGATCACTTTGCAACTGCAAGTGCAAACAATGATACACTTCGATCGCAAGTGACATGTCACAAACATAATCAAGCATGACTCATATCCTATAAACCATGAGGTGATAACATCATTCAAAAACTTAAGGCAAAAAGTAAGTAAAGCAAACATCCACATGCATTATCATATACGTCACCATAGTCGAAACTGCAAACGGATGCAGTTCCGATGGGATCCATGGTTATAGAAGTACTAGAACATACCAAGTGCAGAATAAAAAGTAAATTGTCTTGTGCCACAGCATAAGTGGACTTTGAGAGACGATTAAAATGTTCAACAAAAGATCATGATTAATAAAGATGATCGATTAAGGTTCTCAAACCTCAGCGGAAATACGAGACACTTTTAACTTCTAGTCCAATAATTATTGCTCGAATAATCAATGGACTAGGGGGACTTGATGAGGATAGGTCAAGACCGGACATGCAAGTGTCCTGGCATCTACACTTCTGATGGTAAAGATCCCGAGAGCAAGTGTCACACAGAGAATGAGCTGGAAGCGATGCAGTTGCAGATGAACAAGATGCAAGTGCATCCGACCAACTCATGAAGATGCGACTTCAGAAGCTCTATAAATAGTTCTTTCATTCATTTGCAATGTAACTTCTAATTCCAGAAAATACACATTTACTGTGTGTTTTCCTTGTTTGTACCCAAATATTGAGATATTAATAAATCCATTGATTCATCGATTATTCTTCTTAGATTAGCTTGTTCCTAGTTGAATTATAATCTCTCATTTACATACGGTGGGATTTTATGGTTCATCACTTATCATCATAAATGCGAGACTTTAATCGTTCAAACATTTATACATACTTTCTACGCAAAGTCAAATACTGTTGAATACATTTACTCGTATGTATTTGTGCGATATCGTGTGATTATATACTTTGTCATGCTTGATATTGTATGCTATTTGGGAAACTTTATGCTTAAGGCTCCGGAGCATCATATGTAAGGTTCCTTGTGAAGAACTTCACAAGATATCTTGAGGTTCTTGCGACTGAACGTCGTCCCAACGCGGAGATTCCTAAGAGGAACCGCTCGAGATATGTAGACATTCCTTGAGAGGGATTGAACACGTGGACAAACTTTGTTATCGATTGTTGGTTTGCGAACCATCAATCAGGCGTCATGTTTATGTGATGAATATTTGTTTATGTGACGAATATCTGTTTATCTGATGAATATGTGTGTGTAAATGTTTATTCACGTATGACTTTGTGGAACCTTTTTCAACAATTTATTATCACTAAGTAAGTCAAGTACTGTTAAATAAATTGCTTGTATTTATCTATATTATACCGTATTTTAGGGACCTGTACGGAAGTCTTATAAGCAATCGATGAGATTTATTTGATGGAATCGAGCACTTGTAAGGGGCTGTTTGGTTGATACTATATAGCATCTTAATGGGTTAAAATGTCTTTTTGAAAAATGTCTTAATCGGAAAGACTGTTTGGTTGAGGCAAAATGTCTTTCCGATTAAGACATTTTTAACTTAATGATCCAGCCCAAAAAATCATCCTTTATCATTCAGCAACTAGCAACGGAAGGAACAAAAAGAGAAAAAAAAACGCAGCAGCGTCTCTGGTTCCCCTCCCCTGAAGCGACCTCCGCCCCACCCTGCCTCCGCGCCGCCGTTGGCGCTCCTCCTCCATCGTATCTTCCTCCTCCGATGCACTCTCTTCCGTTGCATTAACCTGTATTACAAACAACCATCTTTTAGTTATAAAATCAAACTAGTATTCTTTTTATTATGCACTAGGTATGCAAAAAACAATCTCATTTCTGTTGTGATGACTTTCCTTTCCTCTTCTCCATGTAAAAAAACCAGCCAATGACACTACGAAGAAAGCGGAAAAGCAAATGGATGCAACATTAAGTCCCACATGACGACCTGTGATCGCTTGGACCGTGAACAAGGTTTGTATTATAATTTAATCCAACCTCTGCCTTTCAATTCCCTCCACGAGGTTTGTATTATAATTTGCTTTATTATATTTTCATGATCGGGTTTGTTTATCTATTTTTTTAATGTAATAGTTTTGATACTAACGTGGGTTTACAGACAAATATTACCTTTGCGATGCTGCATACACCAACACTCGTGGGTTTATGGCTCCTTACCGCGCCTTGACAAAGAGACATTGTGATCGCTTATTTCGCCGTCCATAACTTTATCAGGAAATGGAATATTCGTGATGAGTTATTTATGTCATGTGACGAGGACAATCTTTTTGCAGAGGTACACGAGGGGGAAGTGATATAGCTTCTCAAATGATGCCAAATGAATAATCTGTATTTGTATTTTTACTATGTTTTCATGAATCGTTAAGCATGTTTGTCTTGTTTTGATACTATGATGGTTTGAGTTTATTTTTTTCTTTAATAATTATTTATCATTTATTATTCTGCTCAAACAGATAATTAAAAAATAGTTATTTTATACAGTTATTCAGATGTCCAAACAAACAGCACATAATGATTCAGCACCTTACTGATTCGGCACTTCTTTACCATACAGACAGCTTATTCATTCAGTACCAAATGAAACAGACGAACCAAAGAGCACCTAAGTCTCATGAGCATCATAATCATTGAGGTTTCTCCGAGGAAACTAATCATATTTTCTTTGGGTTCCCCTGAGGGAACTGATTCTTTGTTTTGTACTGGGTGACGAATACATGTGTAATTAGAGTAATACTTGCACATTTAGTTTAACAGTACGACTTTGCAAAACCTTATCTAATGTTTTTCTTAGATTTTTTTCTATTAAACCTATGACTCACCAACTATGTAGATAGTTGACCCTTTTGCGTGTTTTTCAGGTTATTGAGAATCAAGCTTTCATGATTGATGCTACACATAGGACGCTATTGGACCTAGTTAATTAAATCAATAATTATTCTTAATTGTTTAAGTTTAATTGTCTTTATTGTATGACTTTGGAACTTGGTTAAATGAATTATGAAATATTAACTAGTGTCATGTGCTTATGGACAATCATCATACCCCGATGTATTCTGCCGTCGGTTGGGGTGTGACATGACCTGAGAACTCTAGGGTACAACCCTTAACTACGTGTGTTGTATCTAGAAGTTTACCATTCGCTAATTCAACTGTGTACCTAGCTTCTAGAGGGATCATATTAGCCTTTATCAACTTACAAAATTTGGTTGAAATGAAACTTTTCTCAGCACCAGAATCAAATAATACATTAGGAAAATAGTTGTTGAGAAGAAACTTACCGGTTACCACATTGGCATCATTCTTGATTTCACCTGATCCCATGACAAAAGCACGTCCTCTGGCACCATTTCCCCCGTTTCCACCACCACCTCCACCATTGTTGTTGTTGTTGTTGTTGTTGTTGTTGTTGTTGTTGTTGTTATTATTGTTGTTATTGTTGTTGTTGTTTTTATTTTTGTTGTTGTTGTGGTGGTTGTTGTTGTTTCCATTCTTCTTGAGCTGAGGGCAATCCTTCTTCAGGTGTCCTGGTTTGCTTAGGTCGGTTCAGCAGCTCACCCCAACAGTTTTTAGCATTATGTCCCTTCTTCCTACAACGCTCATATGGGGGTTTGTTGTAGTCACCAGAGTGGTGTGTGTTGCACATGCTGCAGTAGAGTGCCTTCCCCTTGTACCTATTCGAGTTCTGACCAATGCTACCTTGACAATTTTGGTTACCGCCTCCACTGTTGTTATTATTATTGTAACCACCCTTCGAGTTCTCAACCTTCTGTTATGGTTTTGGGAGCCTGAAGACCTCCCAGAGTTGTTACCGACATTGTGGTTGGGAGGGTCCTCATCCTTTTCCTTTTCCCATCAAGAGCAGTTTTTGGAGATTTCTTTGGTAGAAGAGTTCCCTGGGCTTCTGCCTGGTCTGTTTGCTTGTGTGCCAACCTGATGACCTGTTGCACATTAGCTGGATTCGAAGAGGTTACCATTCCTTGAATCTGTGGAACCAGTTCGTCCACATACCTTTCAATTCTTTTATAATCATGATCAACCATTGTTGGACATAGTATTGCATATTCATGGTAGCGGGCAGTGTACTCCTCTACCTCAGAGCCCATCATCTTTGAATTTACAAATTCAACCTCCAACCTTTTTACCTGATCACGAGGACAGTACTCCTACATGATAGCATCCTTAAATTCTTGCCATGTCATGGCGTTAGCAGCATCGATTCCCAACATTTGTATCTATGCATTTCACAAAGTAAGTGCAGAATCCTCTAGTGTACCTGTGACATACTTAACCCGATCTCCCATTGAGCAGTTACAAATTGCAAAAACCTTTTCAGAATTTTTAAGCCATCTGAGTAGGCCCACAGTACATTCATCGCCCTTAAATAATAAAGGCTTACAATCCATGAATGCTTTAAATGAGCATTTGGGTTGGTGGTTTCCTTGAAACTGAAGCTGAGTCGCTGCCAAGGATGCAGCAACTCCCTGGTTAATCATTTCCTGAACCTGGGTGGTATTGAAGTTTCCGGGATCGGGGCCAGTGTTTCTCCGAGGCGACATGATTTCTATAAATCCATGCAAACCTTCCATTGTTTAGTATACCCGATACTAAAAGTCGTTAAATACCAAGAGATGTCTCACACATGCACAATTTACATGAAAACATTCATTTATGTGAACAAAGTAGTTTAAGTCTGGAACAAAACAGTAATGATGTCGGGAGCATTTAAACACATTGTACAAATAATCGTTACAAGCAGAAAAAAATCAAGTCCGCTAAGAAGAAAAAAACAAGTCCGCTAAGAACAAATCAAGTCAAGTCCGCTAAGAAGAAAAAAATCAAGTCCGCTAAGAAGAAAAAATCAAGTCCGCTAAAAACAAATCAAGTCAAGTCCGCTAAGAAGAAAAAAATCAAGTCCGCTAAGAAGAAAAAATCAAGTCGGCTAACAACAAATCAAGTCCGTTAAGAGCAAAAAAGGCAAGTTCGCTAACTTTGCTCTTAGAGGACTTCTGACTCAAAATCATCAAAATTTCAAGTCTTATGAAAGAAAAATATTTTGACCAATATCCAAATCCTATACAAACATAAAACAAGGGATTCTAAGTGAGGATCAACTTCGGCACGTGGGGTAATAATTTTGGGAATAAATTGTAACCAAAGCTTTCAAAAACAGTTACAGTTCAGAAAAATACTTTCGAAAATTTCTTGTTCGCTGTAACCAAGGCCTCTGATACCAATCTGTCACACACCCAATTTCCACTAACGGAGTATAACCGTCTGGGGTATGATCCAGACCAGGATCCAAGTCTTTAGTTACAACCATGTCATCAAAATAGCATAATTAGTTATAAATTATTTTACAGACAGAGTTTAAATAGCATATTAGCGGAAGCATATTAATAGGTTATACAAAATTGCTGTTTTTGCTAAAAGGTAAATACAAAAGTGTTGGAAGTACATCTCCCAAAAGCGTTTTCAAAAAGAGAGGTATTGCCAACGCCCGTTCCTCCACATGATTCTCCTAGCGACCTGAAAAGTATGCAACAATCAAGTCTCAGCCAAGACTGGTTAGTTCACAAACGCAGTCTACACATCACTATGTAGACCCAAAATGTATACGAATAACGAAAGACTAATTCGAAAGTTAAATGAGTAAGTTACAAGTATTATCCATATCGTTAGGTACCTGAATGTTCATAACCGAAGCTGACTATGTAACACATGTATTAGCCTGTGCTATTTTCCTTCCCCTTTTCTTTCTAGATCACCGTAGTTCTAGGCTAATATTGTTCTTAGTCCGACCGCCAGTCGCGATGGTGCATCACGTGCACCGCTGAGCGCGGGTGTCAATACCCAGTAGTACTACTCAACATTACTTCGTTACTCATTATTGACGGTCCGAGAAAGTAAGGACTTTTTTAATTATAAAGCAATTCAGCGAAACACGTGATATATGTCGGATAACTACTTGAACATAAAAAATACCTTAGTTGTTGCTTTGCCATTTTTTACCGGATGAAACAAGTTGTGTGTTATCATCCTCAACCGGATATAACTAAATAAAGTAGTGAGACTCACCTTAGGGTGCACTGGTACTCGGCACTTGACTTTAAAGGTTGGTTAGAATTGACCTATTTTGGTGAATACGGTCTAACCAAATTAGAGGTTGTCGGTAGGACGAATTGCTTATCAATAATCAATCATGTTATCATGCATTCATTTTGGTCATAACACTTAAACCCAAGTCCTAAACTTGTAGGAAAACATAGATTCAAAATTTCAAGTCAATATGCACAAATACAAAGCTTACATGTCAAACACAAAACACATATTTGGTGACATGCATAATTTGCTCCATTCTTGGAGTTAGCCTCTCAAATTTTAGAGGCATATACTTCCCAATATTTTAAACATGATGCAAAAAGAATCAACCAAAAAGGTTAAGTATTGAGGAAGTTATGCGCGTCGGAAGTTGGCAAAATTTCAGCTTTGGTGTTGTTTTATAAAACAGGAAAAGTGAATTTAGCTTCCCACTAAAACACCATCCAAGAAATCTGAATTGATCATGCTCCTTAACCCTTCCTTTTATGTGATACTTTTTGCATATAACGTCATTTTATATCCAAGAAATCGCTTCCACCAGGCCTCGTTAAAACATAAAACCTCATATCCCTTATTTCACAACTTTACAAAACCTTCAAAACGAAATCCAAGCCTCTCCATGCGCATTTCTTCACATGTGTCACCATCGCAAGTGTAATTCATCTTAAATCTGAGGCACCAACACCTGATCACATATAGACCATATATGCATCCCTTTCTTGTTTACCCTATCTACCTTCATATCCTAAATCCTTGTGATTTTCGTCTCAATGACTTACCTTTAACCTTGCAATCTTACTATGTACTTCCAGTAATCCGAAAACGTAAAGTTAACTATCTTCCTTATTATTTAACAACCACATCCACTTTTTTGTTGCTTATACTTCCACCTGGAATGATTGCTTTAATTCCATCCTTAATTCTTCTAAAGCAAATACACTTAGTAGGAATAGTTATTACCTTAACACAACGCCTTTCTTCTTAAAAAAAGCCACCATGAAGCTACCTTTTACCATTATTACCAATTATGGAAGTGACTTTCCCATATAAACAGCACACTTCCTCACAAACTTTCTTGCTTACTAACCCCAAAAATTTCTCTTCTATTCTCCCCGATAAGATAACTACCGATTACTAATATAAAAATCCTCCATGATACTCTAACCAATACCCATGACCTGCTAAAAATGCCTCATATTCTGCTTCGTTATTGGATGTAGCAAAATTAAACCTCAACACACCTGACCTATCACTTCCGGAGGATCCATCAGTATACAACTGCCATAAGGGAATCACTTCCTTTTGTTGCAGCAATAATGTTTCCTCCCCCCTTGGTAATTCCACAAAAAAAATCCATGACCTTCTCACCATCATTCTTGAATCATATTACGAACTTTCCTCCCAACCATATGCCATGTATCATGTGCTAAGCCTTCATTATAAATTTGAAGCTCTTTCTTGTGCCAAAACACGAAACCATGCATGTGCCCACAATTCCAAGTTTTTTTACTAGCACATACCGACACATTCTGCAAAATTCCCCGAAAATATTCTGAACACACCACATGCTAAAGGAACCACATACTTTGTCTAATCATCGGAACTACCTAAAGAGAAATTTCCCATGCATACGCTAATTCATCACCCATTAAACCCAGATTCATCATAGAAACCCAACTTGCAAGAACCATAATCACCACATCCACTTAACTTTTCAAGGAACTTATATAAAATCTAAATACAATCCCAAAAACATTATTTCATCCACTTTAAACCTCTCGGATATACGAATCAATACAAGAAACAACCCTAAGCCCCACCATCACAATAACACCAAGAACTGTTATAAAAGCTACCAAACATACCACAAAGCTTCCCCCACCATTTATACTATTACATGAAGTACTTCTAGAAACCTTCGGAGATCACATACGTGTCACACCCCCAATTAACCACTAACGGAGTTTATACCGTTAAGGGGTGCGAGCAAACCAGGACCAAAACCATTAGTTACAAATAGTAAACGAATCAGAGTTAGTCCAAAGATATATCATAAATAAAGTCTCAAATATACGCAGCGGAACAAAATATCATCTTAGCACTAACCACGTGCTTTACAAGTCAGTGTTTTAAATCCCCAATTAAGTTTAAACAAAAATAAAAGTCTTCATGTGCCATGCCAACCCGCTCCGGATACTCCTCAGCGATCTGCAAAATTTTAAACCACGCAAGTGTCAACCTAACGGTTGGTGAGTTCACAGTGGGCTTGTCACGCAGTGGCCCGGTCTCATAATCATAACGTGTCAACATATACTTATGTGATGTTTATTTGTGGAAAGTAATGCTTTGTAATGTCCAAAATCATAGTAACGTGGTTTAGTAGAATTGATGTCCGTAACATACGTTATCGGGTATGAACTAGTTTTGTATAGTTAAAGTGCTCAACCGATATCGCGGGTAGCTAATCCGTTGTTCCATTCACTAAGGAAGTTTGTACCAAAGCTGACTAATATTGTAGTGGCAGCGCCATCATGTTTTGCGGACCTACGTCATCGCGGATTTGCTTCCCCCGTGTCCTCTCGGGATCACGGTCAGATAGGCTGATATTGTACCTCCGTGCACTCCCCGTGCCACGGGGCGGAGTTTGTCAAACTCCAGTAGATCTACCCAACATCCCCTCGCTTTACAATTAATGGTACAATTTAGTTGAGGACTTTTTCAATTATAAGGCAATCCTTAGGAATCATGTGATATCATGTGCTTAGACTTTAACCTACTCTAGCCATATTAAAACGGTTTACTTTGGGTTCTCATGAATCCCGAAAACATTTTCAGTTTTGTTTAGAAATAGTTGTTTAAGTATTTCACAAGTGTCTCCCATAAAACACTTCCAGTTCATCAAGTGGGTGCCGAGCACTCCGAAGTTTTCAAGTTCATCAGAGAGGTGCATAGCACTCTTAAGGTTGTCAGCATTGTTTTCCATTAAGTTATTCAGTGTGACCCAACCGGGTTCACAGTAATTGGGTTAGTGACACTCACCTTGGGTTGCACTGCTACACTTGCTAAATAGTCCAAGTATTGTTTGCTTATCGAAGACCTAAGAACACGTTTAGGTCCTAAGTATTAGTTTTGTGTCTAATCTTTACTTAACGTCACTATGGCCCATAACATAGCACGTTGGAACTATGACACGACATACCGACACACGACACCGATGGTTGATCATAAACAAGGGTTCACATAATTCAGAAATCAAGCATGTTTCATTATTGCATAATCATGTAAGTCATGGCATAACATTCAAACAGGTTGCACAAGTTTGGGTTTAGGTCTGGTCACAGTTTCGCTAGTATAGATTCGCTAGGCAGTTTCGCTGTGTGCACGGGCAGCATTTTCGCTAGGCAATACCCGATGACACAGTTTCGCTAGGCTAGTTTCGCCCGAAACTGTTGGCACAGTTTCGCTAGCCTAGTTTCGCCCGAAACTGGTTTGAACTTTCGTTCAGGAAATTTCGCTCGGTAGTTTCGTTCGGACAGGTCTGGTTGGTTTACCCGGCGACACTACAGTTTCGCTCCATAGTGTCGCTGGATGAAGATGTACATAATTTCGCTAAGTAATTTCGCCCAGAGAACAGTACAGTTTCGCTGGTCGCGAAAAACACGTAAATCAGCCTAAAAATCAATCTAACAGCTTCCATATTACATGTAATTCAATATCTAGCATGCACGACCATTTACCAACATCAAACAACAAGTTTTAACACCTTAAACATGGATTTTATCATCAAATCACCAAAAATGCATTTTAAACCTAAAATGACCTAATCTAGCATAAATCTTCATTATGATCTGATTTCACACGTAAAGTTACTGACTTTATGATAGATCTAGCATCCCTAAGCATCATATCAGAAGATCAAGTGATTACATGAAGATTCAAGCATGCTTTTTAAGAAAACACATAGAAAATGCATAAATAATGGTTCTGGGACTCACGATTCGATCTAGGGCTTGAATGGATGAGATGAGATGATGGTTCCTTGATGGTTTTCTTGACTGACCAGAAATCTCGAGTGAGCAGATGAGAGTGGTGTGTGTGTTTTGTATGAAATGAGGCAAAAATGAGATCTCTAGGGTTTTATGTTATTATATATCAGGGGCTAGTTTCGCTGGCTAGTTTCGCTGGCCAAGCGAAACTGACTCTGTAAGTCAAAGGTTAAGCTAGCCGGGCGACACTATAGTTTCGCCCGGTGGTTTCGCTGGAACCCAAAAGTGACCAATTTACATTCTAAGCAAGATAAGCACGGTTCATGAATTTCACGCAATTACACAATTAATCAACAAAAATGTTGCACATACTTCCTCATAGAGACAATTCAATAAATAAACACATATGGACGGGTTCGGTGATCAACCAAAGGTCGTGGACGTATTCGGCCTAGTTAAGCATTAGTTACTAAGTTAATACTTATAACGTAACTAACGGAGATTGTCTAACGGAAGTAAACCTTGAAATTCTCGGATGTCACATCATCCCCTTGTAAATGGAATTTTCGTCCCGAAAATTATCCTTGCGTTGTAGCGTTCGCAGCCTCGGCTGTCGTCGTTGCTGTATTTGCTGGGGAAAGAAAGCAAAAGTTTTAGGGTCGTCACATCCTCCTCCTGTTACAGGAATTTTGCTCCCCAAAATTAAATCATACCTTGAGTTTCCGTGGACGTTTGCTCGAACAAGTGAGGATACTTTTTCTTGATTTGATCCTCTCGTTCCCAAGTATATTCAGGTCCACGCTTTGAGTTCCATCGAACCTTGACGATCGGAATCTTGCTACGTTTGAGGGCTTTCTCCTCGCGTCCCATGATTTCTATTGGTTGCACAATGAATCTCAAATGTTCATCAATTTCCAATTCCTCCAAAGGAATTATTTCAGTGTCTTCAGCCAGACATTTCTTTAGGTTAGAAACGTGAAACACGTTGTGAACTCCATCGAGTTCAGCAGGGAGTTGTAATCGGTAGGCCACCGGGCCTACTTCCCCAATGATTTCAAATGGACCGATATAGCGAGGATTTAGCTTTCCACGCTTTCCGAAGCGTATTACTCCTTTCCAGGGAGATACCTTCAATAATACCTTGTCGCCTACCTCGAACTTCAAGGTTTACGGCGTTTGTCGGCATAGCTCTTTTGTCTGTCTCGTGCTGCGGCTATCCGTTTTCTGATTTGGATAATTCGCTCCGTTGTATCATGAATGAGTTCTGGTCCAGTGAGTCCTTTCTCACCCGTTTCAGCCCAACACACGGGCGATCTGCATTTTCTGCCATAAAGAGCTTCAAAAGGTGCTGCACCGATACTTGTATGATAACTGTTGTTGTAGGAGAACTCCACCAACGGAAGGTGAGCCTCCCAATCCTTACCAAAGTCGAGAACGCAAGCTCGGAGCATGTCTTCCAAAGTCTGAATAGTTCGTTCCGTCTGACCATCGGTCTGCGGGTGATAAGCTGTACTCATATCCAGTCTGGTTCCCAATGCTTCTTGCATAGATTGCCATAGTCGGGAAGTAAATCGAGGATCTCGGTCGGAGATAATGGTCTTAGGCACTCCATGACGTGCCACAATTCGGTCAATGTACAGTTTTGTCAACTTATCCATATTGTCGTTTTCCCTCATTGGAATAAAGTGTGCAGATTTGGTTAGTCGATCAATGACAACCCAAATCGCATCCGGTCGATTCGATCGATGAGGTAGTCCTATTACGAAATCCATGGAGATATCCTCCCATTTCCATTCTGGGATCTTCGGCTGCTGTAATAATCCAGAAGGCTTTTGGTACTCGATCTTAACTCGTGAGCATGTTAGACACTTAGCCACATATCGAGCAATGTCGGCTTTCATGTTCGGCCACCAATACAAGTTTTTCAAATCTTGGTACATTTTATCCGATCCAGGGTGCACCGAATACCTTGACTTGTGAGCCTCGTCCATCACGAGCTCACGAAGATTTCCAAGTAAAGGAACCCAAATTCTGTCATTGTAGTATCTGAGTCCGTCGGACCTAACTTCAGAGTTACCATCCACCCCTCACAGTGCTTCAGCTGCAAAGTTTTCTTCTTTTAAAGCTTCTTGTTGGGCATCGCGGATCCGATCCGGCAATCCCGTGTGAATGGTAAGTTGCAGCGCTTGTACTCGTCGAGGCTTTTCTTACTCTTTTCGACTTAATGCATCAGCCACAACATTGGCTTTTCCCGGGTGATATTTGATTGCTAAGTCATAATCATTCAGTAGCTCGACCCACCGTCGTTGTCGCATGTTGAGATCCTTCTGATCAAAGATGTGCTGTAAGCTTTTGTGGTCGGTAAATATTGTGCACTTTGTTCCGTAGAGGTAATGTCTCCAAATCTTGAGTGCATGAACAACGGCTCCCAATTCCAAATCATGCGTTGTATAATTCTTTTCAGTGTCCTTCAGTTGCCTGGACCCATAGGCAATCACTTTGTCCCGTTGCATCAACACGCAACCGAGTCCTTGGATGGATGCATCACAGTAAACTACAAAGTCGTCAACCCCATCGGGTAACGCGAGAATCGGAGCTGAACATAACATATCCTTAAGAGTTTGAAACGCGTGTTCCTCTTTTTCACCCCATCTATATTGCACTCCTTTGTGCGTTAAAGCTGTTAAGGGTTGAGCCAATTGCGAGAAACCCTTAATGAATCTTCGGTAGTATCCGGCAAGTCCCAAAAATTGTCGGATTTCGGTTGGCGCTCTAGGGGTAGACCAATTCTTGATAGCTTCCATTTTAGCTGGGTCGACGTGAATTCCTTCCTGATTAACAATGTGCCCAAGAAACTGGACTTCGCGAATCCAAAAATCGCACTTCGAAAACTTAGCATAAAGCTGTTCCTTGCGGAGTAATCCCAAGATAAGTCGCAGGTGTCTCTCGTGTTCTTCCTTTGTCTTGGAGTAGATCAAAATATCGTCAATGAAGACTATCACAAACTGATCGAGGTACGGCTTGCACACTCGATTCATCAAATCCATAAACACAGCAGGTGCATTAGTTAGCCCAAACGGCATAACTAGAAACTCGTAATGACCATACCGAGTTCTGAAAGCAGTCTTGGGTACATCCTCATCATGGACACGAAGTTGGTGATATCCAGACCGTAGATCAATCTTTGAGAAGTAGCTCGAACCTTGTAGTTGGTCGAAAAGATCGTCGATTCGAGGAAGTGGGTACCGATTCTTGATCGTAACCTTGTTAAGCTCTCGGTAGTCAATACACATTCGGAACGTTCCATCTTTCTTCTTAACAAACAAAACCGGTGCTCCCCATGGAGACGAACTTGGACGAATGAACCCTTTGTCGAGTAGTTCTTGAAGTTGTGAGGAGAGTTCGTTGAGTTCACTTACTGCCAAACGGTAAGGTGCGCGTGCAATCGGGGCGGCTCCAGGAGCTAGGTCGATCCCAAACTCGACTTGTCGAAATGGAGGCAAACCAGGCAGATCTTCAGGAAATACATCTTGGAAGTCGCGGACTATCGGGTAGTCGTCGATTCTACGCTCGGAAAGTGTCGTGTTGGTGACGTTTGCAAGGATCGCGAAGTGACCTTTACGAAGGCACTTTTGAGCTTTGAGGAAAGAGATAATACCGGTGACTGTTCCACCCTTCTCGCCTTGAACCGTTAACACTTTACCTCCTTCGAGTGGGATACGAACCACTTTTTCTTTACATAAGATTTCAGCTCGATTTTCAGATAACCAATCCATTCCTACTATAACATCAAAACTACCAATCGGGAAAGGCATAAGGTCGATTCCTAATGTATGGCCAGCTAGTTCTAACTTACAGTCCTTAACTATTTGAGTCCTATCATGAAGTTTACCATTAGCTAGCTCTACCACATACTTAGCATCTAAGGCAATCGGTTTAGCATTAATTAGCTTAGCAAACTTAGTGGAAATAAAACTTCTTTCAGCACCAGAATCAAACAACACAGTAGCAAAGAAACCATTAAGGATGAATTTACCGTTAATCACGTTGGCGTCGTTGCGAGCTTCTCCTTGACCCATGACAAAAGCTCTTCCCCTGCCATTTCCACCATTCCCGTTGTTATTTCCGTTGCCAATTCCTCCGCCATTACCGTTCCCACCATTTTTTCCTTGATTACCATTTCCCTGCCTTCTCAACTGCGGGCAGTCCCTTTTAATGTGGCCTTGAGCACCACATTCAAAACAGCCACGGGCTCCACCATTATTGTTCTGATTGTTTCCTTGCCCGTTACGGTTGTTCCCATAGTTGTTGCCATGATTGTTGTTGTTGTTGTTTTGCCTTGGACAGTTTTGTTGCTCAGGTAGAGTTGCCCAGCAGTCTTTTGCTTCGTGGCCTTTCTTTCCACACCTTTCACAGTTCAGATTCTTTCTACAAACACCAGCATGATGCTTCCCACACTTGTTACACAAAGGCAGGTTACCCTTGTAGTTACTTTGACCGTTACCACCCTGGCGGTTGTTTCCACTGTTGTTTCCAGACCTCTTACTTTGACCTTGAGAATTATAAGACCTCCCAGTGCTGTTTCCAACACTCTGATTGTTCATTGAGTTTTCAGGAGCTTCATCATCAGCTTTTCTCTTGCCACTAAGGGCAGTCTTCTCCGAGGCTTTTGCAGGAAGTGTACCCTTCTCAACCTCCTGATCAGTAAGTTTGTGAGCCAAACGGATGGCTTGTTGCACAGTTGCGGGGTTGCTGGCAGTCACTAGTCCTTTGATTTGAGGCGCGAGGCCTTCCAGATAACGCTCGATGCGTTTGAATTCAGCATCCACCATTGTGGGGCACAAGACCTCGTACTCATGGTATCGCGCGGTATACTGCTCCACTTCAGACCCAGTCATTTTCAGATTCAAGAATTCACCCTCCAACTTCTTCACTTGGTCACGGGGACAGTACTCCTCCATAATCAGCTCCTTAAACGCTTCCCATTGCATGTTATTAGCCGCATCTAACCCAATCATCTGGATTTCGGCATTCCACCAGGAGAGAGCAGCTCCCTCAAAGGTACCAGTCGCATACTTCACTTTGTCTCCAGCAGGGCAGTTGCACATAGAGAAGACCTTTTCAGACTTCTCAATCCACCTGAGGAGTCCTACCGCTCCTTCTTCGCCGGAAAACGTCATTGGCTTGCAGTCCATGAAGGACTTAAACGTGCAGTGATGGTGGTTTCCTGATGCATAAATAGTTCGGGTTTTAAATTTAACAGGTCAAAATATAATTCGCTTTGTGCCTTAACCGGCATAATAATTACCCTGTGCGGCGTATGCAGCTTGGACGGCTGCCACCGCGGCTTGCACGTGTTCGTTAATCATTGCTTGCAGCTGTGCAGGCGTCATGTTAATGTTGCTTCTTCCGTGTCCTCTTCCAGACATCTTGCTGGACAGTTAAAGTAGCCAGTGTTCAGTCACAGTTATACTTTATACATATCCCATAATATGCATAATAACAATTTCCTGTTATCCCACTATTAGTCTAGAAAAGTTTTCGTGCAAAAATCGAGGCGTCGTCGGAGAACGTCGCAAGTCGTAAGTACTATCGTCGAACGTCGGCCTTCCCATAAAAGTCACCGTCGGCGTAGTCATCGTAGTAGAAATCAGGACGTAGCGTGTAGCATCGTTTCGTTGTCGCTTTCCCCCGGAATAGTGCGCGTATTAGCGTTCGCATTTCGTATTTGTGTGTGAAAATTTCCTAAGGCTTTCCGTTAGACTACTTAGACACGGTCTATATATATCTACATATATATGTACATACGTACGAAGTATTTACTTACACAGCAGAGCGAGTATCCCAAGTTGGCACGTAAATTTTTTTTTTGTTTTTGGGAATTCGTTTGTTCGTTTGTAACTAAGGTTTCAAGTTGCAGTTTCCAAATCGTTTTCAAAATTGATTCCAGTTCTCTGCAACTTATGGCTCTGATACCAATCTGTCACACCCCCAATTAACCACTAACGGAGTTTATACCGTTAAGGGGTGCGAGCAAACCAGGACTACAACCATTAGTTACAAATACTAAACGAATCAGAGTTAGTCCAAAGATATATCATAAATAAAGTCTCAAATATACGTAGCGGAACAAAATATCATCTTAGCACTAACCACGTGCTTTACAAGTCAGTGTTTTAAATCCCCAATTAAGTTTAAACAAAAATAAAAGTCTTCATGTGCCATGCCAACCCGCTCCGGATACTCCTCAGCGATCTGCAAAATTTTAAACCACGCAAGTGTCAACCTAACGGTTGGTGAGTTCACAGTGGGCTTGTCACGCAGTGGCCCGGTCTCATAATCATAACGTGTCAACATATACTTATGTGATGTTTATTTGTGGAAAGTAATGCTTTGTAATGTCCAAAATCATAGTAACGTGGTTTAGTAGAATTGATGTCCGTAACATACGTTATCGGGTATGAACTAGTTTTGTATAGTTAAAGTGCTCAACCGATATCGCGGGTAGCTAATCCGTTGTTCCATGCACTAAGGAAGTTTGTACCAAAGCTGACTAATATTGTAGTGGCAGCGCCATCATGTTTTGCGGACCTACGTCATCGCGGATTTGCTTCCCCCGTGTCCTCTCGGGATCACGGTCAGATAGGCTGATATTGTACCTCCGTGCACTCCCCGTGCCACGGGGCGGAGTTTGTCAAACTCCAGTAGATCTACCCAACATCCCCTCGCTTTACAATTAATGGTACAATTTAGTTGAGGACTTTTTCAATTATAAGGCAATCCTTAGGAATCATGTGATATCATGTGGTTAGACTTTAACCTACTCTAGCCATATTAAAACGGTTTACTTTGGGTTCTCATGAATCCCGAAAACATTTTCAGTTTTGTTTAGAAATAGTTGTTTAAGTATTTCACAAGTGTCTCCCATAAAACACTTCCAGTTCATCAAGTGGGTGCCGAGCACTCCGAAGTTTTCAAGTTCATCAGAGAGGTGCATAGCACTCTTAAGGTTGTCAGCATTGTTTTCCATTAAGTTATTCAGTGTGACCCAACCGGGTTCACAGTAATTGGGTTAGTGACACTCACCTTGGGTTGCACTGCTACACTTGCTAAATAGTCCAAGTATTGTTTGCTTATCGAAGACCTAAGAACACGTTTAGGTCCTAAGTATTAGTTTTGTGTCTAATCTTTACTTAACGTCACTATGGCCCATAACATAGCACGTTGGAACTATGACACGACATACCGACACACGACACCGATGGTTGATCATAAACAAGGGTTCACATAATTCAGAAATCAAGCATGTTTCATTATTGCATAATCATGTAAGTCATGGCATAACATTCAAACAGGTTGCACAAGTTTGGGTTTAGGTCTGGTCACAGTTTCGCTAGTATAGATTCGCTAGGCAGTTTCGCTGTGTGCACGGGCAGCATTTTCGCTAGGCAATACCCGATGACACAGTTTCGCTAGGCTAGTTTCGCCCGAAACTGTTGGCACAGTTTCGCTAGCCTAGTTTCGCCCGAAACTGGTTTGAACTTTCGTTCAGGAAATTTCGCTCGGTAGTTTCGTTCGGACAGGTCTGGTTGGTTTACCCGGCGACACTACAGTTTCGCTCCATAGTGTCGCTGGATGAAGATGTACATAATTTCGCTAAGTAATTTCGCCCAGAGAACAGTACAGTTTCGCTGGTCGCGAAAAACACGTAAATCAGCCTAAAAATCAATCTAACAGCTTCCATATTACATGTAATTCAATATCTAGCATGCACGATCATTTACCAACATCAAACAACAAGTTTTAACACCTTAAACATGGATTTTATCATCAAATCACCAAAAATGCATTTTAAACCTAAAATGACCTAATCTAGCATAAATCTTCATTATGATCTGATTTCACACGTAAAGTTACTGACTTTATGATAGATCTAGCATCCCTAAGCATCATATCAGAAGATCAAGTGATTACATGAAGATTCAAGCATGCTTTTTAAGAAAACACATAGAAAATGCATAAATAATGGTTTTGGGACTCACGATTCGATCTAGGGCTTGAATGGATGAGATGAGATGATGGTTCCTTGATGGTTTTCTTGACTGACCAGAAATCTCGAGTGAGCAGATGAGAGTGGTGTGTGTGTTTTGTATGAAATGAGGCAAAAATGAGATCTCTAGGGTTTTATGTTATTATATATCAGGGGCTAGTTTCACTGGCTAGTTTCGCTGGCCAAGCGAAACTGACTCTGTAAGTCAAAGGTTAAGCTAGCCGGGCGACACTATAGTTTCGCCCGGTGGTTTCGCTGGAACCCAAAAGTGACCAATTTACATTCTAAGCAAGATAAGCACGGTTCATGAATTTCACGCAATTACACAATTAATCAACAAACATGTTGCACATACTTCCTCATAGAGACAATTCAATAAATAAACACATATGGACGGGTTCGGTGATCAACCAAAGGTCGTGGACGTATTCGGTCTAGTTAAGCATTAGTTACTAAGTTAATACTTATAACGTAACTAACGGAGATTGTCTAACGGAAGTAAACCTTGAAATTCTCGGATGTCACAATACGCCTCGTATACCACCAGAAATTTTTCCTTTCCTACATTTCCAAGACCACCCTTGAAAGCAAATGCACGTATCTGAATTTCCTCTTTATCAACTATTGCTTTGAAATTCAAAACTCACATATCCTTTTAATCATGAAATTTCCTTGTCCTTTTCCAAAAGAACATTCCTAAAGATTCATCTTTATATTAACTAACAAACTTTTTAACACATCCACACCTGATCCACTTCCATGACTATACCATCTTTCTGAGAGGGTTTGGACGGGTTTATCAAACTCATATTAACCATTTAATATGTAAAACGCAGCGGAATAAATTTTCTTTCATGAAGTTATGTTATGTTAAAACCGATTTTAACATGCAGGGAGAAACCCGAACAAAAGAGGATCCAAATATAGAGTGTATGCTATCAAAATAAAACACAACCATAGTGGGTTTTAGATATACCTTTCTTGAAGCAAGAAAACAAAAAGGAGATGAGTATCTTGAATGACAAGCTTCGAAGACACGAAGCGTCAAGCTTGTATACACACGAGCCTCCAACAAACACTTTTGTTGCTAGGATTTGTCTTGAAGATTCTTCTTTTACTCTTGGATCGTTCCAAGCAATGAAGAACACTTGAAGGCACTTATAAAATTCGGTTCTAGCAAGTAGAACACTTAGAGAGAGTGTGTGTAGGTTATTATGTCTCAAGTGGGTGTTTAAAAGATGCATGGGCCGAATTTTCTTGGGAGGAGGAGAGAGAAACACCTTTTTGTGTCTTGCAAGTCTCCTACATGCAAAATAATGATTACTCCCTTTTTCCAAAACTTTGTCCACTTTAATATGTTTTAAAGACATATTAAAATGTCTTTTATTTGATATACGAAGTACCATTACTTCAAATATAAAAATACCCACTTAGTTATTTAATCCATTTAAATAACTCCATAACTTATACTCTTTAAAAGAAATCATCTATATGACTTATTACTTTTAAGTGCCATAATTTAGAAACCATTTTCTAAATATTTTCAAGAGGTAATATTTATTTATATGATCATATCAAAAATAAATATCACAAATGTTTGTCTAGCTCGTTATTGGGTATGACTCGATTTGGATCATAACGTACTAGCCACATTAATCTAATATGTGTCTTGGGTAGACTGAGTCCAACAATCTCCCACTTGCACAAGATTCATAGAAGATTGACGTAAGTAGTAAATACCGCCTAACAACGGTTTACTACCCCTAATACGTATGACGAAGTGCCATTCAATAACATCATCTCCCTCAAGTCCCTTACTTGAAAATCTTTAGGTGAATCAATCATTTATCCTTTTGTCTCAGATGTCATGTTAAATCCTAGAGACACAGAGTGATCATTCTCCACTGATTTAACTTTATTACATGCCTTAGACATCTAACTCTCAACGAATAAGAGGGACACATTCCATCTCGACTACATACGTCCCTCACAAACACTTTATATCATACATGAGCTTAGACTTATGTACCTCCATGTTTCAGGACAGCGAAGAACTAAGTCAAGACATAATATTCAGTGTATATCAACACCCAATATGTATCTCAGGTCGAAGGATACAATGATATTCGCCTTTACTCAAGATTACGTATGATCAATCACAAAGATTCCATGTAATAAGTCTTGAGAGAAGGTCAGTCCAATATTTGTATCCCACAAATATCTATGAACCTTGGCAACAACCAATTGTTCTATATTCATACCGTATGAATATCTACCAATCCAAGTTCATAATAGTCTTACCTTCATATTTGTTCCCACAAAAATGACCGACTACGGACGTTTAGAATAATCAACTTATTCATGGATTTAAACATTCTAAAATGGAACATTACACAATCTAAATGAAAGTAACATACTCATATAAATGTGTCAAAATAAAAATCGTTCCGATATCTAAATACAAAACAAGATTAATTCCAATCACTAGAATATCGAAGTCCCATGGCACAAGTGTGACGGTCATCCTTTGGCCGTTCTAGGAGCTTCGTGAGTGGATCCGCAATGTTTTGATCGGTGTGAACTTTGCGAATCCATATCTTTCCCTTTTTAACTCCATCCCTTATGTAGTTAAATTTCCGCTCAATATGCCTAGTCTTTTGATGATCACGGGGCTCCTTGATTTGAGCAATCGCACCCGTGTTATCACAAAGAATCTCTAGGGGTTCTTGAATGGTAGGAACAACCCCTAGCTCGGCAATAAATTTCTTCAACCAAGCGGCTTCTTCCACGGCCAAAGAAGCGGCGATTTATTCTGATTCCGTAGTGGAAAATGCAACCACCTCTTGCTTTGAGCTCTTCCAAGAGATGGCACCTCCATTCATAATTAAGATATACCCCAATTGTGATCGAGAATCATCTCGATCCGTTTTGAAGCTTGCATTCGTGTAACCCTTTACAACGAGTTCCTCCTCACCAGATCCATATATTAGAAACATATCCTTAGTCCTCCTAAGATACTTTAATATGCTCTTGACAGCCATCCAATGACTATCACCTAGATTTTGCTGGTATCTGCTTGTCATGCTTAAAGCACACGTCCGGTCTAGTGCACATCATAGCATACATGATGGATCCTATAGCGGATGCATATGGGACTCAACTCATTCTATGTTGCTCATCCCTTGAGCTTGGACATTGGGACGTGCTCAATATAGTCCCTCTCTGAATAGGTACCAAACCTCTCTTAGAGTTTTCCATCTTGAACATTTTCAAGATCTTATCTATGAATGCACTTTGACTCAAACCTATCAAGCGCCTTGATCTATCCCTATAGATCTTTATCCCGAAAATATAGGCGGCTTCACCTAGATCCTTAATGGAAAAGCAACTTCCAAGCCAGGCTTTTACACCTTCCGTGGTTGGAATGTCATTTCCAAATAATAGAATGTCATCGACATATAACACTAGAAAAGTGATAATGCTCCCACTAGCCTTTTTGTACACACAAGCTTCATCAGCGTTCTTGATGAATCCAAATTTCTCAATTTCTTCATCAAAACGGTGATTCCAACTCCTTGATGCTTGTTTCAATCCATAGATTTATTTCTTTAACTTGCACACTTTATTAGGATGTTTTGGTCCACAAAACCTTTAGGCTGAGCCATATAGACATCTTCCTGAAGATATCCATTTAGGAAAGCCGTTTTGACATCCATTTTCCATATCTCATAATCATAGTATGCGGCTATGGCAAACATTATCCTAATCGACTTTAGCATTACCACTGGCGAGAAAGTTTCATCATAATCAACCCCTTGAGTTTGAGTGAAACCTTTTGCTATAAGTCTAGCTTTATAAGTGTCCAAGTTACCATGCATGTCGGTCTTTCTTTTGAAAACCCATTTATTACCAACTACTTTGGAATTAGGAGGTGGCATAACCAAGTCCCAAACTTGGTTGTCATACATGGATTGCATCTCAACGTTCATGGCTTCCAACCATTTGTCCGAATCAGATTCGGTCATTTCATCATGGTATGTGGTTGGTTCATCAGAATCTACCACATAGTATCCTTCCACGAAAAATCCATATCTTTCAGGTGGATTACTAGTTCTAGCAGATCTACGAACGTTGTGTGTGTTTTGATCAACCATTTGATCATCTTCAACAACCTTTTGTTGTGGGCTAGTATCAACCAAACATGTATCGGCTTGTGGTTCTTGATCCTCATCAAGTTCCACCGTTCTAACACTAGTTTCTTTCATAAGGAACTTAGTTTCCAAGAATTCAGCCTTTCTAGCAATAAATACCTTTTGCTCTATTGGATTGTAGAAGTAATATCCTATAGAATCTCTAGGATATCCTACAAAGTTACACTTAGTGGATCGGGGTTCTAGCTTGTTTGAAGCATCATGTTTTACATATGCTTCACAACCCATACCCATAGATATGATAAAGATGGAACCCTTCCATGCCATAATTCAAAAGGTGTCCTTTCCACTTTCTTGGTTGGGGCCATATTCAAAATGCGGGCTGCTGAGAGTAAGGCATAAGCCCAAAATGATAAAGGTAGTGAACTTCTACTCATCGTAGATCGAACCATATCCAATAGGGTTCGATTCCTCCTTTCAGACACACCATTATGTTGTGGTGTTCGAGGTGGAGTGAGTTGTGAGACAACCCCACAACTCCTAAGATAGCTTTGAAATTCATCACTTAGATATTCACCTCCTCAATCCGAACGAATGATTTCTATTGTTTTGTTGAAGTGATTCTCTACTTCATTCTTAAAGATTTTGAACATTTCAAAAGCTTCATACTTGTGTGCCAACAAGTAAACATACCCATAGCGACTATAGTCGTCGGTAAAGGTGATGAAGTATCTCTCACCATTCCTAGCCGTTGGCTTAAAAGGTCCACATACATCCGAATGTATGATCCCTAGAAAATCTTTTGCCCTTTTTGGTGGTCCCACTAAAAGGTGTGCCTTAGTCATTTTACCTTTTAAATAAGATTCGCATACATCAAATGAATCATGTTCGTTTCTCTTCAAAAGACCATTCTTTTGTAATGCTAGTATGCGATTCTTATTTATATGGCCAAGGCGGCAATGCCAAATGTAGGTGTCACTCAAAACTGTTTTGAGTTTCTTGGTGTTAGTTTGGTATATTGAGCTATCATATGATGTGTTTTCAAGTACTCATTCATAAATACCATTTATAGGTATAACTTTAAAATAAAACACACCATTCAAAGAAACATGGATATCATTGTTAACAACTTTAAAATCATATCCAATATGTCTTAAATGGGAAACATAAATTATGTTCCTAGTCAAACTAGGAGTATACAAACCATTTGGAAGTTCCAAAAGATAGTCTCCTTGGGCTTCAACTTGGACTTTAGCTCCATTGCCCATGAAGAGACTAATGTCTCCCGCTTTCACTTGCCTATTTCTTTTTAACCCCTGCAACAAATTACAAATATGAGTTCCACATCCGGTATCTAATACCCATGTGTTTGAAGAAATAGCATTAAGCTCAATGTTAATCATGAAGATTGTACCAGAGGTTTGACCGGCATCCCTTTTTGCCTTCAACTCCTTGACATAGGTAGGACAATTCCTCTGCCAATGTCCTACCTCACCACACTCAAAGCATGGATCATTCGCAGCAACCTTTTGCTTCTTTTCTTTTGGTTTTGGGGTTTCTTTGTTTCCCTTCCCTTTTCCCTTGACGTGCCCTTTCCCCTTGGCAACATTTGCCTTGGAGCTAGAGCGAGGCCTCTTCTTGTTGCCGCCCTCATTGATCATTAGAACGGGTAGAACCGTTTTGCCCATCCCTTGCTCGACCGTTTTAAGCATTCCATGAAGCTCGGGGATGGTCTTGTCCCAACCATTCATATTGTAGTTTAAGACAAAAGTCTCAAACTTCTTCGACAAAGAGTTGAGGATCAAATCCGTAGCCAACTCTTGTGAAACGGGACAATTTAGCCTTTCGAGACGATCAATGTGGCTCTTCATCTTAAGTACATAAGATGAAACCGATTGGGACTCGTCCATACGACATGCATGGAGTGTTTGAACCATTTCGAAGCGCTCAACCCTTGCCTTTTGTTGGAACATTTCCTTCAATTGGGTGATCATGCATATGCCCCGTGATTCTCATAATCCTTTTGGAGTTCGGGGATCATGCTCGCTAGCATGAGGCAAGAAACTTGCACGGAGTCCTCGGTGTATTTCACCCAATCGGCGTAGGCCTCAACGTCTTCCTCATCGGGTTCATCGGGAATGGGATCGTCCAACACATAAGTCTTCTTTTATTGCTTGAGAACAATTCTCAAGTTGCAGTACCAATCCACAAAGTTGTCTTGGTTGAGACAATTTTTATCTAGTATGGATCATAACGATAGGTGGTGGACGTGTGGGGGTTTGGCGTCATTATTATTGGCCATTTACAAAATTTAACAAAGTTCAATTTTAGTATTTTTGATATCATTATTAATTTTAAATTTATTAATGCCCTTTTATGTCTCACTAGTAATGTACCCGCGCGTTGCGGCGACGGCAGTACATAAGCATTATTCGTCATTTGTTCGCTCGTTATGGCCACACAACAATTTGGGAATTCATTTGGGAAACAACAAACGCAGTACTTGATTTTTGTACGTTTATCCATACCCTCGTGATATATCTTTGAATGTACGTATATTGGTTTTCTCATTTGTATCATCGATTTAGCTTATCTACCCTTATAGAATTCAAACAAATAATAGTAAACATGTCACACCCCTAATTTCCACTAACGGAGTACAACCGTGTGGGGTGTGATCCAGACCAGGATCCGAGTCTTTAGTTACAACCAAGCCATAGTTAAAGGGTAAACCAGTCAAGTATTACATTTAATAAATCAGAGTTTACATTTCGCAAAATCAGCGGAAGCATTAAAAGTTTACAAGGTTGTTGTTTAGTAAAAGTGATTACTAAAGTATCTGAAATACAATTTTCAAAAGGGTTTTACAAAAGGTAAGTATTGCCAACGCCCGTGCCATCCATGATCCTCCAAGCAACCTGAAAAGCATTCAACAATCAAGTGTCAGCCAAGGCTGGGGAGTTCACTAAAGCGGTCTACACGTCACATGTAGACCCAATGTATGAATAAAGAAAGGTAAAACACAATCATTAATCATAGGACCAGTAAAATTCCATATCGTAGGTAGCTAGCCTATAGTTATGTCCACCTGAATTGTTCGTAATCGAAGCTGACAACGTTTTGATAGGGGGTACCTATGAATCTTGCCTTCCTGTGTCTATCCGGATCACGGTGGTTAGGCTAACATTGATCTCAGTCCGACCGCCAGTCGGGAGGGTGCATCCCGTGCACCGCTGAGCGGGGGTGTGAATCCCCAGTAGTACTACTCAACATTACCTCGCTATTGTATATTAACGGCTCGAATTTAAGGACTTTTTAATAAAAGCAATTCAGTGCAACATATGATATTTTGTCGGAAAGTTACTCAAGTAAAGAAATACCTTTACCGTTGGGTTGCCATCCTTTACCGGATGCAACTATCTGTGCGTTATCATCCTAAAACCGGATATAACAATAATAGTAAGTGAACTCACCTTAGGGTGCACTAGTACTCAGCACTTGGTTCAACAGGTTGGTCAAAGTCAACCTATTCGGATAAATATGACCTAATAAAATTAGAAGGTGTCGCTAGGACGAAATTAACACATAAGCACCTAAACATGTTTCATGCAACCATACAAGTCGCTTAATGCACATACAAGTCCCAAATTGGGAGAAAATCAAGAAATTGCAATTTAAGTCAAAGTTGACCCAGAAAGTCAAACCTCAAGCACTTAACTAGTGGCATAGCTAAAATCCACAATACTTGGAATTAGATCCTTAAATTTTACAGGCATATATTACATATCATTTAGGACTTGTTGCAAAAAGAATCAACCCAAAAGGTTAAGAAATGAGGAAGTTATGCGCGTACGAAGTTGGCTAAAAATCACATTTGTCAAACATTAACACACCATTTGGTGACATAGCTAAATTGCTCATTTCTTGGAGTTAACTCCTAAAATTTTGCAGGAACTAACTAATCAACATTTAGGGAATGTTTCAAAAAGAATCAACTCAATCGGATAAGTATTGAGAAAGTTATGCGTGTCGAAAGTTGGAAATTTTAGCTTTTTGCAAAATAGTCAAAGTAGGTTTAAAATTTGCATAACTCATTCAAAACTTAAAGTTTAGGTACCAAACCTTCCAGATCTTACTTTTAATATATAAACCTCATTTTCGTTTAACAAACCCCTCATTAAAACAAGGTTATCATGCCCGACCAAAATGTAAAGTCTACTTTTCACAGAAAAACACAGCCCTGCACACCTAACTTGCAGCAGTGTTTTGGATGACCAAACGGAGGTTTTAGAACGAGTGTGAGTAGCCCAATCGAAGCTAAGACATAATACTTTACTAGGGAAAAAGAATCAACTGATTTTGATAAAAATTGATCAAGTTATGACCTCTGCAAAATGGCCTAAAAATCTGGCCGAATCTGTCCAATTTTTATAGTTTGCAAAAATTTCGGTTTTCAAACTTTGAGCAACAATTTGGTCATCCAACACCTACTAACACACTTATAACCATTTCAACATGTAATTTCTGTAGTGAACAAGGTCATACCAATAACATAGCAAAATTTGAACATAAGGCTAGCATTATAAGCACATACACCTAGTTTTCATGCTTGTCTACATAACAACTTCAAGAACACTCACATAGCAGATTTTTGAACCAAATTTCCAGCCCTAAATCTGACCTCACAACAGCCCCAAACTAACATTTAACATAACCTTATCCTAAATCATGTTTCATGAGCATCATAACACTTCATTTAGCACATAACACTAGAAATCACACATGCAACCTACCAAATTTCGAATTTGGGGTTTTAGGGTTTTACAAACCTTGAAGAAAAACGTGGGTAGGAGAAGATGAGATGAAGGAGAAGCTTCCTTGTGGGTTCTTGAGACTTGTAGTAGCTTAGAAACTCTAATTTCTTGATCCTTGAAGCTTGATTCACGAAAATTTCAAGTGGGGTTGTGTGTGTGTGTGTGTGTGTGTGTGTTTGAGCCGTGAGAATGGAGGAGGAGGAGGGGGGTTGGGATCGTAAAAGTGAGGAGGGAGGGGGAAAATGGCAGATTTTGTTAAGGGTAATTTACACCCTTGGTCCCTCAAACATCTATTTTAAACACATTAGGCATAAAACTCAATTAGATGGGTTTTAACTAAAACCTTGTCAAGTAAACAATCTAAAAATGTTTCTAGTTGTTTTTAAACTCGTCTGGCATGAAATGTTTAGTCGGGACAAGTACAAGTATCATTTACACATAAAAATTCGAATTCATGCACGAAGCACAGTATCGCATAAAAATGTAAATTTTTACAAATGACACATAAGGTCACGAAATAATTTCACGAAACAAGTTATTAAAATTAATTAGCAAATAAACATTAACACATGTGCAATTTTTCAAATAATGGGTCTTGGGTTCGCTAACGGAACTAACGGAGCTAATGGGAAAAGTTAACGGAGTTAACTTGGGAAGTTGCAGTTGTTACAGCCTCCCCATGTTAAAGAATTTTCGTCCCGAAAATTAGCATGATGTCCAAAGTGTTCGGGCCAATTGAATGGGATGAAGGAGAATGGAAACAAGAATATTTGTCGTAGTGCTAATTGTTTCACGACTCGTTATGAGAGAATCCAATTTACGGTATATGATTAAAAGGCATCGAATGAATATTTCGCATGAGCGTAGAGAGTGTGATTTTCTATAACAAACGTTTCCATGAGTGAGTTGAATCGCATCGCATGGTTAGGTTTAACAAATGTGACGGCGACGCCACATCCGAGATTGAAATATTTAATATCACGTAGTGACCATATGTCCGAGTAGTCTTCAGCTATAGCATCCAATAAGATAACAGAAAGTATTGTGTCAAATGACACGGTAGAGGAAAGAAGTGCTGCAATAAGGTTCAAATGTTAACGTATCTGGAGGGTGGGTATGCATCCTTGAATTTGGCTGAGATCGGGTGGTTCTTACAGTTCGCAGAAAAGGTATAGGAAGATGATGTTGCAAGGTATCGTAGTACCAATAGCATAGCGAGTAAGCGCGGTTATCTCCTAAGGAAGTGCTCTGCTTTACCAAAGCGGTGACAATTTTAGGTGTACGCGAGGTTAACAAGTCGTGGGATGTCAGAAATGTAACAACTAGAGGACCAAATGAAATATTTCATTAATTTCCATGGTGAACCAGGACGAGTATGGATCTGGGTCGAGTAAACGTTGATAAGGGTCCTGGGAAAGTCATGGGATTGCTCCAAGGAACATGTGATTTGTCTTTTATAATACAAAACTTGAGTTGTTAAAACGTTGTTGTTCATCTGGGTCGTAATCTATATTTGACCCTTAGTAGGAAATTTATATCAGGATTGTTCCCCTCAATCTAGAGGGTTGGAAAACAATAAGTTTTATTTGATTAAACTGTGCATCTCCCTTCTAGTGAAAATATATATATATATATATATATATATATATATATATATATATATATATATATATATATACCGCAGCTAACCCACCACACTACCAGCACGTTGCGGGTGTACCAGTTTCCTTGCCATTTCTGGCTATTTGACATATCTTGAAAATAAGGTTTCTTATGTCGTTCCCTGGTGCTTTTGGCTTTGAATGGGAGAGAAAGATTTGAAACCATGCAATCATGTGAAAATTTTGAATTTTTGCAACAAAAAGGTTTTCGGTAGGTGGGGTCTTCGTCTATGGTGCGGATTATCAAGAGTTTAGCGGGCGCAACGCAAATACAATTTTGAGTTTCTGAAGAGGATTCAAAAGAGAAGGTAGTCTTTCACGTTTAGGTTTACAGATTTAGGATGAAGAGCGAGGCATTTAGTGTAGGGTAGTTGCAACTGCACGTTTTCGAAGAGAGTCATACGGTACAATTAACGCGAATCCGGAGAAAAAGATTTGGGTCAACCGATATAAATGCGAGTGTGTCAAATGGTCGTACCGTACAATAGGATAAATTTTAGGTAAGAACATCAGTTTGTGTCGGCCCTCAAGAGTAAGTAAAAGTGTAAACGTGTAATAAGAGTGGGTTTCAGAAACACCGAGCGCTGACGAATGAAAAGTAATACCTGGGTTTACATGAGTGTAAATAATGAGATGTAGTTAAGGTTTCACGAGGCCTACTCCGTTAACTTTTCCCGTTAGCTCCGTTAGTTCCGTTAGCGAACCCGAGACCCATTATTTGAAAAATTGCACATGTGTTAATGTTTATTTGCTAATTAATTTTAATAACTTGTTTCGTGAAATTATTTTGTGACCTTATGTGTCATTTGTAAAAATTTACATTTTTATGCGAAACTGGGCTTCGTGCGTGAATTCGAATTTTTATGTGTAAATGATACTTGTACTTGTCCCGACTAAACAATTCATGCCAGACGAGTTTAAAAACAACTAGAAACATGTTATTAAAATTAATTAGCAAATAAACATTAACACATGTGCAATTTTTCAAATAATGGGTCTCGGGTTCGCTAACGGAACTAACGGAGCTAACGGGAAAAGTTAACAGAGTTAACTTGGGAAGTTGCAGTTGTTACAAAATAGAGGAATGCACAGGGGTTATTCGTCATTTGTTCGCTTGTTATAACGGTGCGACAATTTACATTGCGTTATTTTTTTATTGCGATGCGGTCTAGTGTCAACTTATAATGCGATATATACGCGTTCATTAGCGGCAATAATACGCGGTTGTATTGTACAACCCATTAAAGTAATTTTCCATACGTATTTGTATTTATATATCTGAAAGTTTTCTACATATTAATTTATTAAGCCATGCTTCAAAACAATTTTGTGTCATGGGTATACAAAACCAGTAGCTATCTTTTTATTTAATCAATACACTAATTGAGAAATAGAAACAATATATATTGTTCTTGGTTGAATCAAAATATAACATTAAGAAGAAGAAGAAAAAAAGCGAGCAGGTTTTGGATCATTAAAAGTTTGGACCCAATTAAAAGTGACATACTTCATCTAATTTGGTACATGTTTTGGATCATTGAAAGTTTTGGATCATTTTTGAAACATTAAAAGGATTGACCGAAAAACCTGTTAATATCACCAACACAAACAAAAACCTCTATTTCCATTTTGTTCCTCCCAACCAAAACAGTAATCTGATTCTACACAACTGTAGAATCTTGCTATCTCAGACGGGCGGATAGGGGTGGAGACGGGCCCTAGGACGGCACGTCTGGATCTCAGATTCACAAGGGAGCTTGATATCCAATCTGGAGACCGACTGGATACTTGAGAATCTTGAGGGACCTGCAAGACAAAGAAGCACCGTTGTTCTTGGAGAGTGGGACGGGGTGTCCCGCGACCAAGCTCCGGCGTGAGAATAAGTATCTGTGTTTGATCAAGAAAGAAGGGCGAGTGAGAGTGTAATGAATGTCCAACTAACCTGGTGGTTGAGGGGTATTTATAGCCCTCAACCCTTGTCTCGATGTGTCATTAATGAGCCTTTCCCGAATAGGTGGCCTGCAGCACTGGGCTGTCAGGCAGCGCCGAATGCCACAGTACCCATTTCGAGTAATCTTTGATCAGTGAGCCCGGCCGGGTGTTGCATTGCCCGGCCGGTCGTATGGTCTTGAGCCTTGGTCTGTACCATCTGTGTGGACGTTTGCCGAGCCCGACCGAGTGGCCTTGTGGTTATCGGTCGGTATGGCATGTTCGTGTTGAGGGTCGGCCGTGACGTCATCACGGATGGACATACGTCATCAGCCCCCCAGCCCGAGTGTGTGATGGTCTGGACATCGTCAGTCGGGCTTTTTTCGTGTTTTGTTGGCGAGTCGAGTGAACGATCAGTCGGTTCTGACTCTTTAGGTTGTGTTGGTATCTGCGCCAATTAAGAGGGCAGGAGATTGATGGGACGTTTGAGCGCATGGGGAACAGCTGGCCCATGACGTGTCGCTCATCCAGCGGTTTGAGCAGTTATGATCTGCTGCGACGCTTCAATAACTGCCGTCGTATTCCGCCTATAAATAGGGGTGTAGATACCATTTTTTACAGTTTCTCACTTTTGCTCTGTGGCTCCGACTTAGGGTTTTTTTGTTCCGGCGAGATTTCCGATTGGTACGTTTCTTTCTTTCTCGCTTTTCTTTGTTGTTTCCATGTCGCTCAATGGGGAGATGCAGCGCACATTTTCTGTGCTAACCTAAGATAAACTGGATGAACATTGCGACAAGTATGGTATTCCGGCGGCGCTAGGGCCGGAATTGCCGAAGCCCAAAGCCTGGATTAAGTTGGCGCCTGAAGGTAAGATCGGGCTGTATACCAAAGCTTTTAGCAATGGCCAGTTGAGGATTCCTTTTTCTAAATTCTTCCTGTCTGTGTTAAATCATCATCTGGTTCACGTTTCGCAACTGCATCCCTATGCGATTCTCCGCATAACTCATTTTGAGGTTTGTTGTCATGTGATTGGAAAAGAACCAACGATCGGTCTTTTTCGTCAATTTTATCGTTTGGGTCGCCAGGGTGATTGGTACATTCTGGAGCATATGAGGGGTAGGCACGATGACGGCATGCCTAGCCCTGATTATTTGTCTTGGGTTCCGAGCAATCTGAAGAATTTTAAAGACAAATTCTTTTGGATTTCTGATAAAGTGTTGGATAAAGTGATTCCTTGGAAAAAATCCAGTTGTATGCTTAATCTAGGTGACCCTGACCAGGAAGATTACGATAAGGAAGCCGTGGAGAAACTTGTTGCGTTGCAAATCAAACTCAAACCGTTCCCTGAGAGGGTACTGGTGATGACAAGGCTGAGTCGGAATTGGTTGAAAGCGGGCTTCAAGCCGGCCTTTTTTAATGATGGGCATGGTATGTCCTTTGTTTCGTATTTTGTTTATTTCTCCTGGGCATCTAATGAATTTTGTTCTTTCTGTTTGCAGAGATGGATCTATTGTCTTTTATCAAGGTGAAGGAACCGGAGGATGTTGTTCAGGGAAGCAAACCAATTGCGAGGAATGAGCTAGACCCCGTTTCTGCAACGACTGGTTGTCGTCATGAGAACTTTGCCGTTGAGGATGGCAATCGGACAGTCACTTATTCGGCTATGGGTGGGCCGACTAACACTTTGGTTGATGTTGAGGAAGAGATGTCAAAGAGAAAGAAGAAGAAGGGGAAGAAACGTGATGAAGATGATGATGCTGGTAAGGGAACGCACAAAAAGAGGATGGCCAAGAGGGATGGAGCGACCTCCAGTCGTTCTAAGAGGTCGAAAACTGAGTCGGCCTCTGCGAGCGTCGGCGATGGTCCCGAGGGTACCGAGGATGAGATTAAGGATTCTGATGTGGAGATCATGGAGAACTCGGCTGATGGTGACCGGCCGGTGGGTGAGGATCAGCCGGTCAGTGGTGAGAAGCCTGATGCTGAAATCCTGGGGGGCGACATTCCGGTATTGCTTTCTAACGTTATAGATGTAAATGACCCACGTGCTTTGACCATAGCTAGTCCCCCTTCTGACATGGATGAGTTCCTTCAATTATTACAGGATCAGCCAGCTAGTGACTTTGGCTACATCACAACCCCTGGTGGAGCTGACGGTATGGTAAAGGATTTGGTCAACATGGAGCTTGGGAAAGGAAAAATGTTAGAGTTTGGTGGTGAAGGTTCAGAGCAGCAATTGGTGGAAGTCGATGTTGGTGATGAGCCGTTTCGGCCTGATTGGACTTTGAAGAATAAAAGTCGGTTTGAATCGTCGGAGAGGTGTCACGAGTTTGCTTTGTCATGCCTCCCGGCCGGCGAGCGGGCGGCTCTGGAGAAGGACAGCCACCGATTGGCTCGTGATAAGGCTCATTATAAGCTTGTTCGAGGTTTTAGTTCTGCACTTGATATGGTTTGGCGGAACGAGTTGCTTGAAAAAGAATTGATTGCTGCTAAAGAAAAAAGTGAAAAAGGCGTCTGGAGCTCGTTCGCTCGAAGAAGGAACTTGATGATCTGACCAAGAGGTTCTGTGGTGTAGATATGGAAAAGATTTTGAAAATGGAGAATGACCTCGCCCGGTTGGAGGAGCATCATGATTTGTTTGAGAAGCATAATGCAAAATTGAAAGGTGATTTGGCCGGTGCTTATGGTGAATTGGAGGCAGCTCGGGTGGAAGCCCGTCAGGCGTCCGAAGCTGCCCAGTCGGGTGCCCAAAAGCTAACTGAAGCAGAAGCTGAAATCGCCAAGTTGAAAGGTGACAAGGAGAGGATCCAACAGCTGTATCAGGGTGAACTTGCCCGAGCGCAGGAGTACGGGAATGACCGACAGTGGTTGATCGAAGAAGGTTTTGGGTATGTGGTCAAAAGATTGCTGGCTAGCAAATCTTATCGGGAACCGATAGGCGCATTCGAGACTTTGGTAAGTGATCATGGGGTGTCGGTCGGGTTCTCGGCAGGTTACAAGTGGGCGCTCGCTGGTAAGCCCTTGAAGGATCACTCTTATTATGATCCGGATTCCTGGGCGAAGGTTCAAGAAGGTGGTCGGGTGTTGGCCGAGAAGAAGTTTGCTTATTTGGAAGCCATTTCTAAATGTACCAATAAGAAGTTGAAGGAGCTGCGAGCTCTGGACCCGGATGAGTGTGAAGAGGTGAAGAAAGCTGCCAGTCAGTCGGACAAGCAGTCCAAGGTTGCAGCCTCTACTAGCCGGGCGCAGAAAGATGGTGGAAAGTAGTTGTCGGCTTGTTGATGTTCGTGTTTGTTTTGTGAAGCTGTTTTAATGTTTGTTTATGTACTTTGCTCGGTCGGGCCTGGATACGTTTGTTGTTTTGTGGTACCGACCTTTATGTTGGGGTCGGTGTATGTCTGTTGACTGTTTGTTGAACAATTGTGTCTAATTGGCTGCAGTTATTCAGCCTGTTTAATATTAGTATCAATATCTTGATTATTTACTTTGTTTGTGTTGTTATTGTGAGCATGCGTTTGTGTGTTTAATGAATTTTCATAATCCATTGAGTTTGTTTATCCGGATACGTATGAAATTTGCGCGACTTTAAACCTAGGTTCGACCAAAACTTTGGTCTATGTGGTCCAGACTACGCCTTCCTGCCCGAGTGCCGGGTGTTAACTGCCCGACTGGGTGAGGAAGGAACCATGCTGGTCACCCACTGGAGAGCTGTGAGAAATGGACAATGAGATGTCTTTCTGTATAGCCCGGTTCGGATAACCTATCTTACGAAATTGCAAAGTGGGATTGCTAGGGGTCAAGCCTTTGTTGCCGATCATGGCTGACTGATTGTCTCCCCTGTCCCGAAGCTGCAATGGGTTGCACTTGGTGCGTTTTAATATATTGTTTTCTAGTATTGTAAGTAGCCTAATGGCTTGTTTACTTACTGTTGTGTGTGCTTGAAATAATAAAGTACTGAAAACTTCGTGTAATTCCATTAATGGCGGCTTTTAAACGTCATGCCGCTTGAAGTATGTAGTACAAAATTTGGAATTACATAATAATACGAGTTCTTACATGTAGCATTTCTTCAATTGCATCCCGTTCCAGTGTCACGGAATCGGTTTGCCTTCGAGAGTTGCTAGCTTGTAGGAGCCTTTGGCGTGTGCTTCGAGGATCTGATACGGGCCTTCCCAGTTGGGGCCCAGTTTTCCTGTGTCTTCCTGTCGGCTGGCCTCGTTGTTTCTGAAGACGTAATCTCCCGGTCGGTATGTGATTTCCTTGACACGCTGGTTGTAGTAGCCCTCGATTTGTTTCTTGTACCTGGCTTCGTTTATCGCTGCTATGTCTCTTCGCTCTTCTGTTAGTGCGAGATTGACCAGTAGTTCGGAGTCATTTTCGGTTTCCGAGACGTTATCGGTCCTATAGCTGGGCATTCCTATTTCGGTCGGGATGACCGCTTCCGAGCCATATGTCAAACTGTATGGGGTGTGCCCGTGGCTTGTTCTCTCGGTTGTTCGGATGGCCCAAAGGACACTGGGAAGCTCGTTCAGCAAATTTTTGCCTTGATTTCCCAGTCGGGTTTTGATCGCGTGGACGATGCTTCTGTTAGTTCGTTCAACTTGCCCGTTTCCTTGGGGTGAGCGACCGAGGTGAAAACTTGGGTGATTTGCAGCTCTCTACACCAGGCACGAAAGGGGTTCTCGGCGAACTGTTTCCCGTTATCGGTGACGATTTTGCCGGGAAGGCCGTACTGGCACACTATCTGTTCCCAGACGAAATTGATGACTTGTTTCCCTGTGATTGATGATACTGCCTTGACTTCTGGCCATTTGGTGAAATAATCAACTGCAACGATTAAGAACTTGATTCTACCAGGTGCTTCAGGGAAAGGGCCTACGATGTCGATGCCCCATTTGTAAACGGCCAGGGGGAGATCACCGGGATCATGTTGTGCTTAGGCGCCTTTGGTACTGGCCCGTGTATCTGGCAGCTTTGACATTTGCGGAGTTCTGATTCTGTATCGCCGTACATGGTGGGCCAGTAGTACCCCATTGTCATGAGCCGGGTTACAACCGATCGGGGTCCCGAATGTGTTCCGCATATCCCTTCATGTATTTCCCTGATGACCTATAAGCCTTGCTCTGGTGTTAGACATCGTAGCAATGGTTGTAAGTAAGACTTTTTGTATAGCTTGCCATTGCATACTGTGTACTGCTGGGCTTGTAATTTCAGCTTTGCTTCTTCTAACGTATTAGTCGGAGCTGCGCCTGTTTCAATGTAATTTTTTAAGGGCGTTATCCAGGTGTTGGTGTCGACAACGTCAGCCTGATTGATCGAGACGGGGTCATCTATGCGCTGATGGATTACCTCAACCGGTATTTGTTTGGTAAGGTGTGCGAACGCTAGAGAAGCCAGTTTGCTCAGAGCATCTGCTTTCTTATTTTGGCTTCGCGGTATCTGTGTTATCTGAAATTCTTCGAACTGTGCCGCCAATTCTTTTACCCGGTCAGCATAGCGTTGCAATGCTTCCCCTCTGATTTCGAATTCGCCCTTGACCTGGTTTGTTACAAGCAAAGAATCAACACGGACTGATATTTTCTTGACGTTCATTCGCTTAGCCAAATGAAGGCCGGCCAATAAAGCCTCGTATTCGGCTTCGTTGTTTGTACTAGGAAAATTAAGCCGGATAGCATATGTTACCTCGACACCGTTTGGGTCTATTAGCACAAGACCGGCGCCCGAACCTTCACTGTTCTTGGCCCCGTCAGTGTATAGGGTCCAAGCGTCCGGGCTTCTGACTGATGGTGGTAGGATGCTTTCTTATATTGGGGCACTCAGTGTGAGTTCATCCGTTTGTAGTTCGGTGATGAAATCAGCTAATGCTTGGCCTTTGATGGCGTTTCTTGGTTTGAACTGAAGGTCATGTTCGCCTAGTTCCAACGCCCATTTAGCGAATCGGCCAGATGTCTCTGGCCTGTGTATGATTTCACGCAAAGGAAAATTTGTGAGTACGGTGATTCGATATGCTTGAAAATAACGACGTAGCCGTCTGGCTGTGTGTATTAGCGCAAGCAGTAATTTATCTAGTTTTGAGTACCTCGTTTCGGGGTCCTTCATGGCCCGGCTGACAAAGTAGATCGGGAGTTGTCGGCCATCCCGTTCGGTGCAAAGGACCGAACTGATAGCTTCGCTTCCGACTGACAGGTAGAGAATTACTTCCTCTCCCGTTTCAGGTGCGGTGAGGGATGTTAAGTCAGCCAGAGCGAGTTTAAGCTTGGTAAAAGTATTATCTGCATCCTCCGTCCATAAGAACTCTTTTGTTTCGGTGCACCATTTGAGAACCTTGAAAAAGGGGAGTGCTTTTTTGGCCGATTTAGAAATGAACCTGTGTAGGGCCGCCAGTCGGCCGTTAAGACACTGTAACTCCTGTAAGGTTTGCGGTGCTTTCATTTGAGTGATTGCTCTTACTTTTTCGGGATTCGCCATGATGTTCTTATAAGTTATGCAGTGCCCAAGGAATTTGCCTATCTTCATTCCAAATGAACATTTAGCGGGATTCAGTTTCATGTTCACTGATCTGAGTTGACTGAAAGTTTCTTCGATGTCGTTTATCATGTCTATCTCCGCGTGACTTTTGATGACTAGATCGTCAACGTAAGCTTCCATATTTCGGCCTATCTGGCTGTCAAAAACCTTGTCAATGAGGCGCTGATATGTGGCTCCAGCATTTTTCAGGCCGAATGGCATTTTCCTGTAGCAGATTATACCCTTATCGGTGTGGAAGGCTGTTTTGTCTTCGTCAGCCTTGGCCATCTTAAACTGGTGATAACCTTTGTAGGCATCTAGGAAGCATTTAAATGTGAAGCCCGACAAAGCGTCTACCTTCGCATCTATGGATGGTAAGGGGTAGCAATCTTTAGGACATGCGTCGTTTAATTTTGTAAAATCGACGCACATGCGCCATGAGCCATCTTTTTTCTTCACCATGACTGGGTTTGCAACCCAATCGTGCCATCTGACCTCTCTGAGAATTCCTGCCTGTACGAGTTTTGTGACTTCTTCGCAGACCGCTTTGCTTCTGTCACGACCCATGCCCCGTTTCCCTTGGGCGACTGGTGGATGGGTCGGGTCGACTTTGAGCAGATGTTCTGTGATCGAGCGGGGTACGCCGGTCATGTCGGCCGGCGTCCATGCGAAGATGTCTTGACTGTTGCGAATTAAATTATACTGCTTTTCTCGCACCTGGTTGCTGATTTCTGAGCCAATTGTGATGAGTTGGTCAGGATGGCTATCATGAACTTTCCATCTATTTTGTGATATTTCCTCTGTTACGTCAGCCGTCAGGTCACATTCGGTCTGTTGCGATCGGATCGTTGCGATCCCAGAAGCGGTCGGGAATTTCATCTTACCGTGAGCTGTTGACACGACACAGCCGAACTGCAGTATCGCCGGTCGGCCAAAGAGAATGTTATACTTCAACGGTCGATTGACAATGAGGAAAGTGACCCGGTCCGACCTTTCATTGCGTTCGTCTGACAGCGTTATCAGGAGGGTGAGTTCTCCTATGGGGAAGACAGTGTCTCCGCCAAATCCCATTAGTGTTGTTTGTGTAGGCCTGACTGTAGCCCTGACTTCCGATGGTAGCTTAGAGAAACATTCCCCATACATGATATCGGAGGCACTGCCTCCGTCGACATAAGTACGATAAATGTGGCACCCTGCTGCGGCCAGTGTGATGACTATTGGGCTTAGAGACGAGACGGCCTGGTCCAGTGGTGGGAAATGTATGGGCTGCCTGGCCCATTCGTTTGTGCGAAGTCGAGGTTTCTTATGTTTAGGGTTGCTTGTCATGTTGATGATCAAAGGATCCGCTTTCCTGTCTTTTTTCTGTTTTTGCTCCTTGATTTCTTTGAGCAAATGTGCCAGTTGGCCTGTGTTTACTGCTTGTATAATTTCTTTTTTCAGCTGATGGCACTCATCTGTATCGTGCCCTCTATCAAGGTGAAAGGCGTAATACTTGTTTGCATTCTTGTTGATTGCATTGGGTCCCATGGGCCTTGGCTTATTGAAACTCCTGCTTGCATCTTCTGTTTGGAGTATCTCTTTGGGTGTCTTTGTTAAGTTCGGGTATTCATACTTCCTGTCTCCCCGCTGGTTAGAGGATGCTGGGCGGTCGTATGGTGTGAAACCCGTATGACGCTTATCATCTCTGCCCGACCGTTCGCTGCCCGACTGCCACGGGCGTCTTCCGTCTCGTTGGTTTGCCTGTCGGCCGTGGGACTTTCCCTGCATCTGCTGTGTTTTGTCACGAAGTTGGGCTGCTTCTTCTCCGCGGATAAACGCCTCTGTTCGATCGAAAGCTTCTTGTATCGTTTGTGGTACACGGGCGCTCATTTCCTTGACCAACTGCCTAGTCCAGATCCCGTGGATGAACCCGGATATCCTTTGTCTTTCATCGGCATGACCGATTGTAAGTGACTCCGTCTTGTATCTTTCTAGGAATGTTCGGAGGGATTCTTGATCCCCTTGCCTGATGTTGTGAAGTTCAATCGGATCTTTCGTGCACTTCCTTTGTTGGCCGAAATGCTGAAGGAAAGATTGTCTGAGCTGTATGTAACTGTCTATGGATTTGTTTGGCAACACGTTAAACCAAACTCGGGCCGGTCCCGACAGTGTTTGGGCAAACATTTTGCACCAGACGGGCAATGGCCACTTCAGGATAGATGCTGCTGACTTGAAGTCGTGAATGTGGTCTTCTGGGTCGCCACTTCCATCGTACGTTTTCACTGTTGATGGTAGCTTCGTTTTTGGCGGGCACTCGAAATTCTCAATTCTGTCTGTAAACTTGCTTTCTTCTTCTGGCACGTATGGCAGTGCCAGGTCGTCTGCGAAGTCATATGTGCCAAAGACAGTAGTAGTTTGAGTTGTGACATTTGTGGTACCCGACTGAGAATATGCCCCAAATCCGAATGGGCGATTCAAGATATGATCGACCGACTGGGACGGTACGGTATGTGGCAGCTGGAAGCCTTGTGGCCCGTATGGGTAATATGCCGGAAAGAAGTGTTGTTGTGGGAAGCCCGATTGGTACGGCTGATATCCATACATGTGAGCGGAATTGCTTGGCTGAGTCGCCGTGTAGGATGTTGTTGCAGTGGAGAGACTCATGTTGACGCTGGTGTTGGCTAGTCTACTTGTTTCCGCGACGGTGTTGGTGGCGTTGCTTCCAGGTGTGTTTGTCATGGTTGAAACCCTTGTGCTGTCTGTGATTACGGCTCTTGGCCCGTGTGCATTTGTTGTGTTTGGTAGCTCCGGTATTGTGTCGCTGATGTTTGGTAACTCGTCGTCGTATGACAGTTGCAGGCATACACCTTTGAGACGCTCTGCTGCAACGTATTCATTCATTACCTGTCGGAGGTGGAGAAAATTCCTGCTAACAAGTTCTGGTGTCAGCGTCAGCACTGTGAAGTCTTCTGATCCTGATGCATTGACATGAGGCTGATCGCCGGACGGGGTGTTGAAGCCCGTTTCGGCATCTGAGGTACTCGACATTCTTTCTCAGTATGGAACCGTTCGGATGGCGCCAATGTAGAATCTTGCTATCTCAGACGGGCGGATAGGGGTGGAGACGGGCCCTAGGACGGCACGTCTAGATCTCAGATTCACAGGGGAGCTTGATATCCAATCTGGAGACCGACTGGATACTTGAGAATCTTGAGGGACCTGCAAGACAAAGAAGCACCGTTGTTCTTGGAGAGCGGGACGGGGTGTCCCGCGACCAAGCTCCGGCGTGAGAATAAGTATCTGTGTTTGATCAAGAAAGAAGGGCGAGTGAGAGTGTAATGAATGTCCAACTAACCTGGTGGATGAGGGGTATTTATAGCCCTCAACCCTTGTCTCGATGTGTCATTAATGAGCCTTTCCCGAATAGGTGGCCTGCAGCACTGGGCTGTCAGGCAGCGCCGAATGCCACAGTACCCATTTCGAGTAATCTTTGATCAGTGAGCCCGGCCGGGTGTTGTAGTGCCCGGCCGGTCGTATGGTCTTGAGCCTTGGTCTGTACCGTCTGTGTGGACGTTTGCCGAGCCCGACCGAGTGGCCTTGTGGTTATCGGTCGGTATGGCATGTTCCTGTTGAGGGTCGGCCGTGACGTCATCACGGATTGGACATACGTCATCAACAACCATTGTTAATCTTTGTTTTCTTGTGGATGTTAATCAGACATGTCATATTCAGCTCCACTGAATTGATCCATATCACCATCGTCAGCATCATGCATGCCCTTTTGTTGTCCATATTCTATATCTGTTACTCTCAATGATGCCTAGAGTTTGAATCCATAGCCTTTGAACCTGCATAACTCTGCACAGTTTTTCCATGTGTAAGAGTCTTTGTTTTCAGCATACACCCTTGGAACCATATAAGCTAAAAATTTATCAAGTTTAGCTGAACCCGAACAGACTTTTCCATCTTATTATAGCTTTCATTATAGTTTGTAAATTTAAAATAATTAAAACTTTAACATGTAATAGGATTTTACTTGAGATTCACGGGCATCACGAATAGACTTTTCCATCTTATTATAGCTTTAAGAATTAGTAGTTGGAACACCATCAAAAGTTACAAACTGATCATTCCACCTGTCAAAATTAGTCGTAAGTTAGAATGATCAAAGGTCATTGGTATATTCAATATAAATTAAAGGTCCTCACCGTTCAAGATCAGGAAATAGAAGTAAAATATCCATGGGCTGCAGTTTTTTTTAGTAGCATGAACAGGATGTGATTTACATGCCTCAAATTAACCCACAATATATATGTAGCACATAATAATAAGCAAATACATATGTAGCACATAAATAATCAGCAAATACGTGAGGGAAAGAAAGATCTATAAAGAGCATGATGTATTATTTACCCAATATTTGAAGCCATAGATATCAAAGTTATCCATATCCCTCATATTTGAAGCCATAGATATCAGCAACATTAGGTATAGATAAGATCCTTGATCCATATGCCACAGGTAGTTTGTTGACTTCACGGAATATATGTATCCCACTTGGAGATGATGAATCAAAAGTCAAACGTTGAACCTTGTTCAAAACAAATTCAACCATAAACTTCAGCAATGGGGTTGTAACCTGTACAATTACACCTTATTCTTAAGAACCAAAGTTTTCTGTGTAAACAATTAAAATTACAATTCTTTAAAGCAGTGCATCCTTGATATCCAAACAAAAACACAAAAACTTCCTAATTGATCAAAACTTGCTAATTGCTATTAAAGCTGATAACATTTCAAGCAACTATAGTATAAACAAAAAAACATCATTTCAAATACGAAAAATAACAGAAAAATCTAGAATCATATATTTGAGATCGAGATCACAATAAATCTGAAAAAAATAACAAAAAAAAAGAAGAAAGAAATATTAATCCACGTACTCATACTTTACTACTAATTTAGAAGAAAGAAAAATTGTGTGAATGGGGGATTTTAGTAATACCTATCAAAACACTGAAATATCAAGCGTATCAATATGTAAATATAAAAATGATAACGAATGAAGAATGAACCATAACAGTACTATAGTGTTTTGAAAGAGCAAAACACTACCAGTATGCACACCATTACCAATTTAGTAATTCTTGTGAGCTGTAACTCTTTATGTCATCTTAATGACTTTTGAATGTTGGCGTTAAGCTAAACTTTGGGGTTTCCAAAATTAGTTTAGATCAGACAATTAAAACATACCTGGTGAACATATCTGCCAGCGGGAATGACTTTACATTCTCAGAACATTAGGCTTATAGAACAAAGGAATGACCAGAAAATGAACAACCCACAAAAATGAAATTAAACATTTGAAAAAAAAGGGAGTTAAGGAAACGTTTGAAAGGCTTTAGCTCGTAATCCAATCTTAATTTTTTTTTTTGGGTTTATCTCATTAGGACTTCTATAATCTTGAAGCAGATACATAAAGCAAGCAGAGATCTCATAAAATAGGCAAGAACATACCAACATACCTTGTCAGGAGAATCGAAGGAACCTTGAAGTGATGGATTTCATACACAAATCAATTATAAAGATAAAGGCTAATAAACTTATGGAAAATTGATTCAAATAGAAATTGTATAGATGAAGGCTAATACATAGAAGGAAATTTCAAACAGAAAGTGTACCAAGGATAATAACCCAATATTACCCCTCTTTCTATTTCTCTCTCTTTCTGAATAAGCAGCCAGTTCATACATTTTATCAAGATGAACAAACAAAATTTAAGAAACAAATACTTGAACATCTAATTCATATGTTAATTGATTGAGACATCAAGAAACAAATTTACCAAACAAAGTACATTAAAAACCCAAAACTAAAACCTATATACGACTGTCTCGAACAAAGCCTGTTACCACCAATAGTGCCTGAATCAGTTGAAGAAATCAATCTATTTGTCTTCATCACGATACTACAGATCAAAAAGGAAAGAAAAAACGACATACCGGGTATAGAAAAGTGGCATAACAATTTCTATGGCCGTTTAAAGAATGATTACAGCTATACAAACAACAAAAGAACAGTTAGAAAACAAAAAGATGAAGTTAGTGCTTCACTACCATAATTGAGAGCGAAAAAGAGTGAAATCCAACTGCTTTTGGTAATCGAGACTCCCAGATAGCAAACGAACAGAGGCCTTCTTCTTCAATTCGACTTAATAGAGCTTTTTACTGGACGATTCAAATTAGAGGTACGTATGCGTGTTTCGATGTCATGCATGTCATAATCGGTGGACATCATGCTTCCATACCGAAACCCTAAAGGGAAGTAGAAACAAATAAGTTTGAGAGAGAGAGCCAGATGCCTCCATTGTTGTTGCTAACACCAGCAAACATAAAAAATAATTAGGGTTTGGAATAGAGAAGAAATACAAACTGTAATTAGATAGAAGTCGAATATCTATGCGTAATCGGTAGAGCGGAACCAGCGATTGGGTTTGCGATGCTTCAACAAACCTACAAACACAACAACTCACGGCGATTGAGTGAAGAGATTTGGAAATTAGAGAGCGGGGATTCGAATGTCATTCCAATTTCAAATCTAACATACCTGAAATGGGTTTGATTCTCTGCAACTTGAGAAAGAAGGGGAATATGAGAGACTGTATTTTGAGAGAGAGAAGAGAGACATGGGAAAGAGAGTAGGAGGCATGGGGTCTTGTACTCCTGCTCCTGCAGAAAGGCGAAAAGAAGACAAAAAAAATCCCAGAAATCAGATCCGTATAAAGTAAAGTTGGATAAATTTTGAAATTCAAATTTAAATTTCAATCTCTTTTTGTCCTGCAGAAAGGTGAATGGTTTGTTAATCATGCTTAACCATTTGTACCTTTTACAACTTTCAACACTTTGCATTAAACCATTGTACATCATGCATAAAAGCCTTGTACCTCTTAAAACTTTAAGAGATTAAGAGATTAAGAAAAAGAGATGTATTATAAGGTAGTATAGATAGACAATTAATAATTTAAAATCTAGAATCCAATGTTGCATTTACATAATCGGTTAGGTGACCTTTATCCCGACTATTAAATCAACAAGGCAGTCAACGTTTGACAATTGCAGTCCCTTTGCAACTTCTAGAAGTATGGGATCGGTTAAGCATCACATGTTTAGTTGGCATGTTTAATCCCATCAACGTCTTTGGTCCGTCATGCTTCGGTGACCCTAATCACATTGTTTCCAAATCAAGTTTGTCCTACTTATACGCACGTGTGGGTTTATTCATACAAGTGGTTAGGTGACCTTTATCCCACAAATATGGTAAACTCACCTCAACTACACAAGTTCCCTCAATGTGGTTAGGTGACCTTTATCCCATAAAGAGTTCACAAGTAAATCGAGTTTTGTATAAAAGGGTGACGTTAAAACTTGTTTTAAAAGGGCCTTTTAGTTTTCAAAATTGTAGTTTTAGAAAACTCTATGTACCATGCAATTCGCATGCATTCAAATGCGTGGTACCCTAATGTTGTGAAATCCATATTTCATGGTTCTTTTAATAAAATCCATTTTTATTATTGAATCATTAACCTTTAATAAATTCCATTTTATTTGCTCCTTGTTAATGACAATTTTATGACTGATTTTAGCTTGTTTAATGTTTATTAGTTTGTTTAAGCATGCATATCCACATATCATCCAAAAAACAAAATAAACAACCACACAAGCATGATAAAGTAGGTGCATAGCCTTAGCCAACTATTGACAACACTTGTTGGCTGAAACAAGTGTGTCAAGGTCTCTTTAGGGGACATTATGACACAGGTGATGTGTCGGTGAACTCCCACTTGATCCCGCATCCGAATGCTTCAAGTGTGTTGCATCCTCGTTTGTGTTCCTCTCTTGCCTTTGGTCGTCCATGGTTATTGGGTCTCTAATATGTGGGTTTCGGTTAGTGGGCTTGAATCCCAAATCTGGCCCGCGAGAGCCTTTGGGCCGTAACCTTGGCCCAACCGAAAAACCCACCTTTATGCATTTTACATTTTACAAAAGTAAAACCTATTACATTTTTCTAGTAAAATTAAATGCACCTAATCTATTTAATTTACATACCAAATGAAAACTAAATAAATTACATAACCATGAAAAACCTATTTAACTATTACAACCCTTTGAAATAATTACATACATAACACAAATACAATCATTTACCACAAACAAACACAAGGTCATGGCTAGGTCTTATGCACCAAAATATACATCCAAGTATGTATATCTTCAGGAAATTAAAATGGCTCCCTTTTAACCCACTTCCATTTTTGGTACAACAAAAACTGAAAATGTGGGTTTGTTGTCCAAACAACAAATCATCCAAATGACTTAAAATACACTAATCTTTTAAGATAACCACATGTATGTAAGTTAAGCATCTTGAAAGAAAAAGGGATAACCATATACAAATTTTCAGATTTGTGGTATGAGGAACCAAAGCCCGAAAGTTTGTGGAGTTAACCAACTAACTCTTTGAAGCATACATCCATATAAGCGGCTCTAGATGCCATTGTTGCGGTTTGGACGGGTTTATCAAAGTCATATTAACCATTTAATATGTGAAACGCAGCAGAATAAATTTTCTTTCATGAAGTTATGTTATGTTAAAACCGATTTTAACATGCAAGGAGAAACCCGAACAAAAGAGGATCCAAATATAGAGTGTATGCTATCAAAATAAAACACAACCATAGTGGGTATTAGATATACCTTTCTTGAAGCAAGAAAACAAAAAGGAGATGAGGATCTTGAATGACAAGCTCCGAAGACACGAAGGCTCAAGCTTGTATACCACGAGCCTCCAACAAACACTTTTATTGCTAGGATTTGTCTTGAAGATTCTTCTTTTTCTCTTGGACCGTTTCAAGCAATGAAGAACACTTGAAAGCACTTATAAAATTCGGTTCTAGGAAGTAGAACACTTAGAGAGAGTGTGTGTAGGTTATTATGTCTCAAGATGAATCAAGTGGGTGTTTAAAGATGAATGGGCCGAATTTTTCTTGGGAGGAGGAGAGAGAAACACCCTTTTGTGTCTTGCAAGTCTCTTACATGCAAAATAATGATTACTCTCTTTTTCCAAAACTTTGCCCACATTAAAATGTTTTAAAGACATATTAAAATGTCTTTTATTTTATATATGAAGTACCATTACTTCAAATATAAAAATATCCACTTAGTTATTTAATCCATTTAAATAACTCCATAACTTGTACTCTTTAAAATAAATCATCCATATGACTTATTACTTTTAAGTGCCATAATTTAGAAACCATTTTCTAAATATTTTCAAGAGATAATATTTATTTATATGATCATATCATAAATAAATATCACAAATGTTTGTCTAGCTCGTTATTGGGTATGATCCGACTTGGATCATAATGTACTAGCCACATCAATCTAATATGTGTCTTGGGCAGGCCGAGTCCAACACTTTCTTATTCACAAAGTTTTCCATTGACTTTTCTGTTACATGCCCATTCACCAACTGCTTATACAACACTTGTAACTTCATAACAATTGGAAACCCCTTTATCTTTGAGTATACTGCTAGATATACCCTTGCAAAAAATATATTATCATTCCCAAATTCATATTCTAATGAGACGTCATAAGAATCCCATGCTAATAACCTTATGAAACTAAAATCCATCACTCAGTACACATCCGAAATTATCTCCAAAAACCATCAGATCAGCGCACATCCGAAATTATCCCCGAAACCATCACTTCCAACCTAACAATTATCACCTATGCCATGTTTGTTTCTTTACCTTTAATCTTTCCATAGCTTGCATCAAAATCCCAGAGATAACAGTCACACATCCTATCCAATAAATTTCTTATATATAAATTCTTACTATTACATCCGTAATACTTCACATTTTCCATAAAAATTTAGCAACCTCATAATCTCCATCCCCAAACTTTTTCCTTTACAAAGCTTATTTCTAACCAAAACTAGACAACGAGCACCAACACACTACCTAAACCCATAATTCTCACACTTCCATTTCTTCCTACATCAACCATGGGTCCAATACTAAATGGGGTCGGGCCAAGTTAGTCAACTTGCCAACCCATTTTATTTCCCATGTCATGGAAAATGACATTAGAAATCATATGCACATGTATTCACCCCTCATTCTTGAATTGTTTCAAAACCAAAAAATTACTTAATCCTCATAATTTTAAAACTTTATTTTAAACTAATAACCTTAAGTTTTATAATCAAAATCCATTTTTCTTTCTTTTCCCATTTTTTTTTAACAAAAACACATGAAAAGGAAACTCAAGTTCACATTTAGCCTAGCCTGGATAAGAAACACCATTTCATTCAAAAGGAAAGATGAACTATAGGTTTTAATAATAATCCTTGTAATGAAAAGAAATATAACAGAATTGGTAAAGAATAAAAAGATACCTCATACGACAAGTTAATAGTTTGCATCGCAAGTGCAATACTTAACGTTGATGCAATGACGACTATGGTCAGAACACATCCGACCCAGTGTAGCCTCTTCATTTACCCTTACGAGGTTAATTCTTTTCACTAGCTGACCCTTTTATGAATGAAATTGTCTCCTTTTTTTTATAACCCTTTAAAGTGTCACACCCTCAAAATCCACCTGCGGGGTTTATACCGCGAGGCGTGTGACAAACCATGATCCGAGTCATTAGTCATATCAAACCATGCAAACACACCAAAACAATTTAAGAAATGCGGAAGCGTAAAGTAAGTAAAAAGTGTTGCGCAAAACACGCGCCCTCAAAACCAAACACAAAAGAAAATAAATCCAACTGTAAGAGTTGAAATCCAAATCAAAATGTTCAACTTTCATGCAATATGCGTCCTAGCGTGCTCGTACCTCAAAGACCTGCGAAAGTCATGCTATGTGGGTCAGCACAAGGCTAGTGAGTTCATAAATGTCAATGCAAGAAAAATAAATGTTTGTAAAGATGTTTGTAAAATGTTCGTGCCATGGTAATCATAAAGTATTCGTAGCTAGCAAGGCCAATAATGCTATCACTATGTGGTTCGCAACCGAAGCGTGACTGTTTGTGTTCGTAATGCCTTCCACCATCGCCTAACACGGACGATGATGATACTGTCTAGGCTAATTTTACACCCGTTCGACATCCAGTCGAGTTAGAGCTACTAACGCGGGCGGGGTTTGTCAAACCCAGTAGTACTACCAAAGATTACCTCGCTTTCCAATAAACTAACGGTTCGAAATGTAAGGACTTGTAATTTGTGTTATGTGTGCACATAGGTGATCAGCCAATACAATTATATTACCAGAATGTTTGTAGCATGCTCCTTTCTCTAACTGAAATACTTAGAGAAAATGTTCGAAAACTCACCTTTGGGAGCTCGGCAAGAAAGTTCAAATAAAATTGTTGATGAATTCCTACGAATCACCTATATGTTTGTGAACGTGTAAGACTACAGTGAATGAACAACGAGACTGACTCAATCGACCCTAACGACACGTTGGTGACTCGTTAACAATTGATTTTGTCTGATTGGTTAAACTTTTCCAATTATCGCAGGTAAGCACATGTTAAACGTCTCTAATATGCACCCTAATCATTACAAAGAGGTAACAAGAAGCACATACGATTTCTACGTTTAAGCATGCTTGGTAACAAAGTTTACTACAATAATCAAGCGAGCCAAGTACACACGTTAGCATACTTTAAATCACACCGATACTACATTTCATGCAATGATTTCTCATTTAAGCGTATTAGATATGCACGTAAATTTAATGACCTAACTAGACTAACACAATTTAAAAGATCACAAAATTACATACCTTTTTAACATGCAAATTACGTTGAGGTGGCAAAAAGTTGTTTAGTAAAATAACTATGCACGTTATAAGAATAAATAAAAGAAAAACGTAGTTATATATTTCGCGTGTCATGCCTTGCTTCAAAAATAACACCTTTCATGAAAATATATAACATATCAATCACTAACACCATGTAACACTTAAGTTATGCCACTTCATGGGATGGTTGTAAGGAATAAGAACAAAAAGAATTATATTTGCTGGGCAACGGGTTTGAACCCGCGACTTCGTGGTTGCAGGCCCAAGGCTGAAGCCACTGGGACAGTTTTCGTTTGTTGACATAACCCAGGCCTAAATTTATTTAATTTGTATTCTGGTATCATCTTCCAACTAGTGAAACAGAAAAAAAAAATTAAGTTGTTGTGCACAGGGTTTGAACCCGTGACTCTCGAGTACCCAGCGAAAACCCAAACCACCAGGCCACATTCCGATTTGTGTAATAAACCAGTCCTTAACACTTTAAACATGCACAGAACTGGGATCATCTTCCCCATTATACCTAACCCTTCGGTCCCTCCACCATCTTATATGTATATGTGTAACGAGGAGTTGCAGGTTTTCAAATATAAAAAAAAACAAAGCTGTAAGCCTACGCACAACATAGATTTCACGTAACATAACATACTCGATTCATGCATTAACACTTGATTTCCCATAATTCATGTATGATGATTTTTATTCGGGCATGTTGTTCAACGGAAACTGACATCCTAGCATGTATAGAAATCATCCACATCAGTCTAGAATCTTTCACACATAAGACACAACGGGGATCGATGGACTGACCCGTTAGGATTTTCGAGGAACAAGGATTCGAGAAGAGAGTTACCTTAGATTGTAGCGATTTGCGGTTGTCCTCGGGGCTGATACGGTACAACGAGGCTGTATAACAGCCTTGTAACCTTCTGCTTTGTATCTTTGTGATCCTACAACCTTCGATTTTGGGGCTGGGTGGTAACGAAGGAAAAGAGAGGAATGGAGGGGAGTGAGCCGTAAGTTGTGGGGAGGTTACGGATTGTGGGGGTTTAAGAGGTGAGTTTGTTTGGGATTTTTTGTTTGATAAGGACTCTCATTCCCACATCTAATTTCAAATAAAGTTTTATGGATAATCTCCCAATCTCCACAAATTTTCTAAATTTTTATAACAATTCCGAAGGACCGAACTTTTCTAGCAATTCCAACAATTGTTTAATTTTCTAACTTATGAAGTTTGTATGCATTTGAAGAAGAAACTCTTAATTAATGTTCATATGTCATTACCTTTTAATAACACCTAGCGTAAATGATAATAACAATCACGTAAGCCAGCTAACATGTAGAGTCACCTAATACTATGTAAAATAGATTGTACGAGTGTCGTTTGTTAGTTTTAGCGCTCTAATTATTTGTCACCAACGCTCAGGACCGATTGACTCAATTCGTGTGTGAATGTTCATGAACCAAATGACACCCCTACTAGACTCTAATAGGTGTTGGATGCACGTATGTCCGAATAAATAACTATTCGTGTTTGTCCAAAAATTACCTGAATTTACCGGGTGTCACATCATCCCCTTGTTGAAGAAATTTCCGTCCCGAAAATTAAGATCGTTGCTCGTTCGCTAGACACAAAGAAAAATAAAAATTTTCAGTTGTCACATCATCCCCTTGTTGAAGAAAATTTCGACCCGAAATTTGTTCGTACCTCTGCTCGTCGTTGCTTGTTTGTCGAAGAGTTGTGGGTATTTCTTTCGCATTTGATCTTCACGTTCCCACGTGAACTCTGGTCCACGTTTCGAGTTCCAACGAACTCGAACTATCGGGATCTTACTGCGTTTGAGCGTCTTGACCTCGCGATCCATGATTTCAACCGGTTCTTCGATAAAGCGCAATTGTTCATCGACCTGAATCTCGTCTAGTGGTACTACTAGACTTTCGTCTGATAGACACTTCTTCAGGTTTGACACATGGAATACGTTGTGTACCCCACGCAATTTCTCTGGTAAGTTCAGCTCGTACGCTACCGGGCCAACTTCGCTGACAATTTCAAATGGTCCAATGTAGCGTGGGTTCAGTTTGCCACGTTTGCCAAAGCGTATGACACCTTTCCAAGGTGACACTTTTAAAAGAACTCTGTCACCGACTTCAAACTTAAGTGGTTTTCGCCTTTGGTCCGCATAACTCTTTTGACGATCCCTAGCCGCCTTCATTCGGTTTCTGATCTGAACAATCCTTTCTGACGTCTCGAGTACCAGTTCTGGACCGGTGAGTTGGCTATCCCCAACTTCCGTCCAGCAGATAGGTGATCGGCACTTTCTCCCGTACAGTGCCTCAAACGGTGCTGCTTGAATGCTCGTGTGGTAGCTATTGTTGTAAGAGAACTCCACTAGGGGTAAGTGAGTCTCCCAATTGTTCCCGAAATCTATAACACATGCTCTCAGCATGTCCTCGAGTGTTTGAATAGTTCGCTCGCTTTGGCCATCTGTTTGAGGGTGGTATGCCGAGCTCATATCAAGTCGTCTACTCAACCTTTTATGCAGTGATCTCCATAAGTGTGAGGTAAATCGGGCGTCCCGATCCGAGATAATGGATATTGGCACCCCGTTCCTGGAAACTATTTCCTTTACATAAATCTTAGCGAGCTTATCCGTCTTGTATTCTTCCTTAATGGCCAGGAAATGTGCGGACTTTGTTAGTCGATCAACGATCACCCAGATAGTGTCACAACCACTAGAGGTCTTTGGTAACTTTGTAATAAAGTCCATTGATATGTGTTCCCACTTCCACTCGGGAATTATTGGTTGTTGAAGTAACCCCGATGGTTTCTGATATTCTGCCTTAACCTTGGAACACGTCAAGCACTTGTTCACATATGTAGCAATGTCCGCTTTCATGTTTGGCCACCAGTAAGCTACCTTCAGATCATGATACATCTTGTCTGCACCAGGATGGATTGAGTATCGAGATTTATGAGATTCGTCCATCACTAGCTCACGTAGATTCCCAAAGGAAGGAACCCATAGCCGATTTTGGAAATATCTTGTACCGTTAGCCTTTGTTTCTAACGGTTTGTCCATCCCACGAAGCGATTCAGCTGCTCGGTTTTCATCCTTTAATGCTTCGATCTGAGCGTTGCGGACTTGGTCAGGTAGCCCTGCGTGTATTGTGAATTGCAAAGCACGAACCCGTTTCGGTTTGGCATTTTCTTTTCTGCTGAGGGCATCGGCTACCACATTAGCCTTTCCCGGATGGTACTTTATCGCACATTCATAATCATTTAACAGCTCGACCCACCGACGCTGCCTCATGTTAAGTTCTTTCTGGTCAAATATGTGCTGCAAGCTCTTGTGATTCGTATAAATTGTGCACTTTGTACCATATAAATAGTGTCTCCAAATCTTTAGTGCGAAGACCACAGCTCCCAACTCTAGATCATGAGTGGTGTAATTTTTCTCGTGTACCTTCAACTGCCGAGAAGCGTAAGCAATAACTTTCTCGCGTTGCATCAATACGCAACCAAGACCCTGGTTGGACGCGTCACAGTACACCACGAAGTCTTCTGTTCCCTGTGGCAGGGATAAGATAGGTGCGCTGCTTAGCTTTTGCTTAAGCAATTGAAACGCCTGCTGATGCTTGTCACTCCACTTAAAAACGACGCCTTTCTGTGTTAACGCTGTAAGGGGCTGAGCAATCTTCGAAAAGCCCCCTATGAAACGCCTGTAATAACCAGCCAAACCCAAGAATTGTCGAATCTCAGTAGGAGTCCTGGGTGCTTCCCAGTTTTTGATCGCCTCAATTTTTGCCGGATCAACATGGATTCCATTTTCGTTAACCACGTGGCCAAGGAATTGCACCTATCGAATCCAAAAATCACATTTGGAGAACTTTGCGTATAATTCCTCCTGCCGCAGCAATTGCAAAACCAACCTTAAGTGTTCCTCGTGTTCTTCCTTGCTCTTCGAGTAAATGAGAATGTCATCAATAAAAACGATGACAAACTTGTCCAAGTACGGCTTACACACCCGATTCATGACATCCATAAATACGGCGGGTGCGTTAGTTAGCCCAAATGGCATGACCAGAAATTCAAAGTGACCGTATCTTGTGCGAAATGCCGTTTTGGAAATGTCTTCCTCCTTCACACGCAGTTGATGGTAGCCGGATCTTAAATCGATCTTTGAGTAATAGTTCGACCCTTGGAGTTGATCGAACAGGTCATCTATGCGAGGCAGGGGGTAACGATTCTTTATAGTGACCTTGTTTAGTTCTCGATAATCTATACACATGCGGAAAGTCCCATCTTTCTTCTTCACAAAGAGGACAGGATCTCCCCATGGAGATGTGCTAGGTCGAATGAAGCCCTTATCTAACAGTTCCTGCAGTTGCGTAGATAATTCTTTCAGCTCAGGCGGGGCTAATCTGTAGGGAGCACGAGCAATTGGCGCTGCACCGGTGGCGAGTGAGATTTCAAACTCGACTTGACGATGGGGCGGAAGACCAGGCAAGTCCTCCGGAAAAATATCAGGGAAATCGCGCACTACAGGAATGTCTTCTACCTTCCTCTCTTCCCGAGCATTGTCAGTTACTAGAGCCAAGAATGCCGTGCAGTTTTTCTTTCTCAGACATTTCTGCGCCTTCATGAAGGAAATAATTCCTTTGACAGTACCGCTTCTTTCGCCTTGAACAGAAATGGCTTCCCCGTTAGGGAGTGGAATACGGACGACTTTGTTGTTGCATACGATCTCAGCGTTGTGGTCAGACAACCAATCCATGCCAATGATGACATCAAAACTTCCGAGAGGTGTGAGCATAAGGTCGTTATGAAAACTATGGCCAGATAGTTCTATCCTACATTGCTTGTAAATGTGTGTTACCCTCACTATTTTTCCGTCAGCTAATTCTATGGAATAAGCAGTTTCTAATTCTACTGGTTCGATCCCTAGCAGTTTACTAAAGTCTTTTGATATGAAACTTTTATCGGCACCCGAATCAAAAAGAACATTAGCAAAGCGGTTATTTAGAGGGAACTTACCAGTCACCACATTGTTGTCGTTCTTAGCATCTCCTTTGCCAATAGTGAATGCTCTGCCCCTAGCACCACCACCACCACCATTGTTGTTATTCTGCTTCAATTGTGGGCAATCTTGTTTGATGTGGCCTTCCTTTCCACAGTGATAGCATCCCTTTTGCTGTTGATTTGTCTGAATTTCTCCGCGACAATCTTTGGCGGCATGGCCTATTTTCCCGCACCGTCGGCATTAAAACTTTTCGCACTGACCATAGTGATGGTACCCACACTTGTTACATTTGGGGTACTTCCCATTGTACTTGCCTTGATTGCTAGAACCACTTTGACTGTTACCCCGATTGTTGTGATCATGCCTTCCTTGCTTGTGCGGTTGTTGCTGAGACGATGAAGACTTCAAGTCACTGTTTTCCCATTTCCTTTTGTTTTCTGATGCATTAGCAGATGCACCTCTTTTTGGCAGAATTCCCTGATTCACGGCTGTTTCAGTCAGCTTATGGGCCATACGGATGGCCTGTTGTATAGTAGTAGAGTTACTGGAGACGGCCATTCCCTGGATTTGTGGAGCTAACCCACCAAGATAAATCTCGATCCGCTTGTATGCTGGTTGTACCAAGTTCGGACACAAGTTTGCTAGTTCATTATGGCGCCGAGTGTAGGCTTCAATTTCTGAACCCTGCATCTTCAAATCCTGAAGTTCTCGTTCAAGCTTCTGAAGTTCATCTCTTGGGCAGTATTCCTCAGTTAGGGCTGCTTTGAAATCATCCCAAGACATGGCGTTAGCTTCAGCCATTCCCAACATATGTACCTGTAGGTTCCACCATGTGAGAGCCGGGCCCTCCAATGTACTAGCAGCGAACTTCACCTTGTTTGCTTGAAGGCAGTTGCATACAGCAAACACAGACTCGGTCTTTTCAACCCAACGCAGCATCCCCACTGCGCCAGTCTCTCCGGTAAATGTGGGTGGCTTCCCATCCATAAATTGCTTATGCGCGTTGGTGCCTGCACCTGTAATTCATGGAGATAGACGTACCGGTTACGTCATGTCCTCGATGAGTTGGCATGATAATAGAGTGGTAAAATCTTACCTTGGTTTTGCGGCGGGTGCTGTTGTTGATAGGCTGCCAGTGCAGCATTGACCCTGTTGTTCACCAGTGTGTTGATTTGAGCCGCCGTCAAGTTAGCAGGGTTTCCGCTTCTACGTCCCGACATTATCCTTTCAATCACAAATATCCAAAATGAGACAAAGAATCTAATGTAATATATCACCCAGATACATACACACAACACAACAAATTTAACAACGTCTGAACACAACATAATAAATTAAATGATAATTTCAATTCAAATAAATTTGCAACTAGTTCACAAAAATACCCAAAAATTCAGAAATTAATATTCAAAGTACTAGTTGATGGGAACAACCCAAACCCATCTAGGTCCATGATTAAACATCAGTATCAACAGAGGAGATATCTGATTGGTCTTCGTCTGCAGGTTCCTCTTCCTCCAGAGGTTCTATCTCCTCTTCGGGCTCAATTTCTTCTTCAGGCTCAAGTTCTTCTTCAGGCTCGAGTTCCTCTTCGGGCTCAAGTTCTTCTGCAGGCTCTGCTTGTGCAGGTGCTATATCACCCTGTTGGGCCAACAACATTAATTCCAAATTTTCTATTCTGCCCCTGAGTTGTTCTAAATCTTCCTCTTTGAACTTGGATTCATCCCTTTCAGTATGAAACTCGTGTCTAAGGTCTCGAAGGTCTTTTCGTAGTTCTTCAAGTTGTACCAACAACCTTCCACGTCCCTCGTCAGTCAATCTCACATCCTCCTTTAGTTTCTTACTACGACGCTCTTGTTTCAGCAGCCTCTCATCTTGAACGCGCAATCTCCCACGCATTTCCCTGTTCTCCCTTTTTAGCTCTTCGATTGAGGCAGCCATTTCCTGACACTGCTGAGTTGTTTTCCCCCATTTAGACACAAGGGATGCAACGACTCGTTCCGAGGGATAGAGTATTTGAGGTAGGGTCCATGGCCACATGTGTTCGTTTGGCTCCTGGGGAAGTGGAGGCACTCCTTCATTGCGAATCATCAGGTCCACCGCGAAAGGATACCAGGCCCAGTTATCAGGTGCGGATCCATTGTTGCTTGTCGAAGGGGTAGAGGAAGGAGCGGATGATGAACCAGCCATGTCTGTATAATATATATACATATTTATGTATATTAAAATGCTTGTAATGGATGATATATCAATATATAACTAAGTCAAGTGTGTGCTCTCGTGTATGACTAATGCAACTCTAAGGCTATAGTTGGCCTAAATGCAAGACCGGGTTCACTATCACCAATGGCTCTGATACCAATCTGTCACACCCTCAAAATCCACCTGCGGGGTTTATACCGCGAGGCGTGTGACAAACCAGGATCCGAGTCATTAGTCATATCAAACCATGCAAACACACCAAAACAATTTAAGAAATGCGGAAGCGTAAAGTAAGTAAAAAGTGTTGCGCAAAACACGCGCCCTCAAAACCAAACACAAAAGAAAATAAATCCAACTGTAAGAGTTGAAATCCAAATCAAAATGTTCAACTTTCATGCAATATGCGTCCTAGCGTGCTCGTACCTCAAAGACCTGCGAAAGTCATGCTATGTGGGTCAGCACAAGGCTGGTGAGTTCATAAATGTCAATGCAAGAAAAATAAATGTTTGTAAAGATGTTTGTAAAATGTTCGTGCCATGGTAATCATAAAGTATTCGTAGCTAGCAAGGCCAATAATGCTATCACTATGTGGTTCGCAACCGAAGCGTGACTGTTTGTGTTCGTAATGCCTTCCACCATCGCCTAACACGGACGATGATGATACTGTCTAGGCTAATTTCACACCCGTTCGACATCCAGTCGAGTTAGAGCTACTAACGCGGGCGGGGTTTGTCAAACCCAGTAGTACTACCAAAGATTACCTCGCTTTCCAATAAACTAACGGTTCGAAATGTAAGGACTTGTAATTTGTGTTATGTGTGCACATACGTGATCAGCCAATACAATTATATTACCAGAATGTTTGTAGCATGCTCCTTTCTCTAACTGAAATACTTAGAGAAAATGTTCGAAAACTCACCTTTGGGAGCTCGGCAAGAAAGTTCAAATAAAATTGTTGATGAATTCCTACGAATCACCTATATGTTTGTGAACGTGTAAGACTACAGTGAATGAACAACGAGACTGACTCAATCGACCCTGACGACACGTTGGTGACTCGTTAACAATTGATTTTGTCTGATTGGTTAAACTTTTCCAATTATCGTAGGTAAGCACATGTTAAACGTCTCTAATATGCACCCTAATCATTACAAAGAGGTAACAAGAAGCACATACGATTTCTACGTTTAAGCATGCTTGGTAACAAAGTTTACTACAATAATCAAGCGACCCAAGTACACACGTTAGCAAACTTTAAATCACACCGATACTACATTTCATGCAATGATTTCTCATTTAAGCGTATTAGATATGCACGTAAATTTAATGACCTAACTAGACTAACACAATTTAAAAGATCACAAAATTACATACCTTTTTAACATGCAAATTACGTTGAGGTGGCAAAAAGTTGTTTAGTAAAATAACTATGCACGTTATAAGTATAAATAAAAGAAAAACGTAGTTATATATTTCGCGTGTCATGCCTTGCTTCAAAAATAACACCTTTCATGAAAATATATAACATATCAATCACTAACACCATGTAACACTTAAGTTATGCCACTTCATGGGATGGTTGTAAGGAATAAGAACAAAAAGAATTATATTTGCTGGGCAACGGGTTTGAACCCGCGACTTCGTGGTTGCAGGCCCAAGGCTGAAGCCACTGGGACAGTTTTCGTTTGTTGACATAACCCAGCCCTAAATTTATTTAATTTGTATTCTGGTATCATCTTCCAACTAGTGAAACAGAAAAAAAAAATTAAGTTGTTGTGCACAGGGTTAGAACTCGTGACTCTCGAGTACCCAGCGAAAACCCAAACCACCAGGCCACATTTCGATTTGTGTAATAAACCAGTCCTTAACACTTTAAACATGCACAGAACTGGGATCATCTTCCCCATTATACCTAACCCTTCGGTCCCTCCACCATCTTATATGTATATGTGTAACGAGGAGTTGCAGGTTTTCAAATATAAAAAAAAACAAAGCTGTAAGCCTACGCACAACATAGATTTCACGTAACATAACATACTCGATTCATGCATTAACACTTGATTTCCCATAATTCATGTATGATGATTTTTATTCGGGCATGTTGTTCAACGGAAACTGACATCCTAGCATGTATAGAAATCATCCACATCAGTCTAGAATCTATCACACAAAAGACACAACGGGGATCGATGGACTGACCCGTTAGGATTTTCGAGGAACAAGGATTCGAGAAGAGAGTTACCTTAGATTGTAGCGATTTGCGGTTGTCCTCGGGGCTGATACGGTACAACGAGGCTGTGTAACAGCCTTGTAACCTTCTGCTTTGTATATTTGTGATCCTACAACCTTCGATTTTGGGGCTGGGTGGTAACGAAGGAAAAGAGAGGAATGGATGGGAGTGAGCCGTAAGTTGTGGGGAGGTTACGGATTGTGGGGGTTTAAGAGGTGAGTTTGTTTGGGATTTTTTGTTTGATAAGGACTCTCATTCCCACATCTAATTTCAAATAAAGTTTTATGGATAATCTCCCAATCTCCACAAATTTTCTAAATTTTTATAACAATTCCGAAGGACCGAACTTTTCTAGCAATTCCAACAATTGTTTAATTTTCTAACTTATGAAGTTTGTATGCATTTGAAGAAGAAACTCTTAATTAATGTTCATAAGTCATTACCTTTTAATAACACCTAGCGTAAATGATAATAACAATCACGTAAGCCAGCTAACATGTAGAGTCACATAATACTATGTAAAATAGATTGTACGAGTGTCGTTTGTTAGTTTTAGCGCTTTAATTATTTGTCACCAACGCTCAGGACCGATTGACTCAATTCGTGTGTGAATGTTCATGAACCAAATGACACCCCTACTAGACTCTAATAGGTGTTGGATGCACGTATGTCTGAATAAATAACTATTCGTGTTTGTCCAAAAATTACCTGAATTTACCGGGTGTCACATAAAGCATTCTGGTAATGCAAATGACTATTTGCATATGTAGATAATCATTTTCACCCACATTTCCTTTTGCGTACTTAACTTCGCTACCCCGCATACATAACCTCTACATAAGTGCACATCCCATGCTTTCATTTTTACTATTTCCAATCTTCAGGAGACCACCTATTCACCAAGTGTATGGTTATTCGGACCAACCACAAGATGCACATCCGATTGTGATGTATACGAGTCGTATATTAATACAGATGGACTATTGTACGAAAAGGGTTTTAAATTTATAAACCTAAAACTATCAAAAGGACAATTCCCGCACAAGCAAGTAAGTGTACCTATCGCTTACTAGTGTAGTATATATCCTAGAAAATAGAATCGGGTGTCGAACACTAGGAACACGTACTAACGAAATCAATGAAGATGTTATTAACACCAAATAACATATAGAGAATAGTGAAAATGCATATAATTTTAAAGGCATCATCTTGATTTAGAATCCCCTTTCTACAATTACCAATTATGAATAAATGTTTATGCTCACTTTTTCTAAAGATAACTAGGTCAGTTGCTAAATCCAACCTTGTTCTATTAAACCAGATATGAATGTAGAACGCCCGACAAATCACCGCTAAGAGATATGCCTCTCTGTCTAAGACCTCCAAAATGCTATGGAAACACATTTTAGCAATCCTAAAATAGTGCTATTCAATTGATTAATTCTATGTTGATTAGAGACTTCCTAGCTAGCATCTACCATAATAGAGTTATGTAGTATATGGCACATAACAAAACAGGCAAAAATCTATAACTCTAAAGGCAATAAGACTCTAGATTTTTCAAAACATAAATTAACACAACTCATGATAACAATGATCCATACCCCTCTCGCGATACAGCCTCAGGCCAAATATCAACTAGAACCCTATGACCCAAAGATAGAATTATTAACCTATAGGATTCAAGTTCCTATAAACTAGCAAAACCACACCAATGAAACCATGAACTACATCAACATGCATGTATACGCACCAACATATGATAATCAACCAAACACAATTTTCCATTCAACGCATAAACAATCATTCAGACATAGTAATCATAGTAAAAGGTTCATATGCACCAAGATGATGGTGGAGTTTAGCCTCTGTTGGCAGAAATGTCACACTCTGGACACGGTTGAACGTGGGTGTGTGACTGATTTCGCATCATGGTCATGGTTATGAATGATTGACATCTAAGTGAACGTTTAGTTAAACCATTTGTCTTTCGAAAACATAGGTCTTAAACATTTATTTAAAATTTTAAAACAGTGGCAATGGAAATAGTAGTAGTGGTGAATACAAATGTAAGTTTCAAAAGACAATGTCTTGAGATTTATAAACATAGCAACCCTAAGGTGTAATGTGATGAAATCTTCAAATGAAATGCATGAACACGCAACAAGTAGACCGTGATGTAAGACAAGCATGATCAATGCAGAAAGACATTGAATTGCATCGTTAGTCACCTGAGAATTTAAGAATTTTAAAAGGTCAACAGAATTGTTGGTGAGTTCACAGGTTTAATGACACATGAAAATGTTTGAAACAATGTTTGAAATGTTTGGTCGTCATGATATTATATAGTTGATTACTGTGGTTGTAAAGATCAAGCATGAACCTTGAATTCAAAAGCTAACTGATTACCCACTCCTAGCGTCCTACCCCAAGTACACTGAATGACCAGAATAACTACATGTACCCCTTGACTATAACCACGGAGTCAGGACTGGAGCGACCAAGTCAGGGCAGGGTCGTCAACCCAAATAGATCTATTCACAAGCTATCATTTCGAATGAACTAACTGAATTTAATTAATAGTGGGAATTTAGGCATATAACATGAATCAACATGAATACATAGATTGGGGTATATTAAAAGAACATGAAATTAGTACGTATTACAACTATCAATAATATCAGACAAAAATGAACTTGAATTGGCATTCATTGAATTCTCCCCCATAGTTTAGAAAACAGAAAAAGTGAAAAGGGGCCGTGAAAACTCACTTGATATGAAGATGGACTGACAAATATGAATTGAATGAAGTAGCCTAGCAAGAGTCTACAATGTAATATTAAGACGTCTTAGGGGTTGACTAAATTGGGATTAGTGAATATGTCACCCAATGTTCGATGTTAAGTCTTGACAGAAATTACCCGATGACATTGATGGAAATCTTGAATTATTATTTATTGGCAAACAAATAATATAAAGTTATGAAAATAACTATTCATTTGAATAAATAAATAATATATGGTTTTTCGCGTGAAGGAAATATTATATTGAATAATATATTTATTTTCTCGAAATGACACGAAAAATATAAATATTTAATTTTGTCAAATGTTTATAAGGTTTTGAAGCTCCAAAAAATAATAAATAAACTCTTTCACTTATTAAGGTTTGAACATGCGTTTTCTACTGCGCGTCAATACACGGTATTTGTCGCGGTTTATGAAAATATAATTTGACACATAAAAATATATTTATTGTTATGAAATAATGACTCCAAAATGTAAGAATTTATATTATGTGAAACTTGATTGTCGGTTTACCCGGTAGTTAGCCAGTTTAACTGGTTTGACCGCAATGACTCGTTTTATGATGTTTTGAGTTTCATAAAGACTTAGGAAATGTTTATGGACCTGTTTTTATGTGGTTTATGGTTTTAAATTACCAAGTGTGCCGGTAGGAGCTTACTTGCAAATATTGATGTTTCCGCGTTACCAAAAGTCACAGTTTTTGTCCTTTTTGTTTCTAAAACATTATTTTCTATTTTTGAACTTAACAAAATATTTTTATATACGAAAATGAGTCAAATTAAGTTCTGGACCAGAATTTAACCATGTCCAAAAATTTAAGTATTTTAGTTCGTAAAGCCGTGTTTCGGGTTTAAAAGTGACTTTGAAACCTGATTTGGTAAGTTATAAGCACACACTTTATAGGTCTCAAATACATCATAAAGTTAGTCATATTTATTTTTACTAAAAATCCATAAATTATGATTTTTAAGTCATAAAAATCCTTTATTGAAATATACCTTTATGTTAAGTTTTTCTTTTAACAAAATAGCATTTTATTTAAAAAAAATTACTATTAGTAATTTATTTTGTCAAAATACTAAACGAAATGATAAGTTATGGATGTTTATGTAGACTTTTGTAAACTCATCTTAATGACACATGATGATATATTATGGGTCTTGGATGTGCGGTCACATCCGACCCTAGTCATTAAGTCCTTACTTGCAAAGTTATCTAATGTATTATGCCAAGTTTGATAGGATTGATAAGGAAGTGATTATAAGGACGAATGTGCTAGTTCGATGGGCGGATGTGTAAGTGCTGAGATGAGCATGCTGGGTGCTCTATAAATAGCTGAGATCAGGGCTGGAGCAAGGATCTTCTCCTCTTCACTTTTACACCTTTACTATGTGTTTCCTTACACTTCCGTCTGTAATAGCACATGCATTAACAAAATTACATGTTCTTATCTATTTCTAATCCATCTCTTGTTTTCTCTGAATCTAAGATCCAAATCATCTTTATTTCATATCTAGTGGAACTTTGTGTTTCTTCAACACACACCTCTAGTGTCATCTTATGTAACACTCTTGAAATGCATATATATTGTCAAAATATGTTTCTATGCATATTAACAATGACATTTCCCCAAATCATACATATACTAACATTTTTAGAAATCCCTATTTCATGATTATTTTTGTTATCTTTTCATCACATAATGATACTTATGTCAAAATAACACCATAGCATTATTAACTTTTCAAAAACCATATAAATATCTAGGAGATAATTCCATCAAAGTAAGCACACAATTACTAACAACAAGTTTTGTTAGCAAATCATCAAGTAGTAATACCAAGACTTTTTATGAACATGGATTATGTGACAAATTTAGAATGAAATCATGAAATGGAAACATAACGGAGGTTAGGATTCTCACTAAAGTTTCCATACGATCGGTTATGACGTAAGTGGGTGTTGTTATGCTTCCGGGTTAAGCTCCTAACCAACCCTTGATCTTGATTTAGGAAGAGGATGATGAAAGAAAGAAAAGATGATCATCAATGTGAGGAAGAAATCAAGAGTTAGGATGATAGGTGATGAGGATAGGTCAAGACTAGGCATACAAATGACCCAACATCTACATTTCCGATGGGGAAGACCTCGAGAGCAAGTGTCGCACAGAGAACGAGTTGGAAGCGATGCAGTTGCAGATGAACAAGACGCAAGTGCATCCGACCAACTTACGAAGATGCGACTTCGGAGGCTCTATAAATAGTTCTTTCATTTACTTGCAATGTAACTTCTGGATTCCGGAAAACCACACATTTACTGTGTGTTTTCCTTGTTTGTACCCGAATACTTGAGATATTAATAAATCCATTGATTCATCGATTATTCTTCTTAGATTAGCCTGTTCCTAGTTGAATCGTAATCTCTCATTTACATGCGGTGAGATTTTGTGGTTCATCAATTGGCGCCATCCGAATTCTCAGGAATTGGTGAAAAATGGAGAAGCAATCGGATGAGTCAGTGAAGAAGAAGTCCATTTTTGATCTAGAAGGAACACCGAAGAACATTCATAGTTCGAAAGGATCAGCTGGAAAACCTAGTGAAAAAGTTTCGGTGTTTCAATTACCGAATCATTCTAACGATAATCCATATTCGGATCATGATGATGAGGACGATAATGTGGATCCGAATAATGCTGTAGAGATTTTGCGAAGCTTTGATCGAGATTTCCTGATGAGAAATTTGCAGATTCTGAAGCAGTTAAAGGACAAGGAGAAGCGTGAACAATGGTTACAGGAAGTTCGCGCCACTCTGAAATTTACTCCAGAAAAGGATGCTGCAAAAACTACCGAATTGAAGGATCTAGATGATCTTCTAAATGAAGATCGTACAATTATCAAACAGTCAAAATCATCAGGTATCGATTTTAACGCTTTGAATGAATAGCGAATTTAGTTTTTGAAAACAATTGACCGATACGCATATTTTGGATCGGTAAAATTAATCTGAATTTGTTTAATTCAAAAGTTCATGATCAATTGTTGATTTGGTAATTTGATGCATTTTGATCCTTGTGGTATGATAATGGTTTAATGATAATGTGAAATCCTTATGAATGGATACACAATTGAGAATCATATGGTGAAATACGAAAATCTGGAAATTCGTTGAATGAATACCGGATGAAGATTTGAAGATTCAAAGAGGCTCTTATGAAGATTGCCTAAAAAATCTGGAAAATTGTAAGAACAGCAGTTAAGGCGGGAGAACCTTCTTCAAATTTGAATTTTAGAAAATTCAAATGCACACTCACGAGTTGAGTTGTACAAAAAAAAAGAGAGAAAGAAATAGAAAATGAGACACAAATATACACTTCCGAGTAAGCCACATGTGCATCGGAAGTAGTGTCGATATGATCTTTCAAAAAATTGATATTACGTTGAAGACTTCCGAGTAAGACGTACGCGCGTCGGAAGTGATTATGATAGCAAGTGAAGACTTCCGAGTAAGACGTACGCGCGTCGGAAGTGATTATGATAGCAAGTGAAGACTTCCGAGTAAGACGTACGCGCGTCGGAAGTGATTATGATAGCAAGTGAAGACTTCCGAGTAAGACGTACGCGCGTCGGAAGTGATTACAATAAGATCTCTTGCGAAGTTAATACTGTATGACACTTCCGAACCAATTACACTTGTGTTGGAAGTGTCGCCCTGAAAGACCTCATATAAGAGGCAGATATGATCAATTCTAAATAAGCTATAATTGCTATGATTGAATTGTAACATTAAGACCTTAATCTTTGAAAAAGGCATTGATCTTATTCTGACCTATGGATTTTGTGATATCAGGCGCAAAGGATGTATTTGTCCCTTACTTTCCTGCTTCAATGCAAGAGCACTCTAAATTTCAAAATTGGATCGCAAATGCTAAGTTTCCAGCAAAGCTGAAGATGCCAACTTCTATAAAGAAGTACGGTGGGCTAACAGATCCAGATGATCATATATTTGACTTTATTACTGCTGGGAGGCTTGAACGATGGTCAGAAGAAACATGGTGCCACATGCTGGTACAGACCTTTACTGGACCTGCAAGAGTATGGTTTGATGCACTACCAAATGCACAGATAAGTGGCTTTGAAGACCTAAGGACGAAATTCCTAAGGCAATTTAGCCAACAACGGAAGTGCACAAAGGAGGTGACGGAAGTGCATAATATCCGTAGAAGGAATGATGAAAGCCTTGAAAGCTTCGTTATGCGCTTCAACAATGAAACTATGAAAATATCTGGGGCGCAGGATCAATTGCGTATATCTGGCTTTTGCCATGGTGTTCGACATACACACTTGGTGGAAAAATTGCATGAGGATCTGCCTCAAACAATGGAGGTGCTCATGGATCGCGTTAGGACCTATGTAAAAGGGAGGAGCGCTTCCGGAAACATCCAGGGTATCAACACCCAAAAACCGTCTCAGAAGAGCGGTAATTACCGGAATGCAAATGCAAGTGTCGCCACTGCACCAACAAGAAATCAATCCTGGAAAAAATTTAGATCTCAACCCTATGACCGTAGGGGAGAGGGTAATTATGGAGGATACAAGAAGGCCTGGGAGCCCAGATCTAATGATTTCTCGTCGCTTACAAAAACTCCAAGTGAAATCCTAGCGACGGAGAACGTTCAATTTTCAAAACCTCAAAGGACTTACAATCCTTTAGGAAGTGACATGGGTAAATATTGTGATTATCATAAGGATCGTGGTCATGATACAGACAATTGCAGACACTTGCGAGGCGAGATTGAAAAAGCCATTAAGTCCGGAAAATTATCGCATCTGGTTAAGAATATTAAGGAGGGACGTCCTCCAGCTGCTAAACAAGCTGTGATCGCAATGATACGAAGAGGGTCGAACACTTGGCATCGTAATGTTAAAACAAAGTTTGAAGAAGAAAAATGGAAAAGCCAAGAGATTACATTTCCACCATTGATTGGTAAAGAATCGAGAGAAGATCCAGTAATTGTGACTGTCGGTATTGCTGGGTTCCTAGTGAAGCGGACCTATCTCGATACTGGAAGTGCGTCGGAGATTATGTATGAGTCTTGCTTCCGAAAAATGGGATTGGATGTGCAACAAAGGCTGAAGCCTCATAATTCCACCCTCATTGGCTTCTCGGGAGAGGTGGTACATCCCATGGGAGAAATAACTCTCCCAGTGATCTTTGGTGATGATAAATTATTCCGAGAAGAGATGATGACTTTTATTGTGGTTGCAACTCCTTCTCCCCACAACGTCATTATCGGCCGCCCTGGGCTTAAAGTTTTGGGCGCTATAGTTTCAACAGCACATGGTTTAGTTCGGTTCCCAACTCCAAGAGGAATCGCAACTGTAAAAACAGATGCAGATCCACAAGTAGCCTTGGTTGAGAAACCCCTGACATCGGAAGAAGGGTTGAAAAATATTAAAAATGATACTGTAGAAAAGAATAAGTGGATCATAAACGAGAAGTTTCCAGATCAGACAATTGAAATTGGATCACAATTGCAAGGAGAAACAAGGAAAAAGTTGTTTCAGTTATTAATAGATAATGTGGATATCTTCGCATGGGAACCATCGGATATGACGGGGGTTCCTAGACATTTCGCTGAACACAAATTAAATGTCTATCCAGGTGCAAAACCTATTCAGCAGAAGCGAAGGATCTATGATCAAATTCGAAACAATGTAGTCAAGGAAGAAGTGGATAAGCTTGTGGAAGCGGGCATCCTTAGGGAAGTGCTTTATCAAACATGGGTCGCAAATCCTGTTTTAGTCCGAAAACCTGATAATTCATGGCGAATGTGCATTGATTTTAAAGACCTTAATAAAGCATGTCCAAAGGACTGTTATCCACTTCCAGAAATTGATCTAAAAGTTGATTCTTTAGCGGGATATAGATGGAAGTGTTTCCTTGATGCATATAAAGGATATCATCAGATCTTTATGGCTGAAGGAGATGAGGACAAAACTGCGTTTATTACAAATGAAGGTTTATTCTGTTATAAAAAGATGCCATTTGGATTAAAAAACGCTGGTGCAACTTACCAGCGTCTCATGGATAAGACCTTCCAATCGCAAGTGGGTAGAAATCTTGAAGCCTATGTGGATGATGTAGTCATTAAGAGTTCTCATGAGGAAGATATGATCAAAGACATTGAAGAGACCTTTAAAAACTTGCGGGGTATCAATATGAAGTTAAACCCCAAAAAATGCTCATTTGCGATGGAGGAAGGCAAGTTCTTAGGGGTCCTAGTCAATAAAGAAGGGATCCAGGCACATCCGAGGAAGGTCAAAGCGGTTATGGAAATGGAACCGCCTAAAACCCTTAAAGATATACAAACTCTAAATGGGCGTCTGGTGGCTTTACATAGATTTTTGTCAAAAGCAGCTGAAAGAGCCACACCCTTTATGAAAGTTTTGAAAGAAAGTTTAAAAGGAAGTTTTGAATGGACTTCCGAGGCCAATCAAGCATTTGAAGAATTGAAAACAGCTCTAGCTACACTTCCGACTCTAACTGCACCGAAAGTTGGTGAAGAATTGATAATGTATTTGGCGGTAACGGATAATGCAGTAAGCGCTGTGCTACTGGTCGAAAGGGAAGATAAAGAACTTCCAATTTACTACATAAGCAAAATGCTAAAAGACTACGAGACCAGGTATCCTATGATCGAAAAAGTTGTCTTAGCACTTGTACAAGCTACAAGAAGACTTCGTCGTTATTTCCAGGCCCATACTGTAAATGTTCTTACTTCATATCCTATCCAAGGGATCTTCAGAAAGCCGGAAATGTCTGGTAGATTGATCAAGTGGGCAATTGAAGTGGGGCCATTCGACATACAATTCAAACCACGTGTTTCAATTAAAGGTCAAGTGGTAGCTGATTTCCTGGCGGAAGTGCCAGATGGTGCAAGCGTAAATGTTATTACCATTCCTGAAGCTAAAGAACAAGTATGGATCCTGCATACTGATGGTTCTTCTAACTCTGATGGCTCAGGAGCAGGTTTGATCCATTATAAAATTATTTCTTTTTCAAAAAGAAATTGAAATTCAAAGTATTAAGAATTTTAATATGCCAAATGCAGGCTTGATCTTGAAAAGTCCTGAAGGGGATGAATTGACATATGCAATCCGCTTCAATTTCTCAACTTCTAATAATGAAGCAGAATATGAGGCATTGCTAGCAGGTATGAACACTCAAACTTTATAAGTTTTTGTGTGTTTATTCGATAAAAAAAAACAAATATATGCTGAGTACACATGCATTTGCTTCACGAATGCATGTGGTATGCATAAACAAAGCTCAAATGCATTTGCCCTGTAAAAGTATGGATAAGTTGGAAGGCCTAAAACATCGAAATTTATTTCAGGTTTAAGGTTGGCTAAAAAAATGGGTGCAACGCAAGTGACCGCTTATGTGGATTCGTTGTTAGTAGCTAGTCAGATCGCTGGAACATACGAGGCAAAAGGCAAGTACATGGCCTTGTACTTGGAACAAGTCCAAGAGTTAATCAAAATCTTTGGCAAGTGTGAAGTTTTACATATTTCTAGAGCTCAAAATAGAAAGGCAGATGCGCTGAGCAAGCTCGCTTCTGTCGCATTTGAACATTTAGCCAAGGAGATTCGAGTGGAATTGTTAGAAGCTCCAACTGTCAATTTGAAAATGACCGCAGATGTGCAAGTGCAGGAAGACAGTTGGATGACACCGATCGTACAATATTTGACCATGGGCAAACTTCCAAGTGATAAAGAGCAGGCTCGCCAGATACGAGTAAATTCGCTTCAGTATCAAATGCAAAATAATATTTTGTATAGAAGAAGCTTTTTGGGACCTTTGTTAAGATGTTTAACCCCAAGTGAAGCTGAAAAGATCGTTAAGGAGGTACATGAAGGCATATGCGGTATTCACGCTGGTGCAAAGATGGTAGTTGTTAAAATCATGAGCCTTGGATACTTTTGGCCGGGCATGTATCGAAGCACTTGGGAAGAACTTCGCAAGTGCCAAGCTTGTCAAGCACATGCTCCGGTGAGTATGCGAGCAAAAAATGAATTGATCCCTGTTACGTCAGCGTGGCCCTTCCAGAAGTGGGGAATGGACATAGTCGGACCTTTTCCACCAGCAAGTGGAGGGGTAAAATTTCTATTGGTTGCGATTGACTATTTTACAAAATGGATTGAAGCAAAACCACTTGCTTGTATTTCTGGCAAACAAGTCAAAAAGTTCGTGTGGGAACATATCGTATGCCGATTTGGTCTACCTCTCTATATCATAACAGATAATGGACAGCAATTTGCTGGGAACCCATTTGCGGAATGGTGCGAAGAGCTTCACATAAATCAGATCTTTACATCAGTTGCACATCCACAGGCCAACGGCCAAGTTGAAAGAGCAAATCGGAGTCTGGTGGAAGGTATAAAAATGAGATTGGAAAAGTATGGGGGTAGTTGGGTCGATGAATTGCCGCATGTCTTGTGGGCGCATCGAACCATGCCTAAAACTAGCAATGGAGAAACACCATTCAGTCTTGTATATGGAACTGAAGCCGTCATTCCGGCTGAAATCGGAATACCTAGTCACCGCTTGCAGGTGCAGGTGACGGATAATGATGAGGAATTAAGAACCAATCTGGATCTTTTGGAAGAGCGAAGGGAAATCACGGCTATACGTGAAAGCAGATACAAAAAAGAGATGGCAAAGTATTATAACGCCAAAGTCAAGACCCAACAGTATAAGGAAGGAGAATATGTGCTAAGGAGCAATGAAGTGAGCAGAGCACTTCCGCTCGGAAAGATGTCTCCCAAATGGGAGGGACCTTATATAATCAAAAAAGCGATTGGAAATGGGTCTTACATACTCCAGCAGCTTGATGGAACTGAACTAGTGCGAGCCTGGAATGGAATTCATCTTCGCAAATGTTACATGTGAAGTTGCAAATGCAAATTCAAATGAAAGTTAGAAAATGTTGATCTTTATGTTCTTGTTTCTGCATTTATGATCTTGTAATAAATTGATGAAGAATAAGATACTTTTGCTTCTAGTACTTACAAGGATCCATGGAGATACTTATTTCATTTTGTATGAAAAGGTTATACAAATATTTGATCGCTCTTGTGCAAAATATTGAATGTGAATGTTTGCTTAAAAATGTTGTCAATAAACACATGCATATGCTATACAAATGATCTCTTTAAATAATACAAGATTCACATGCGATATGATTCACTTTCTATAATATGGTTCATGAGTCATTAGCGGGTGCATTTCCAAAAGGTATTACATACCAATACCTTAATGCAGTATCGCTGTTACTCCTTTATTTATAAAGGGTAACCCAAGAAAAAGTAAAAATGCTTTTCTTGTCCTCAACTGTCTCATTGACGATTAAAGAGTGCATGTTGGGAAGAGGTGATCAGGCCGGACACCTTGTTAGTACAATGGTTGCTAACAAAAGCCCAAAAGAGAGATGGCCAAACTTAAGTGGATAAAGGTATGCTATGATTATTAATAAAATTCCAACTTAAGCTCTCTGAGGGTCGCAAGTGCTGCCAAATAACTAATGTTATAAAGTGGTCTTGTGAGTTGATCATTCCAAGAAAAAAGATCAACTGAACCTTACCAAAAGATGTAAGGACTCTATATACCACAAGGAAAAGATTCGTATTCGAAACAAAAAATACTTAACTTTAAAAGTGGTATTGACGTTATGTTGTTAGAACCCTTTGAAGATGGACGCATTTGATAGGGGGGAAACGCATATGACAGCCTTCTTTAAAAGTTAATGATTTTGTTAGAATCTTGTCAAAGTACTTGTGAAGGAGAACTCATAGAGTTGCTCAAAAGCTTGTAAGAAAATATTTCACAAGTTTAAACGGAAAATGTCAAGAATCGAATGGAAAAACATACAAACGATTCAAAGTATAAAAGGTTGTGTATGATCATTATTGCAACTGCAAGTGCAAACAACGATACACTTCAGTCGCGAGTGACATACCAAAACATAATCAAGCATGACTCATATCCTATGAACCATAAGGTGGTAACATAATTCAAAAACTCAAGGCAAAAAGTAAGTAAAGCAAACATCCACATGCATTATCATATACGCCAACATAGTCGAAACTGCAAACAGATGCAGTTCCGATGGGATTCACGGTTAAGAAAGTACTAGAAAATGTCAAGTGCGAGATAAAAAGTAAATTGTCTGGTGCCACAGCATAAGTGGACTTTGAGAAACGGTCAAATTGTTCAACAAAAGATCACAATTAATAAAAGGATCAATTACCAGTGGTGGTTGAAGCATCTGCCTTTGAAGTTGAAGGAGCATCAGCCTTTGGGGTGGCAGAACCTTTTGCTAAGGAAATTGGTTTCAGCATATCCCCCATTATTTCTGTATCATCCAGGCTCAACTTCGAAACTTCGTCAATGGAATGGAACGTCATTGACTTCAAGGCATCCAACTGCGTCAACAGCTTCTCACTGGCTTTATGATCAAATTCTTTGAAAGACAGGAAGTTAGCTTCACCTTTCACAGCATGTGCTAACCCGCATTTGATCCCTTCATTATAGCCCATAGCATTGGCAGCAGAATTAACTTTGAGAGTCATGGGGATCATTTCGGAATGCACACGCTTGGCAACCAAACCAAAACCTTCCTGAATCAACCACTTGCTTTTTTCCTTCACAGATATTAGCTCCCTCTGCATTTGCTCTCTTTCTTCGGTCAGTGCCTTGACGGTCTCAGCGAGGGCAGCATTTTCTTTGAAGAATTAAAACGCAAATGTTAAAAGTAATAAAAGACTATGCAAGTGCAAATGGGAAATTATGAAAATAAAGAAATACAAGTTGTACCTTTGTTAACAGCTTCAACTTTTGCATCGCATTGAGAGGTGATCTCCAACATCTTGATGGCTTGTTCATCAAAAATCTTCTTTTGATCCAAGAACTGGCTTTTGAAAGCCATCGCATCATCTTGCGCTTGCTTGAGATCTCTCTTCACTTCCTGCTCAAGCGACACCAGCTTCCGATTCTTGGTTGTGAGGAGTTCGATCTTTGCATGTAAATCATTAATCTTCACTTGATCACTTACAGAACCAAAACAGGCCTTATGTGCCAATAGCTTCTTGGTTAATTCTTCAACTCTCGCCTCAGCAATGATCCACCGACCATACACATCTGCTACTAGGCTCTGTTGCTTCGCTTGTGCAAGCATGAGTTCATCTGAAAAAGCTTCATTAGGAATTTGTTGAAGGCTGAAAATGTCGGTGGGAGTACTTCCAAGAAGGGTGATCTTCTTTGCGATTGAACTTTCGGTGCAAGTGTCACCATTTCTGATCTCCCATTGAGGGACAAAGACAGCATTCACATCAACAGAATCTAAACCCCTACCAACATTGCTTCTAAGGGTGACCAAATCTATCTCCTTCTTCAACCATTCAGAGGTGGGCACAGCAAAGTTCGGAGCATCCTTCTGCGAAGAAGAGGACGCATGAGCTAAATTGGCCAAGGTGATCAAAGATGTGGTACCTTTCTGCAAAATACTTACATCAGAAAAACCTGGGTCTTGTGACATATCAGGTGAATTCAATAAATAGTCATCAATATCAAAATCATCAGTAGGAGGAGGGGTTACCGCAACATCAATTTCTGACTGCACACCCTCTCCTAGCTGTTCATTCACTTCAAAATTCTCCGTAGGATCGGAGGTGACTTCAGTGGTTTCGGAAGTGTTTACCTTGGATTGATGAGGTGAAGATTGCAAGTTCCAGCGAGGAGATTTCCTTTTGGACACAAGGGGCTCATTCACTTCCTTGGTAACAGATGCTTTAGCGGATCTCTTTATCTTGCTTCCACCTTTGGGCGGTAGTGGTGCTTTCGAAGACACATTAACATGACCTTCAACAACCTCCTTCTTCTTACCCTTGAGGGTGCTTTCCCCACTTCCTCCGGCACCACCCTTGATCGTTTTGGCAACGTCAGCAGCATCACTACCCCCAGATTCGACCTCAGGCACTTTTTCAGAAACAATGGCATCCGACTGCACATCCACTTGCGGTTCAACTTGATCATGTGTTTCTTCGGGACGATAATCCAAGAAAGAGCTGGCAGTCTGCCGAAGAAATGGCATAGACCCTTCTTCCATAATCTCAGCACTGAGATCGACATCATCAAAACTTTTCAATTGCATAGCTTCGAAAAGATCCATTTCTGCAAAATAAATAAGAATTTGTCAAAAATTGTTGAGACATTCTAAGGGTGTGATCGCGAGTGATTGAAAGGGTAATTCCTTACCCTTCCCTTGATTTGTCAGAATCGGCCAAAGTTCAGGGGTAAACCAAGCCCTACTCATTCTACAAAAAAGGAGAATGGCTTCCGGGAGTTCTCGGATAGGGCTTGCACATGATACTAACTTATCAAAAGACTCCTGACTATAATCACCGTCGCTTGGGTTTGGATCATGAACCACATCTTCCACATCCCTCCATTCCATCTGAAGGGGAATGCATCGATCATCGATGTAGAAGAAGTTGGATTTCCAAGAACGAGGGTTGGGCGGAAGATGAGTGCTAATTCTCTTAACGGCTCTCCTACGCTCAAAAGTATACCAATCACCAGCCATCGTGATTCTATAGAAAGCCCTAAAAAGATTAACACTCGGAGACACATTAACAGCCCTACAAGTGGCTTCGAAATGACTTAAACGTGAAAACCCTTGGATATGCATCTGAGAAATATGGATCTTGAAAAACATCAAAACTCTCATAAGAAACTTGGTAAAAGGGAGACGATAATTCCCAAGTTTGAACATATCGACATAAACCCCAATTTTACCATCAGGAAAAGGGGAAATGGGAGTTCTTGGCAATGGAAGAGTTGGATTCAGTGAAAGGGGAATATTGTACCGCTCAATAACTTCATCTAAATCGCGAGGCGACATAGATGAGAACGAGATATGCATATTATGCTTACTCGAATCGTCATCGGCCCTAACTGAAGGAGATGCCATGAAAATGCAGTAAAAAAGCAAGAAGGAAATCGACTGACCTTTTTTAAAAAGAAAAAGCTCGAAGAGAGAATTAGGGCTTGAAGAAGAAAGAGAGCGACGGCAGTGAAGGATGTAAAGAATGGAAAATGAGTAAGGATTATATATGGGGCAAAAATCTTGGATAAAAATAACCGTTTGAATTTAAAAAATTCAAAACAAAAAACCAAAACTGTCCCGTCAATTAATCCTCGACTGACACGTGTACTGGCGGGTATCAAAAGTACTCGAGTGCAAATCAACATGCAAAACACGCCTGACAAGTCAGTTAGTATTCTACACTTGCAGAAGCGTCTCTTTGCAAAAATACATTAATATTCTCGTAAGGATGTGACGATTACATTTGCAGGAGCATTCTGCTTTAAAGACAAATAAAGTCTTTTGATCTATTAGAACTGGCTTCACAAGCATTTCCTATGATGATCTTTGTACCTTAGTCCTTAGTCATTTCTACAAAACAACATAAGGACTAGGGGGACTTGATGACCAGATCTATGAAATCGTTAAAAATTGGAAAATTTCTGATCTTTGAAACTTATGATTTACACAAAAGAGAGATGTGTGTTACACTCTTTTTTCCTTAGTTTCGGTTTTTTCCCACAGGGTTTTTCCGAACAAGGTTTTTAATGAGGTAACAAATCAAAAGCACATGCGAACTTAACGAAGATGATCGGTAAAGGTTCTCAAAACTCGTCGGAAGTACAAGACACTTTTAACTTCTAGTCCAATAATTATTGCTCGAATAATCAATGGACTAGGGGGACTTGATGAGGATAGGTCAAGACTAGGCATACAAATGACCCAACATCTACATTTCCGATGGGGAAGACCTCGAGAGCAAGTGTCGCACAGAGAACGAGTTGGAAGCGATGCAGTTGCAGATGAACAAGACGCAAGTGCATCCGACCAACTTACGAAGATGCGACTTCGGAGGCTCTATAAATAGTTCTTTCATTTACTTGCAATGTAACTTCTGATTCCGGAAAACCACACATTTACTGTGTGTTTTCCTTGTTTGTACCCGAATACTTGAGATATTAATAAATCCATTGATTCATCGATTATTCTTCTTAGATTAGCTTGTTCCTAGTTGAATCGTAATCTCTCATTTACATGCGGTGAGATTTTGTGGTTCATCAATAGGTTAGTAAGAAATGAGAATGAAATAAAGATGAGTATAAGATTACCTTGAAAGTAGAAGTGAATTAGAAGCTTGGAATGTGATTGTGATGGTGGAAATCGATGGTGGTGGTGGCGGTTCTTGATGAGCCGAGAGGGAGAAGAGATGAGAGAAAAGGTGTGTTTGAGAGTTTGGGTGAAAATGACTAAGTTTTGGAAGTTTATAAGTGGGTTAAGTGGCTAGGTTTGAGGCTTGGGTCACGGTTTAAATGGACCGGTTGGGCTCGGATTTGGTGTGGTCCGACCCAAGGGAGAAAGAAAAAGTGAATGGTGCTTGAACCAAGACTTGAACTACTTGTTTTATGCTTGAAATTGAGCAAAATAATGGGTGTAGAGGTGCACATGGAGGGCCGGCCAGAGGGAAAAAAGTGAGGGAAAATGTGGTGGGGAAGTTTATTCTTATGGGTATTACCTAGGGGTGTTCATAAACCCGGAAAACCGACCCAACCCGCTTAAACCGGATAAAAAATACGGTTTAGGTTACTATTTTTTCAATTGGGTTGGGTCACAGGTCCAGTTTTTAAAACCCGGGGCTAACGGTCCGGGTCATGGGTTACGGTTTCGTGTGTCCGGTTCAACCCGGACAGGCCCGGTAATTTTAATAATTATTTATTTAATAATAATATTATTATAAAACCCTAATGGAGTAATTGCCTAATATACGTCTAGTCTTCACCGTACTAATTACTAAACATTCTACACGCTTCACAAAACACGCTTCGACTTCCACAACGTCCTTTCAGTTCCTTTCATCGTCAATCATTCATCATCATCTCTAATCTCTGATCGTCCCTCAACTTGCAGGCTGAAGTCGACGTTTCCATCCAGCATCCAGGTATCTCTCGACTCTCATCGAGTCATCATCATTAATCCCTCATTCAGCACTAGATTCATATGTTAACTTGCAGGTTGCAAAATGCATAGTGTTCTTCCTGTTTGTTCACTAAGAATAGGAAGTGCAGAATAAACAAAATACAACATCATTAATCCCTCATTCATCGTAGATTTGTATGTTAACTTGTAGTCTTGTATATTAAGGTTTGTTTATGTATAGGGATCTTTTTTATTTATTTTTAATATCATATTACGACAAACAGAGGTAAAAAAAATTGAGATGACAAACACCATCATGTGTTTGAGAATTGAGAATTTAGATGGCAAAAGAACAGTGGTTGATATAAAATTACGAAACTTGATAATTGAGAATTTATATTGTGTTGCACTTCAAGTTATTTTAATATATATATTGTACAGTTTTAGAAAAAATGAAATGACAAACACCATTATGTGTTTCAGAATCGAGAATGTAGATGGCAAAATAGGCCCACAATTGAATGGCCTATAAACCGTTTAACCCGTAACCCAACCCGGTTTAACCCGTTCGATCTGATCCGCTTAACCCGAACCAACCGTTCGGTTTGGGTTAAAAAAAATCCAATCCGTATCTTTTGGGTTGGATCAAAAATATCTTTAAACCCGGACCAACCGAACCCTGAACACCCCTAGTATTACCCGTTGTATATAGTTTATGTTAAGTACTTGTGAGACACAATTGTCTCATATAAAGCCACATGTCTTGGCATCTAGGGAACAAATTAGTAGGCATGTGTGTATAAAAAAGTCTAGTAATGCGATGAGATGATTTGGTTACATGGTGGTTTGGTTCGGTTAAATCCGAACAAGGAAAGGAGAAAAGGGAAAGAGGGAGTGAATTGGTTAGGGATGAAGAAAAGGAAAGGAGAACCGGGAAAAAGAAATGAAAGAAAGGAGAGGGATGGGACTCAAAATCATGACCGGGAGGAAAGAAAAAAAGAAAAGGGTTATCGGGTTCGAGCCCAAAGGAGATGAGAAGGAGAAACGGGCCAGTGGCCCAAACCGAAAAAAAAAGATGGACTGGGATGTGCTGGGCCGCGAGAGGAAAAAGAAAAGAAGTGGGCTGGGTCATCGGGCTGGGAAAGAAAGAAAATGAAAAGAAATGGGCCGGTCGACCCATTGGGCTCACTGGGCCGATTCGGGTCTCGGGTCGTGTCGAGGTGAGTCCGGGTCGATCCAATGAGTCCAATTAATATTTGTTTGAGTTAAAACGATAAACGAATAGGAACTTCGTTTTGACACGTGTTCGGACGAACTTTATAATTATAAAACGGATAAAAATAAGCGTCGTGTTTTATTCGAACGAATGGAATTGGAATGTCACATGTCTTGATCCTTTGATGATTCGTGAACGTACTTTGATGTTTTTGACTGATTGAAATAAGTTTTGTTCGACGCGAACGTTAATAGTTTGAATTTTGACGTTTTAAATCTAAACGAATGTTTAGTTTGTTAAATGAAAATAGAATTTTGTTTTGAATGAATTTGAAATGACTAAGTTTGGTGAATTTAAACTTTGGTTTATTGAATGAATTTATCGTTTGAATAAACGATACGTTTTGAATGGGTTACTTGTTTGAATAAACGATATGTTTTGAAATGGGTTACGTCGTAACCACGATGTTTGAAAAGAATATAAAATGAACATTTTATATTTCTTATTGTTAAAATTCCACAAATAAATTTTTGAAATTTATTGTTATTAAAATTCCAATTTGATTAAACGTGGAACTTCAAGGGTGATTTCCAATATGGTTACGGGTTGTCAAGTCTAGTTTAACTATGTTTGCACGCAGGTTCACCTAATTTGAACAAATCATGTCTAATGCTTGTACTTAATTAGATAATTGGACGTATATATAGTATTAGTGTTAACCTGGAATCTATGGGTTATCTCAAAAAATCAATTCAAACATATGACAAAACATTGAAAACATAACTCAAAATTAAAGCTAACTACGATTTGAATGACGAAAACTAATGATTACTGAATTCTTGCGATCTTGATTTCTTCTCTCTGGTTTCCAATTAGCTCTGCAACTCTGGAAAAACGTCTCTTGCCATCAAGAGTCACCAACCCTTGCACTAGAATCAAAAAAATTCAATTTATTGGGAAAATTAGGTTTTTCAGATTCTTGGGCGTAACGGCCTGTAATGCCGTCACGGGTCGTTACAGTCGATTTCCAGAATTTCTTCTTAATTTAGCTCGATCTCAATCCTGGGCAACAAGAAAACTCACAATCTGGCTTTAGCTCGCTAATTTCACTATTTTCCTTTAAAATCCACGACTTTATCATTTCCGTACCTGAAATCCCGTTTTTGCTAAAACTAGACATTTTCACGTTAATTGCGACAGGAAATAGCCAGTAAATAACCACGAGATGTGTGAAAATGTGTATAAAAACATGTTACATTTGAAGCACATCAAACATCCACACACTTGAGCATTGCTCGTCCCTGAGCAATCCCAGAATTTTCCTAACAACACTACTACAATGACATCTCAGATACATAGACATATACTACATCACACTTGCTAAGTCCTTAGGGTTTTACCACAATACTAGACCAAAACTCTCCTTTAGATGGAAGAAGATTCTCTTTGAAAAGTGTTTCATCCACGTCATCACTTTTTCCTTTTCCTATTCACCATTTCCTTTCTCTCTTTGTATATACACGTAAACTATCAAACCCAATCTCCGATTTTGACCTAGGTAGAACATCAGAAAATTAAATCAAGCACATCTGTTACATGGAAACCACCACCCCATACAAATTTAGATGAAAATCACATATAGTACCCCTAGTTCCCTTGCAACCTTTCTCTCGGCTCACTCACTTACCATTTTCTCTCGACTCTTTGGGTGTAATTTTTAGTGAACTCTCAAGTCAAGTTAGTTTAGTTGCGTTCTTGAGTTTATATTATTGATCACTCTGCCGAGTACTACTAATGGATTTGACCAAAGAATGGGGGGAGAAATTCAAACGTTGCTCAAAGATACGGGTGTATGAGCTACCACCCTAACGTATATCTTGGCGTATACGTACAACAATGTCACAACTTTCATTGTGATTTATTTATACTATATTTCTTTTGGGCCAACTTTCTTGGATCATTTTGATTTTTTGATGAGTTGGGTTTTGGAATTTTCTCTTTTTCTTTTCTTTTCTTTTGGGTAGGATTTTTGTAGTAGGTAAAATAGGATAAGCATGTTGGAGCTATGCAAAAAGTCTAACATATTCGGGCAATTAACGACCCAAAAAAGATCCAAAGTAAACTCAAGGCTTAAACATGATCTCAACATAAACCTCGAAGGAATTCTAAATGATTGACATCCCTCATGTGCTATTTAACTTTTTTTCTTCTCTCCTAGTGCCCTGTCTTGTATTTTCTTTAATGGCAGGTCCTTTCCTACACTAAAGCTTAACTCACATGGGAATGGGGTAGGTGGATAATTTAGGCTGCAGGATACCAGTGATATCCTTGATCATAATTTTAACGAAAACTGCTTATCTAGTAAGATCATTCTTGCTACCTAAAGACATGCTAATACAAGCATGTTAGAAATGAATCTGTGAATTATACTAAGAAGGTGTACTTTCATGTTAACAGAAACTTATTTGTTTTTGTGGAAGTTTGACAATTTCAAAAAATTTTGAAAATTTAGAATTTATTTGAAAATTTTAGTCATTTTGATGTCTTTATGCAGCATAATCACACAACTAAGGCCCTGGCCTCCCATCCACACACTTAAAACCGTACATTGTCCCCAATGTACATAATGAATAATAAACGCGTGTGAGAAATGGAAATCTTCCCTGTAATTTGATAGTCTTGAGCCCATCATGTTCCTTTGCTATGTTGTCGAAACCTTTTTGCCTGTCTAGATTTGTCATTGCAATTGCAATGTAATAGTAACAGCATGACAAAAGTTAAAGCATTCATACAACCATAGCACATTATAAACATAATCTGCCAAACCAAAGATATCACACGATCATCAGTAATATAGTTATTCGGTTACAGTCATCTAAAATATAAACATAAATAAACAAACAAACAAAAGAAAATAAAATAAAGTGTATCCAGTACATCACCAAAAGAGAACAAACCAAACATAAACAAAGATCAACAAATCAAAGAACGTCTAATATGTCATCAAGATCCTCCTCCTCCTCATCATCATCATCATTGACACTGACAATCGGTGACGACTCGCCCTCATCGTCATCATCATCATCCTCTCCAGCAACAGGCACCCTTGGTGTGAATGGAATGAAAGGGTTGGAGGGTCTGGTAGCTGCACTGGTGGCCTCTGTAATCCGCCACTGCAAGCAGTGGTGAATATCCGTGAGCTCGGAAGGGCGACCCCTATCGGTAGAAGATATAGTAGGTGGAATAGGGTAGGTATGAGGTGGAGGCTGGCTAGCCTAACTGCCCTCTAGGAAAACTCTCTCTTGAATGGGTGCAAGGAGATTAGAACCGTCCTCCTACAGCTCGATCATATCAGTACTGGCGCGTATGGTTTGGGGTCCTCAGGGTTTCGCATGAGCGGGATGGTTGTTCTTTGCCTCTTTCTGCTTTTCTTGCCTCCTCGTTCAGCCATAACCTGTTTACAAATGCAAAATAGCAGCCAAACAGAAAAATTGTCAAAAAGTGTGCAGAACGGCCCGTGGCCGCGTCACGGGTCGTGACCGAGGCGATTTTGCCAAAACGGCTCGGTTGGCATTGGATTCAAGCCAGTTTCACAAATCAAAAGTATATATATGTTTCTAAGTGTAAGGCAGCCTAATAGGGGTAAAAGCCTCTTGGATATTGACCTAATTTGAGGGTTTTTAGCCTCGGGTTCACCCGAAACCCTAGAATTTGAAATGCGATAAATACGAGCAAACTTTACCTTGATTTTGCAGAGAAATGGAGTGGAGGGGTCACAAGATGATGAAGGAGGGATGAAATCGCCCGGAGCTCGAGCTATTTTGTGGTTTTGGTGAAAAGTGATGCCGTTAAGGAGCGTGTCCGACGTTATAAGCATTTTTATGCTGATTACGGCCTGTGACCGCATCACGAGTCATGACGACTGGGTTTTTAGAAAATTTAAAATTTAAACTCTCCCATCCACACACTTAATTTGGTACAAATTTAGTGTGTAAAGGATACATGGAAATGAAAAATGAAAAGAGAGGAATAGAAATGGGAAAGATAAAATAACGGGTTGCCTCCCGGAAGCGCTTGTTTATTAACGAGTCATTAGCTTGACTCGTAATGTGTGTACGATTACGTGGTTTTCTCGAGGGTGATTTCCTCGTCCTCGATTTCATCTATGGGTTTGCCTAGATAATGTTTCAGTCATTGACCATTAACACGGAACGTTGCCACATCTTTCTTTATAACTTCAACTGATCAATTCGCATATGCGCTTTTGACTCGATATGGTCATGTCCATCTTGATCGCAGTTTACCCGGGAAGAATCTTAGTCTACAAATTGTACAGAAGGACCTTATCTCCTGGTTCTAATGCTTTCTCTCTATGTAGGTAACAATCATGTAGACGTTTGGTACGTTCTTTATATTTAGAGGACACATTGTATGCATCATCTTTATTTCTTCTAACTCATTCAGTTGAATGTAGCGTCTTTGACCTGCTCCTTCAAGATCCAAATTAGCCGCTCGGAGGGCCCAATTGGCCTTGTGTTCCAGTTCCATAGAAAGATGACACGCTTTCCCGTACACCAACCTAAAAGGTGTTGTGCCTATTGGTGACTTGTATGTAGTTTTGAATTCCTAGAGCGCATCGTCTAGCTTTTTGGAGCAATCCCTTTCGATTACTACCAACAGTCTTTTCCAGAATTCGTTTGAGACCTCTATTGGTAACTTCTACTTGGCCGCTAGACTGAGGATGGTATGACATAGCTAATCTGCATAAAACACCATATCTTTTCAGAATTTTCTCCATTTGAGCGTTAAATAAGTGAGTCCCCCTATCGCTTATTAGGGCTTTAAGTGTTCCAAATCTAGAAAATAGCTTTTTTAGGAAACGAACCATAGTCCTAGCATCATTGGTAGGCAATGCTTGTGCCTCTGCCCATTTGGAAACATTGTCAACTGCGACTAGGATATATTTATTTCCGTATGAACTTGGGAAAGGTCCCATAAAGTCTATTCCCCATACATCAAACACTTCACATATCTGGATTCCTTTCTAGGGCATCTCATCTCGTTTAGAGATACTTCCAGCTTTCTGGCAGGGGTCGCATTTACTAACCATTTCTTGAACGTCCTTAAATATGGTAGGCCAGTAAAAACCTGCATCGAAGATTTTCTTAGCAGTATAGCTTGGTCCCTGATGTCCACCAGTTGATCCATCGTGACAATGCCTAAGAATAGAATCCACCTCATAACGGTCTACGCATCGTCTAATTACTTGATCTCGTCCAATCCTGAACAAGTATGGGTCGTCCCAAATATTGTATTTCAGGTCACTAAACAATTTACGTTTTTGCTGATAGGTGAGTCCTGGCAGAAGATATTTGCAGGCGAGATAGTTGGCGAAATCTACATACCATGGTGTATCGTTTATTCTTGTGCTGATATGCATCAAGGTTTCACCTGGAAATTTATCATTGATCTTTCTTCTGCGATTATATCTTTTTTCGATGTCTCTATTCTTGAAAGATGGTTTGCCGCTACGTTTTCAGCTCCTTTCTTGTCTTTGATTTCTAAGTCAAACTCTTGAAGTAATAGGATCCATCTAATGAGCCTAGGTTTTGCATCCTTTTTCGCTAATAAGTATCTAATGGCCGCATGGTCGGTGTAAACGGTAATTTTAGATAGGATGAGGTATGACCTAAACTTATCTAGGGTGAAAACAATAGCTAGGAGTTCTTTCTCTGTAGTTGTGTAGCTTTCTTGTGCGTCGTTGAGCGTCTTGCTAGCGTAGTAGATTGGATGAAAGTGCTTGTCCTTTCTCTGACCGAGTAGTGCGCCTATGGCATAATCACTAGAATCGCACATTAATTCGAATGGGAGGGTCCAATCAGATGCAATTATGATTGCAGCATTCGTAAGTTTATCCTTTAGCGTGTTATAAGCCTTGAGACATCCTGGTGAAAAGATGAATTCTGCATCTTTTTTTAAAAGTTTGGTCATAGGCTGTGATATTTTTGAGAAATCCTTTATGAAGCGACGATAGAATTAGCGTGACCAAGGAAGCTTCTAACACCTTTAATGTTCTTAGGAGGAGGTAGTTGAAGAATGGTTGATATTTTTGCCTTGTCCACCTCTAATCCTTCCCTAGATATCTTATGTCCTAGTACAATGCCTTCTTTAACCATGAAGTGGCATTTCTCCCAATTAAGTACTAGGTTGGTCTCTTGGCATCGAGCCAGGATCTTTTCTGAACTTGCTAGACATTGATCAAAGCTGTCTCCAAGTACTGAAAAATCATCCATGAAAACCTCCATGGAGTCTTTGATCATGTCATCAAAGATTGCCATCATGCAATGTTGGAAAGTAGCAGGAGCGTTACATAACCCAAATGGCATACGTCTATACGCAATTATGCTGAAAGGGTAAGTGAAAGTAGTCTTTTCCTGATCCTTAGGTGTAATTGGAATTTGGAAGTATTCGGAGAATCCATCTTGGAAACAGTAGTAATCGTGTCCTGGTAGCCTTTCTAACATTTGGTCTATGAAGGGTAAAGGAAAATGATCTTTCCTAGTGGCGTCATTTGGTTTATGATAGTCTATGCACACACGCCATCCTGTCACAGTTCTAGTAGATATTAGTTCACCATCCTTTCTGATGACTGTCATCCCTCCTTTTTTTTGGTACGACTTGAAATGGACTTACCCATGGAGAATCCGAGATTGGGTATATCAATCTGGCATCGAGGAGTTTCAAAAGGATGGGTTTATCCCTTTTATATTCATGATGTTCCAAGCGATGGCTCCCTTGTTTCTTTTGAGCAGTTCAATAAGTCTCTCTTTCTGGTCGGGTTCCAAATGTGAGGAGATGACTACTGGCAACTTGGATTTTTCTCCTAGAAATGTGTACTCTAAATGGTCAGGGAGTTCTTTTAGCTCTACCTCAGGTGGTTCTTCCATCGAGGGTTTCATGCTGGGTTCATTAGAGCCTTCCACGTGGTAGCGGTTCATTTTTGCATTGAAGATTAACTTTAATGGTTCAGGCTCATGTTCTTCAACAGAAGGAGTATCGTTAGAATCTAGCTGCATCAACAATTGAGTTCATCAGGTTGGAGCTCGTAACATGTGTCTATTTTCTCTCCATAGTTTACCACCTCATCTTGTAGAAGGTACAGGCTGTCTTCATGCTCATATTCCATTTTCTGTTCGATATTGATAGATAAAGATTGTCCATCAACTCTTAGATTTAGCTGCCCCTTTTGAACATCTATTAATGTACGTGTGTTAGCTAAGAATGGGTGTCCTAAAATCATTGGAGCATTCTCATCTTCAACCATATCTAAGATGACGAAGTCGACAGGAAAAGTGAAACATCCTACTTGTACGATTACGTCTTCTGCAACCCCTCTAGGGTATTTTATAGAACGATCTGCCAGTTGTATGCTCATTCGAACAGGTCGAAGGTCTCCTAGGTTGAGTCGATTGAATAGAGAAAAGGCATAAGATTTATAATGGCTCCTAAGTCAGCATGCGCTCTTTTGACTTCACAACCGTGAATATGGAAAGGGATAGTGAAACATCCTGGATCCTTTCTCTTTTGTGGAAGAGCATTCTGACATACTGTCGTGCATGTTTCGTTGAGTGTAACATGAGACACTCCCTTGAACTTCTTCTTGTTGGCCGAATATCCCTTAAAAAACTTCTCTATGGGCGGAATGTAATCTAGTGCATCCAGGAGAGGTATTCGTATTTCCAGCGGTTCTATCATTTCCCGAGTCCACTTAAACTTTACTGCTTCCGTGGACGTCTTTAGTCGTTCAGGAAATGGCATAAGAGGTGTGTACGTTTTAGGTTTCTCCTTTACTTTAGTTGGTTCTTCGGTCGAATCCTTCTTCTCACCTAATTTTTCTTTAGCAGTTTCTGAGGTGCTGGGTTCCTTTTCTCTAGCAATTTCATGACTTGTGCTCTTCCTGCTCCTAGTGGCTATATTTGTTGTCTCCGTATTCTTTATAGGGGTTTGAGATTATTTGATTCCGAAGCTCCTCCTTCAGGTTATTAAGCTCTATCATGACTGTTATCATGTCTTTGTTTTGCTGCATAGCTGATACCCTGAGTAGGTGTTGAGTTGACAATAGAATCTACTGAAGATCATTGATGTTATGTCTATTCATCCTTATATCTTTCCTAACCAATTAATCTGCACATTATTGATGAATTTGGACATTCTTTCAAAAATTTAATTAGCAAAAAATGCTTAAAATATATCAATCAAAACATGCTTTAATCATAAAACTCAACATTCTACCTTATTCAACAGTTCACGATATCGAAACTTTTAAATACTAAAGCGTACCTCATCAATTTAGGCTTTGCTATTTAACAAAATATTGAATATCAACCAATACCGATCATTGATTTGAGGGTCATTTTTTACTAAAGAACAGCTAAGATTCGGCTAATGTGATTCTGAATCCTCACCTTCAATCCTTCCCTACAAAATGTCACTAATTAGATTCATAATATTCCATTTGTACATGGAATATTCCATCTTCGTTAGCTTCTAATGAAAACCATAAGTAACAATTCGCCGAAGGTATTCAAATCCTCTAAACAACATCAACACTCTGAAACAGTTAATTAAAAAATTAAATTTGAGACATGAACAACTTTCTTCTTGCGAAGAACACACATATTAGTGTGTGTTCTACCAAATTTCCAGAGATTACTATATAATTGACTCCAAAACCACACCGAATTGAATCGAAACACAAATTCGACAAATACCTCACCTTTATTTAACATAATCTTGGTCAATCGATCACTGAATCCCCAAAATACACACCGACCGTCTATAAACCGAAGAACATCATCAAATACAGTTTCCATCCCAAAATTACGATTTAATTTTGTTGATGCATATTCTGAGCGTCGTGTGAAGTATCTGGTCAAGACGATGTGAAGATCAAAACAAGACAAGATTGATGCCTGGCGAACTGGATCCGAACTGTCAGGCGAAGCGCCAGTTCGCCTGGGGTTCGGAAGATAGAGTATAAATAGAGTTTTTGTCTTTGTTTTGCGTAGAGGGAGCATGTAAGAGTTTGAGCTAAAGTGTTTGTTTCTGTGGTGTGTTCTCTGTGTCTGTTCTTAGTGTTTTCTGATTGTAATTTCAGTTTGATCAATAAAACAATCGGTTTAATTATGTTTCATATCCAAAATAGCTAGATCAAGTAGACAATCCGATGCTCACGAACTTTCAAGTGGTATCAGAGCTTTCTGGTTCATTCTACTGAGATGTGGTTGCTATTTTTGGAGTTTTTGAAACAAAAAGTGTTGTTTTTGGAAAAATTGGAGTGTTTTTACAAGTTTGTGATTCTTTCAGTTGAGTTTTTCATGAAAAAATTTGTTTCTAAATCTTCCTCATCATTTGTTCTGACTTACTGCTGAAAATCTTGGTCAAATCTATCCAAATTCAAGAGTTTTGAGTGAAAATGGTTCAGTTCGGCTGATGAACATTCTGTTGGAAATAACCATCATCCGAACTACCGGTTTGGCTCTTGTTCATTTGTCCGAAGTACTAGTTGGTTTTTAGTTCGGCTAGGTTCGGTTAATTTTAGTTCGGAAAGGTTCGGTAACTCTTTTTTGTTCTATTAAGTCTCAGTTCGGCTACAGTTTGGATTTTGTTCTCGGTTCAGACTCAGTTCGGTTAGAATCTAGTTCGGATCAAGGGGTTTGAGATCCCAAGTTGTTAAAGTTGGAACAAGCCAGAAGTTCCCAAATTTTTAAAGATGTCGAATTTCCAAGCTTTTGCCGTTATGCAGAATGCAATGCAAACCTTGATTAATTTTGACAATGAAATTGGAACAAGCCAGAAGTTCCCAAGTTGTTGAAGTTGGAGGATTATTAGAATTGGAAATAACGATTTTCTTCTTACATAAGCACGAATGATATCGATTTGTGGATTCCGATTCGAAAGCTTTACATGCACCCAACTGATCAAGGAGATTTTAAAGAAATTCATACTTTTGATGCTGCTGAAAGGAAAAGCTATGGGCTTGAACAAAAGCATTTTGGTTATCTTACTATGGCTCTACCTACCGAGTTATTACATCATTTCAGCACGTGCAAGAAATCGAAACAATTATGGGATGCCTTATCGGCGAGGTGTGAAGGTAATGATGAATTCAAGAAGAGTCAACGAAAGGTGTTGAACAAAGAGTTTGATAACTTTCAACGTTATGAAAATGAGAATATTACGACTCTCGTATCAAGATTTTCACATCTTATCAGTGAATTAAAAATTATTGGGATTGATTTCTTGATACCTGATATGTGCGTCGTGTGAAGTATCGAGTTACATCAAGTCAAAGAACAAGTTCAAGCCAAAGGTTGACAGACCCAACCTGGTCCGAACCTGAGGTTCGGACCTACCGAACTCAGAGTTCGGATGGACTTCAGCTAGTGCCTATAAATAGCGTGTTTGTTCTTTGTAATGGGACGAGTATAAGTTCTGAGCGTGAGAGATTCTGTTAAGTGTGTGTTTCTAAGGTGTTCTCTCAGTGTCAAGTTTCTGAGTGTTAGACTGATTGTAATTGCATATTTGATTAATAAAACAATTGGTTAATTACGTTTTGATCTCAGAATAGCTAGAATGAGTACACGATCCAATGCTCTCGCATTTTCATGAAAAAACTGACGAAGATTTGAAAGAGAAGATAATGGAGGCTCTACCTGAAGAATGGGAAAATTATGTCTTGCTACTTACTCATGATAATGAATATTCTACATTATCATTTCATGAACTCATTGGTAAACTTCATGCTCGGGAAATGGAAATGATGAATTCAAAGAAATCAAACGCTAAATTGCAAAATCCAGAAATATATCATGGAGAGAACGCTGCAAGCATAAATGGTAAGGCTAAACCGATTGGTCTTAGTTCTGCACCAACTACCGCTTTCATTGGAAATATGTCTGAAGCATCTGGTAATACTACTTCAAGAGGTTGTAGCTTTACAATTCCAGAATCATCAAATCAAAGTGCATTTTTTGTCAAGTTAGTGGATGATTGTGCAAAATTGATTTCTACTCTCATACATCTTCTTTTGGAATGATTATCAATAATGTCAGCAATGCTCGTTTGACTGAAAAAGATCTTGATGAAATTGATGATGATCAGCTATATGACATGGATATTGCTTGGCAATTGGCTATGCTGAGTGAAAAGTCAAAGAGATATTTCAAGGAAACTGGAAGAGACCATTTACACTACGTCAAAAAGTGGCTTTAGCCACGGTTTTTTTCCAAAACGCCTAGCCACGGTTTAAAAAAAATGTGGCTAAAGGTAAGAAACACTAGTTTTAGCCACACATATTTTATACCCGTGGCCAAATATATAGCCTTTAGACCCTTTAGCCACGTATGTTTTTGTTTATGTGACAACAACAATCATGTGCAGTGGCTTTAGCCACTGTTTTACAAAAGCACGTGACACTTATTTGTCACACTTAAAAAAGAGTGGTGAAATGCACCAAACGGCCACAAAATTTTTATGATTTTGTATTCGTGTGGCCAAAAAGGAATGTATGGCTATGCTTAAATAATGCTGTGTGACGAAAGAGTAGATTTTATTACTTAGTAAATTGAAAAAAACAAAACTATTAAGTATATATTATGTGTGGCTAAATGTGAGCAATGGCCACTGTTTTTACTTAGTTATGTGGCTAAAAGCTAGTACATATGGCCACTATTATTAGGTTGTGTGACTAAATAGTAGATGACGAATGGTCACGGTATGAAATTATATGCGTGGCGAAAGGTAATGTTCCGGAAGGTTATAAACATTCATCCGGAATGAATGTTCTTCCGGAAAAATACATGAATCTTAATTTTTCCGTTGCAAATAGATTTTTTTTAATTATAAATCATCCTGAAGAACTCTAGTTCATCCGGTTCTAGTCTTCTTCTCTAATGAATAACTAAAATTGATTCGGGTTAATTATAAATCATCCCAGTCCGCCAAGGCAGTGAAACAGTTGTCTAAAAATGTCATCCGGTTCTGTTCATCTGCTTTCATTCCAGATGAACTCTTCGTCCTGAGGAATTCTAGTTCATACGGTTTGTTCTTGTTAGTTCATATGGTTTTGTTCTTGTTCCAATTTACTGAAGAAGTAAAATCTATCCAGTTTATATATCATGTCATCCACTATTAGACAATCAAAAAATTATAAATTGTAGCAAACAAGGCTTGAACCTGGGTCAGTCAAAAAACAAGGCTTGAACCTGGGTCAGTCAAAAGAAAGGAACACACTACAAGATTAAGAAGAACCATTAAGACAGAAGTGTTAATTGGTTATATTTTAACCAGAACTTATTTAATTACTCCCATCACATAAACAATAATTGATCAACAAAATTTGCATTGCTAAAGGTAATAAATAGACACGGTAAAAACAAGATTTGCGTGGTAATAGTAAAAACTATACACGGTTATTTGTGGCCTGACCTTTCCACTTCTTCCCACCATAGCTGTTAACGTGGACTATCTGCCTTTAAAATTTCCACTTTTTTGCCACTAAAATCTTCTGTACGAACGTACTTCCTGATCATCAAGAAAAAAACTTCGATCGATCAATGGCTGCCTTTGGTAAACAATGGAGGATTAGGGGTGTTAATGAACCAACGCCCTACTACGGCAAGACTTCCCATAAGTGTATTTTCACTCAACAATGGCTATAAGTTTTTATTTTTAGGGTTTTATGTTTTTTAATTTCTCTACTCTGCATTTGGGTTTTTTACAGGTGGTCGGAGGTTCACCCTCAAGATCCATCACTGCGGCGATTTCCACCGGAATGCCGCCGGCCAGGATGTGTGGAAGTGGAAGGTAGATTATGTCGACTATGTCAACATTCGCACATTTGATTGTCATGATCTGAATCAAATGGTGCAATACCTAAACCACCCATCGATTGGCTATTTCCTCATTTAATGGAGGATCCCACCTCTTTCCATCACAAATGGGCTTGAGTACACTGATTTCATCATTGCCGAAATTGTAGGGGATATGAAACTTCATCTCTAGGGACCAGAGGGGGAGAGAAAGCTGGATGTGTATTTAATCCGAAATAGGGATTCCACCTACACCTCCGAGTTGGGACCGAGATTGCCGCCTGCTCAAAAGCTATTTCCTGATGACAGCAGCAACATCAACTTCTTTGATGATGAAGACTATATGTCGAATGCTAGGTCTTAGCTAGTTAGATAGATCTTTGTATAGGATCTGATGAAAATATTTGTATATAGATCAATTATATATATATATATATCTATATATATATATATATATTAAAGTTTTTGTTAACTCTTCCTCCTGTTTTGTTTTGGTTAGCCCCATTAATTATATAGATAGATTTTATCTCAATCATTAAAGTTGATTTTATTCTAGATTTGATTGTTGCAAATAGATTTTATTGTGAACTGATGTGATTTTTATTTTATTGTGAACTAGTTAACCATCCTGAAGAACTTTAGAACTCTATTTTACCCGGTTCATCCTGAAGAACTCTAGTTCATCTTCTCTCAATACTCATGAACTCTTCTTCTTGAGGAATTGTAATTAATCCAATTTTGCTCTTCTTCCAATTTAGAAGTAAAATTTATCCTGTTTATATATCATCTCATCCCTCCATATCAAAATGCCAACATATACTAACATAACATATGAATATATACTTCATGTAAGATCACAGTTATGAGTAAAATGGAGTCTTCTATGATTCACTGAAAATGTGTATGTTATTATAGATGAAAACTGGTTAACCATCCTGAAGAACTTTAGAACTCTATTTTACCCAATTCATCCTGAAGAAATATAGTTCATCTTCTCTCAATACTCATGAACTCTTCTTCCTGAGGAATTATAGTTCATTCGGTTTTGCTCTTCTTCCAATTTAGAAGTAAAATTATCCTGTTTATAAATCATCCCATCCCACCATATCAAAATGCGAACATATACTAACATAACATATGCATATATACTTCATGTAAGATCACAGTTATGAGTAAAATGGAGTCTGCTATGATTCATTGAAAACGTGTATGTTATTATAGATGAAAACTGGTTAACCATCCTGAAGAACTTTAGAACTCTATTTTACCCGGTTCGTTCTGAAGAACTCTAGTTCATCTTCTCTCAATACTCATGAACTCTTCTTCCCGAGGAATTGTAGTTCATCCGGTTTTGCTCTTCTTCCGATTTAGAAGTAAAATTTATCCTGTTTATAAATCATCTCATCCCACCATATCAAAATGCCAACATATACTAACATAACATATGAATATATACTTCATGTAAGATCACAGTTATGAGTAAAATGGAGTTTGCTATGATTCATTGAAAATGTGTATGTTATTATAGATGAAAACTAGTTAACCATCCGGAAGAACTTTAGAACTCTAGTTTATCCGGTTCATCCTGAAGAACTCTAGTTCATCTTCTCTCAATCCTAATAAACTCTTCTTCCTGAGGAATTGTAGATCATCCGGTTTTGTCTTCTTCCAATTTACTGAAGAAGTAAAATTTATCCTGTTTATAAATCATTTCATCCCACCATATCAAAATGCCAACATATACTAACATAGCATATGAATATATACTTCATGTAAGATCAGAGTCATAAGTGAAATGGAGGTCAGCTATGATTCATTGATTATGTGTATGTTATAATAGATGAAAAGTGTATGAATAAAACTATAACAACTTATGTTAACATACAAACTGGAACAACTTATGCAATTGTACACAAATACAGGGATAAACTCTTCTTCCAGCCAAGTTTATCCGGTTCCCATCTTGTTCTCCTCTTCAATAGCTTGTAACCATAATTTGGCCTTGTGAAATAGGAGACTTTCATGATAGGTCCGGGTCACTACTCTGCTATCAGTATCACCAATCCTGACAATATCTCGTATCTCATCTTCAGAAAGCCCATTTAGAGCATCTTCTACACTTCTAATTGTCTCGCCATGTTCACTGGTGAAAATGTGATACATGTCTGTTTCTTTCTTATACTCCCAGTTGGTCACCTGTTTTCTCTTAACCACATGAAGCCTGTTAGTTATCATTATTAAATGGATTCGGTCTTTGTCAGCCTGGCTCCATTCAGGATCTGGAACTGTACTATGCCTTGTGAATGACCCATCAGCTCTATAGACTACCAACTTTCCATCCTTAACAACTTCAAGCGTCGAAACAGGATTGTCAATGTTGCGTTGTGTGGCTTCATCTACTTCCCTGTATAAGTCATCCAAATACATCTTTATCCTCAGCATTAAGGAGTCCTCTTGTGAACACGTACCCTTCATATCACCACGTAACTGTCTAACATCACCTAACTCATGGTCAGTGAGGTTCTACATAGCTTCTTTAGCTGTAAACTTTGTTACCTCATCTGAACTGGTTGTGAACATGTATACTTTGGCTTGATCATCATAGCTCCAAGAGATGATTGTTCTCCTTTCAGCATGGACATCTTTCTATTCATCCTCCTCATTGATCACTTTTCCTTTTCCCATCGTTGCCATTTTCTCATCAATAGACTTTCTCTTGATTTCATTTATCAGACCCATTATTACTTTATCATTTGAATAACACAGCATGTCTCCTTGTAGTTTGAATGCCAAGGCCATGTCTCCATCCCTTTTTATTTGTTCAGCTTTCTTAGCATCTGCAAGTGTATGTTTTATTATGTTTACCTCATCTTCTGGGAGTGATAATTATTGATCATACATGAATCTTGGAGGCTTTATCTTCTTAACAACCGCAAACACCTTGTCAGAATCTGATTGGTACTGGGGCATCACCATTTTTCCTTTCCTGAATCTGATTGCTTCAGCAGAAAAATCATTCTCATCAGTAGGTTCAGTCTTTGGCTCCATAGGCTTTATCTCTTTAACAGCTGCAAACACCTTGTCTTTGACTCCATCTTCTTCAACATCAGCTTCAACAACCTTTTCTATTTCAGGAGTATCAGGGGGAGCACAAGGCTTTAAAACAGGAATGATGGGCAGAGATGGAGCACTAGGCTTTAAAAGAGGAATGATGGGCAGAGATGGAGCACTAGGCTTTAAAACAGGAATGATGGGCAGAAATGGAGCACTAGGCTTTAAAACAGGAATGATGGGCAGAGATGGAGCACTCCTTAACCAAGTGCAGTTAAGAGTATTCCTAATCATCATTTTTCTCATGAAAGATAGAGTTTCAGGAGCTATCTACACATTTGTGGTTGGCAGATCACTACTCACACTTGTGATAATCTGATTATCAGCAGTCACTTGCACCCGATGAAGTTGTTCAACCGGATCAACTAGTTCAACCGGATCAATTAGTTCAACCCGATGAATTTTTTTAACCGGATCAACTAGTTCAACCCGATGAAGTTGTTCAACCGGATCAACATGGCCTTCTTCCTTCGGATGAAGTTGTTCAACCGGATCAACATGGCCTTCTTCACCCGGATCAACTTGTTCAACTTCATCAACATCTGAGGAAGACACATTGTGCAAGATCCTATTTTGAATTAAATCTAGTTTGACATGTGAATTTCATTTCAACGTATGCTTGACAACCTTACCTATCAGTGGCTTTCACAGATTGTCCCGCCTTCAACCGTTCAACCTCTTATCCTTGAGCTCTCACAATTGCACGGAGAGCTGCCAATTCATTTTCAAGTTTTGTACATTAAACCGTCAATTTAGTAATGTCATGCCGCTCTCAGCTGGTGTGTTGCCAGTATCTTTGAGCAAAGAAGAGCAAACAAGCCGACCTTGTTCATGCTCAGCACCCATGGTGTCTTGGCACCTGGGATTCCTGTTGTCAATCAAAGGTTCCTGAATGACTTCCCTAACAGAAACAGTTTCCGTGGATTGGGTCTTAATGATGTTGGCACTGTCCTCAGGGTCCATTGGGACTTCATGAGTAGTGTCAGCCCTTTCCACATGACTTGCTTCATCACTACTGCAAGTCGCCTTATCAGCAGAATGTGGGTTGGGTGATTGAACCATGTCCAGCAGTATATTCCCTACAATAAGGGTTGGGAATCTACTTCATGTGGCCTAGGTGATATATCACCCTCATTCTGAGGTAGTCATGTGGAGGGTCTAGGTAATGAGACATAGTCCTCTTCCTTTTGGGTGATTGTGGAATGCGTGTGGTATTTTTGGGTGTGGTTTTTGATGTGGACATCCTCTTCCTTTTGGTGGGAATTTGTATACCAGTAGAAGAGGATGGTCGGTCTGGTGTGGGCTCAACACTTGTTGGTATAACAATATTGTCACCAGGAGCAGTTTGCTCAGGAGCAGTTTGCTCAGGCATAGGGTGTGATGTGTCTTTACCAAGAAAAACAGTTTTGTTCACTTGCATGTTAGAAAATGTTTTACTTGTAAAAGATTTTAGTTCAAGATGTTGATCAGAGATTTGCAGATTTGGAAATTCACAATTGATAATGTGTTGGATGAATCTGGGGTACATGTAAACGATCCTTTTAGGTTTTAGATTTTCCAGCATTCCATCAAATACCATTTTTTGAAAGTTAAAGTTGAGCCCATTTACCAATCCATGAAAAGCGGATGATTGAGGTGCAGCAAGTTCATCCCACATAGTTTTCTTGTGAGATAGGCAGTGGAGAATGGTATGAGCAAGATATCGCCAAACATAAGTTTTCCCTTTATGATGGTCCCACAAGTTAAGTCACCCCATACCCAATTGCTTCGTACGTCTTCAAGTACAATTCAGACTTGTAATCAGGATCACCTCCTGCATCATTGAATTTCAGATGCTTCTGGATCATTTCTTTAGTCAAACTAATCTCATTCCCATTGACTCTAGAGTCAATTTTACCAACCCCGATGTTATCAACAGATTTTTTGGCCGAGTCCCAAAATCCAGCAATTCTCTGCTTGCATATTAAAGGATTCACAGTTAAAGCAAATTGAGTGTTGGATTTCTTGAGGAAATCGTTATTTCATCAAATAGCTTTGACTTATCAGACTTCTCGAAGTACGCTACAAAATTGTGTTCGGCGAAGAACAGTTGAGTAGGCTTTGATACAGCCTTTCGATTCGATTTGGGTGCCATTTGTGAGAAATTAGAGAGTAAGGTTTAGGTTTAAATCGCCAATTAGAAACCTGGAGAGAATATAAAGGGTAACTGTTTTTTCGAAAATGTAGTTTTATTCTAACGGCAGTTCTTCTGGATCACAATGAACCCTAAGAATTGAAACAGGTGAAGTTATTGGAGTTTGCCCATTTAGTTGATATTGGGATGGGGGAAATTTTTGATAATTTAATTTGGTTTAGAATAATATTATTAATTTATTTTAATTGAATCCACATCAATTAGGGTCGATTAGGACCGATGAGGACAAATGAAGATAAAATAGGACCAATTAGGACCAACGAAGCCACGAGGCCCAATTAGGTGAATTGCGGTCAATTTGGGTCAATGAGGATCAATTAGGGTCAATGATGAAGACCAGTTATAACTAACGAGGGTCGATTTTACTCAATGACGCCTTATGAGGACCAAATATGACCAATTAGGGTCTATTAGGCCGATTGAGGGCCAATTACGCTCAATGAGGACCAGTAGACTGAATTAAGGTCAATCATGGTCATTTATGACAAGTGAGTACCAATGAGGGCCAGTGAACACTCAGTTAGGATGAATTAGGGCCAATGAAGGTCAATTATAGTCTATTAGGCTCAGCTAGGTTCAATGAAGATCACTTACGGTCAATTACGACCAATTAGGCTCATTTGGGACCAATTATAATCAATTGGGGTCAATTAGGCCTAATTGACTCAAATTTGCTCCTCATTAACCCGCTGGAAGAGCCATGTGGAGACATTTAATTAATTATTTTTATGTTTAATTTTAGGTTTAATTATGTTTAATATACATATTATATATATTAATTTTGGGTTTTATTATCAGTTTGAACAATTCCCCCCCCCCCCCCCTTTAATTAAAAATTTTCAACAAAAAATTTAATTTCCCAACATTAGTTCAAATTACACCCAAAATTCCGAACTAATTTTACTAATTATCAATTCATCAGATACTTTTCCCTCTCACTTTATCAGAAAATTTCCAATTAAACGCCTCCAGCGAATAACCAGGTCTTTTTTCTTATCCATATCATTCACATCTTCCATGGAGCTTCAATAACGAATAGCTTCAACAGACAGCGCTAGTGATTCTTCAGAAGTTCCATGTGATTTGGGGGGACCAATCAGTCCAGAAAACGGTAATTGTCAAGTTATTCTGTTTCATTAATTACAATTTGTTTTCATAAAATTGTTTGTTTTGTTTATTATTGATACATGTTTAACTTGGGATCCCTGTATTTGTTTATATCCACTGAAAGCATGATGTGTTCCGCTCTTCCCTTTAGATGTCTTTAATTTGTGTATAACATATCAAATAATTAATCAATAGGGTCTTTATGTGATATATTAATAATTAAGAACTAATTTATGTTACTCTGGTCATTACTAGCTAGGAAATGATCCTAGAGGACATATATAGGAATGTTTCCAACATTTTTTGTAGGATCATGTTAGAGGGGTACAAAATAAAGAAATGGTAGTTTAAATCCCCTATAGAAGAATAGAAGAATGTTGATGTCATGCATCTGCTACTTTGCTAGAAATGGTCAACTGTTTGTTTATATCCACTGAAGACATAATGTGTTCCTCTCTTCCTTTTAGATATCTTTAATTTGTGTATAACATATCAAATAATTAATCAATATGGTCTTTATGTGATATATTAATAATTAAGAACTAATTAATAGATAATGAATCAATAGGGTCTGCATGCTTTCCTATTTGTGTACTTTATTAAAAAGCATCTAACTACATTCTGTTAATTATACAAAATTCAAGGATCGATTCAACAACACTGATGGTCAATTGGAAAAACTTGAGTTCGAACTTAAAGAGGAGAGACTTCTTAGGGATGAAAAAACTGAACAAGTTAAGGCCCTCTTCCTGAAGATTGAAGAATCGGATAAAAAACTTGATCTACTTATAGCTCATCTATTTGCACTTGGAACACCGCTACCACAATAACTTAATGCTCCGGCATCTATAGAGGTAAATTCTTTACATCACACCTTAATCATACTATTCTCAAGTACCTTATAATAACATACACTCTTATTCTTGAAGAACACAATCCGGATGAACTGTAGGTCCGAGATCCAACCAAGAACACGATATCTAATCTCAAACGAGTGCGGAATCCTCGTATGAGATTGATTCAAGAAGCAAGTAGAAGAAATAGATTAGATCTAAGATAAAGATCTAATCTTGAATGAAAAACACTACTAACTTAAAGCTATGAACTGATCGGAAACAAAAATAAGAGAGGAGATCGTAAATGTGTATTCCAAAAGCTTGCATTGATCATAAACATAAGGGTTTATATAGTACCCTTCCTAAAACCCTAAGACCAATCATAAACATAAAAGGCCCAATCATAAACACAATAAAATCGGCCCACATGGCCTAAACATAAACTAATTAAGCCCAAATGCCCATTAACAACTAAGCCCATAACTAATGTTCATGCCTCTAATAAATATAGCCCAACAATCTTCCCCTAGGCATGAACCATTAGATTATCTATGGCAGCTGCAGATCGAATCTGAAAGTGTTCTGCGCATTGTTCGACCACCATCCATTCGCCACGATCCGATTAGCCGTTCCATGAAAGATCCCCACCCTTATAGCGTTTTCCATATCATTCTCATCACCGAGAATAGGTTGGGAGGCGAGGAGCTTGATGTCTCTTTCTCCAAATCTCAGTAGATCGACTGGATCGTAGAAACGAAATTGCCTCAATCTCTTGCAGAGCACCACCACCTCCTGAGTTGTTAGATCATAACACCAACAGTCAAAGTTTTTGACTAGGGTACCGTCTTCGATCTCATCCAACATATTGATCACTCTAGTGCGCTTGGTGGGTGGCCTCCTTGCTTCTCCTATTGACTCTCCAGTCACTGGGTCAGTTCCAGTCTCGACCCATCTTACCTGCTTCAGCTCGAAGTTCACAAAGTTATTCTCTAATTGGCTCATCAAATTGTTTCGAATAAGATCTCCTTCGGCGCTGTTCCATCTGTTGATATATGGATCTCTAAGCAGACTTCTAATCTCGGGCTCAGTCCAGGAATGAAATTGGGCACGTGTTCTATAGTACTCTACTGGACTGTACCCGTCACGGATCACAGCAAACAGTTTCTTCTCTGTGTCATAGTGCCAACACAAGATGGTCTCACGACTCCCCCTTTTATCTATGGAGCTTTCACCAACATCAAGGGTGTATTGAGTGGGGGCTGGACCTTGGAAGAATTCCTTAAACCAATTGTCATGGCCTTCAGGTGCTTTGGAGACGACCCTTCCACTTCGGGCATAGTCAGACATTTCAATACTGTCATCTCCATCATCTACATTCACTACTTCTGCACCTTGCACACCCCTTGATGAACTTTGACCAGGGCCACCTGAAGCTTTTGACTCCACAACATCCTTTAAATCAGTAAACTTCTTCTTCAGGTCCACCAAAGTCTCATACAGATACTTCATTCTGTTCTTGTCAGCCACCTCCTTCTCTTTTAACCTTCTGTTTTCTGCCTGGAGAGCTTTCATCTCAGATTCCCTAATTCTGTTCTGAGACATCAGATAGTTTATGTGAAGAACTGCAATTATCCTCATCTCAATTGGCAGCTCAGCAGCTTGAAGTGGGCGGAAACTTGGAATAACAGTTGGCGGCAGGCTTGTTCCACTAGGGGCACTTATTCTGACAGGGTTGGGTATAACAATAGTGTTGTCAACCTCCATAGATTGCCTTTCTTCATGAACAGGGCTACGTTCACTCAGAAGAGGGCCTTCAGTCTGAACCTGGGCAGGTTGATCTTCAACAATTGGAACTGTCGATTCTTCTTGATCAGCTTGACTTTGAGAACTAGACTCAGTTGGATGGATCATTAACAGACTTGAGCTAGTCGTTGTGAACTTGAATCGTATACTCCTTGGATCTGTCTTCTTTCTGGGAGATGGTTCACGGTAGGGGACAGGCTCTTCGAGCATCTCATTCATATTGAACTGCACATCCAACTCATGAGGGATGGAATCACCACTAGAAGATGAGGTCGGGACATCTCTTGATCTTTTCAGACTGATTGGTTCCAAGTCTCCATAGATATCGTCATCCATATTCCCTTGATTAGCAAAGATGTCGTCCATCACATTTTCTTCATCTGAAGGTATTACCACATCTTCTTCTTGGACATTTACAGCCGGAGTTGCTGTTATATCTTGATCTTCAGTAACAGATGCATTTACAGTTGGCACATCGGCTTCAGGTTCAGATTCATCAACTTCTTGTTCCCTTGCCACTTCGGGAAATGCACCCCTCTTGACCCATTCAAGCCTTCCCTGAAAGCCGTTTTTACCCTTTCTGTCTTGGGTCTGTAGACCAAACACTCCACAATCCATCACCTTAATATCCAGTTTTTCCACCCTCTCTTCAATCATAGGGTATTTCTTCATGACCACCATCTGTACGAATCTTGGTGTCATCAGGAACTGCTCTCGGGCGCTCAGGTCAGCATTGCCTATCCAATCTAACAGCATCATCTTTGAGAAGTTGAAATTCCAGTCTAAGGCCAATGCGACGAAAGCTGTTCCATGTAGTTGGTTGAGCTGATCAAAGCTGGTTCGCTTTCCCAGAAATGATTTCTGCATGTAGTGAGCCATGCACCTCCAGTAGTGCGGCAACAGCTTCTTAAATATGGGGGGGGGGGGGAACTTTCCTTCATATCCCAGTGATTGAGCACCCGCTAGAACAACTTCCTTTGGATACTTAATCGGATCAGTAGCACTATCAGTGATGTTCAGCCCTTTTCTGATGTCATCTTCTTGAATCACTATCTCCCTGTTCTGAATTGTTGCAGTGATTGTTGTTTTGTCTGCATCAGCTCTAGCAGTTCCCCAGAACTTCCTTACAAGTTGTTCATCAATCAGCACACTTTTCCTCAGAGCATGGTTAATCTTGCAGGTATTCATCCCGGCCACCAGTGAATAGAATAGTTCCATATGCTTCTCCGGTGGGTCTTCAAGATATGCCGGAATGCAATGATCCGGTTCAAACTTAATCTCTTCGTCGAGCATCTCGTCTGCCATCTGAGAAACACAAGACACATGTATCAGACTTGTTCATCAAAGCTCAATTATGTTTGTCAACATCTTTTTGAAGTTCAATTGATTATCACGTTAAATTTTTCAAGTTCAGAAATTCTCAATTTTAAACTTTCAAGAGAGATATTTGATTTTGAATCACACGTTAACAAAAACACAAATGATTTTATCTCAAGATGATTAAGTTTGATGAGATCTATTATATGTTTAAAAAAAAAAAAATTAAGTGTGTAAGCATTTAGACAGTGATTACGATCCATATCATGTGATTACGATTTACATAAGGGGTTCACGACTGGGTCAAATTTCGTCCAATCGTAAACATTAAGCCCAGTCGTAAACATCGAAAACCAACCGAAGCCCAATCGTAAACTGCTTTATCGAAAACTTGATCGTAATCAGCTATCGTAAACATCCAACGGAAACGTGGATCGTAAACTCGAATCGTAAATCCGAATTGTAAACCCGAATCGTAAACCCGAAAGGTCGTCTTCAACCTCTCGACGATCGTAAACGTCGAGACCTCCATGGACGGACCTACAAGCAAACTCGTAAACACATCAATATCTCAAATAAACTCAGTCAAACCGCCAACACTACCTTTAAACACAAATTCGACTTCAAACTTCTCGTATTCGACTCGAACACCAGCGAAATCGAACAATGTTCACGGGTTAGGATTTATCTCACAAAAACCGTGAAAAGATCGAGATAAACTTGTGAAATCAGATGGAAAGATGGGGGTTCTTGGTTAGAAATGAATGGCGAGAAAGATGGTGTGCACGGATTGCACATCGGTGATCGGGAAATGGCTGGAAACAGGTTTTCCGGCGAGACAGCGGCGGAGGCTAGGGTTTGGATTTGGGCGGGTCGTAAACACAGAGATAGATGAGAGAAAGGATCGGAAATGGAGAAAGAGAATCGTAAATGGGGTTTTGATTAAAGGAATGTTACACTAAGGCCCCTCATGATTCACAAACATTTTAAAAAACACGCAAACCTCTTGTATATAATGTTAATTCTCTAAAAATGTTATCTTTTAAAGAATTTGAGAACTTTACGAAGCTTCCCCTCAGACTCAAACCCCGAGTATCTGATCTTGATCAAGAAATAAAAATGATAAAAACTTTTAAAATTAATAAAAATAAACATAGAGCAAAGATAACCTAATTACAGAAATTAAACACACTTGCCTCGAAGCTGATGTAAATTTTTTGGATCAAACCAGACAACTCTTTGACTGAGGAACCCTTTTCAGCTTCCGTTACTTGACGCTCTAAACGATTGCTCAAAATTTTTGAAATCATATTAACTCACATCCAGTTAAAAAATTTTAAGTGCTTAAATATGGTACATACTTACCGTCATGTTTAACCGTCCCCACACCTAATTGTTCATAGCAAAACCTACCCAACCTCAGAGTTTATTGAGGATTCACAAACCCCCAACTTGAGGAACCATGCAACACCGTCATGACAAACCCTTATTTTCTTAATTATCCGTTGGTGATCAGGTCGGCCGCATAAGCACGCAGAGAAGACCAAGCAAAATAATTACTTTATTGATTTTTCATTTTTCTTTTTCTTTTCAAATTTTTTTTTTCATTTTTCTTTTTCTTTTCAATTTTTTTCATTTTTCTTTTCAATTTTTTTTTCTTTTCATTTTTCTGTGGTGTTGTCATGACAGCATAAACATGGCGTGTGAGAGAGTGAATACTAGGTGAATACCACTCTCAACCCGTTTTTGCTGGGACTCAGTCTTTTAAACTATGTAAACTAGGATGGAAAACTAAAACATATATAAGATTTAAGTTTACTGCACTTACATGGATGATCATTGTTTTTAATTTAGCTTTCCGAACATCATCTTTGAGACGTCTTTCACTTCCGCCTTACACGTGTCAGTCTCCGATCATCATGGAAATTTATATCACTTCCTACCAACTCAAGGCAAACAAAAGACATTATAAAAACCTCAAACAGATATTTTTTAGCTTTTCTGAAACAACAATATTTCTTCTCTTGTTTTTATGAGGCTTTTGAAAGGTAAACACACTTTTTTTTTTAAATTTTCTAAATTTTTGAAATTTTCAAAAAAAATATTTACAAGAAAGATTGATCAGATCATTCCTCGAAGGCAATCATCCTTAGGCCTTCGACACACATTTCAAAATTAGGGCGAGGTAAGGGTTTTGTGAAAATATCTCACACATTCTGGTCTGAGCTCACCTTTTGGAGCTGAATTAACTCCCGATCATAACAGTCACGAATAAAATGTACCTTTATGTCTATGTGCTTTGTTTTTGAATGATGAACGGGGTTTTTCACAATTTCTAGAGCAGCAGCGTTATCACAAAAGATAGGAGTGTTAACGAATTCCATACCGTAATCAGTGAGCTGATTTTGTATCCATACTACCTGTGAGCATCCAGCGGATGCTGCCACGTATTCAGCTTCTGCAGTTGATTTTGAGACGGCATGCTGCTTTTTGCTCTGCCAAGAAATGAGTCGATCTCCCAGATACTGACATCCACCAGTTGTTGACTTCCGGTCAAGATCACTGCCTCCATAATCACTGTCAGTATATGCAAACAATTGGAAATCAGTGTTCTTTGGGTACCAAAGTCCAAGCCTAGGCCTGCCCTTTAGATACCTAAAAATACGTTTAACAGCAATTAAATGTGAAAGTTTAGGATTAGCCTGATAGCGGGCACACAGACACACTGCATGCATAATATCCGGCCTGCTTGCTGTCAAGTACATAAGTGATCCAATCATCGACCGATACATGAATTCACTCACTGGCTCCCCATCTGCATCTGCTGTCAGTAGAGGTCTGGATGCCATGGGAGTTGAGATTGGCTTGGAGTCTTGCATCTTAAATTTTCTAGAATCTCATTCACATATTTTGCTTGGTGAATAAGAATCCCAGATTCATCCTGTTTTACTTGTAACGCAAGAAAGAAGCTCATCTCTCCCTGATCACTCATTTCAAATTTCTTCCTCATAATCTCTTCAAACTCAGTGCACAATTCCTCGTTTGTTGACCCGTAGATGATGTCATCTACGTAAACTTGCACCATGATAATGTCTTCCTTCACCCTTTTTCTAAACAGCGTTTGATCAACCACTCCTCTTGTGTATCCATTCTCCACCAAGTGATTGGACAGAGTTTCATACCATGTGCGCGGAGCTTGATGCAAACCATACAATGCTTTATCCAGCAGATAAACATGTTCTGGATGTTCCTCATCTATGAACCCTGGTGGTTGAGTCACATAGACTTCTTCATTCATCTCTGCATAAAGGAAGGCAGTCTTCACATCCATCTGATGCACCGTAAAATTGAGATACGTTGCCACAGCAAGAAAGATTCGAATTGCTTCCAATCGAGCCACCGGAGCATATACCTCATCATAATCAATCCCATGAACTTGCCTGTGCCCCTGTACAATTAACCTTGCTTTGTTTCTGACAATTATACCAGTATCATCCTTCTTGTTTTTGTATAGCCATCGTGTGGGTATAACCTTCTTGTTCTCTGGCCTTTCGACTAGACGCCATACTCCCAGCTTTGAGAACTGATTTAATTCATTGTGCATGGCCTCAATCCAACTTGGATCTCTGAGTGCAACCATCACATTAGGAGGCTCAATCTGGGAAATGAAACATGAATACATGCAGAAGTTAATGTTTCCCGTGCGGCTTCTAGTGGTAACACCTGCTGAAACTGGTCCAAGTATATTGCTGATTGGATGATCTTTGTTGATCCTTGATACTTGAACATCTGGCACAGAGACGGAAACAGGTAGGTTAGTGTTAAGAAAATTATCATTCATACCTTGGCCTTGAGAGGGTTCCGAATCATGGGTTCTCGAAGATCCTGGAGCATCGGCATTGACATTTGTGGAAACAGAAACTGGTGCCTTCTCACCGACTTTCTCAACATTAGGTCTTGAATCAGATGACGGAGCAATGATGTCGTCTTCCTCTCCCAGATTGTGAAATACATTCGAGAAGATGAAACCTTCAAACAGTGACCCGTAGTCAAAGATCCAATCTGGTCCAGTACCCGCATCTATTGGATTATCTTCCATCCAATCCACATCAAAAGCCTCGATAATCAATTTGGTGGTTTTGTTGTACACGCGATAAGCACTATTTGCTGAGTAACCAACGAAATAGCACTCATCAGCTTTTGCTTCGAATTTCCCCACGTCGGAGTAAATTAGCACCGTGCATAAACACCCGAAGGTCTTGAAGTACCCCACCCTCGGCTTCTCCCCATAAACAATCTGATACGGAGTCTTCTCATGACGTTTGTTCAAAAGTACACGATTCTGCACATAACACGCCGTGTTGACTGCCTCTGCCCAGAAGAAGATAGGCAATTTAGCTTCACACATCATTGTTCTGGCTGCTTCAATGAGTGTCCTGTTTCTTCTCTCAGCGACTCCATTCTGTTGAGGAGTGTAAGGTGCACTAAACTGTCTTTCAATACCCTTCTCACCACAGAACATGTTCAACTCTGCATTCTTGAATTCTGTACCATTGTCAGATCTTATACCCTTCACTTTCTTGTTCAGTTGGTTTTCTATAAGCGTGATAAACTGTTTCACAAGAGCCGGAGTTTCGTACTTGTTTGATAAGAAGAAGACCCAAGTGAATCGCGAGTAGTCATCCACAATCACGAGACAGTAAGAAAATTTGCTGATGCTTTGAACTTGCATGGGCCCAAAAAGATCCATATGTAGCAGTTGAAGAACAGATGAGACGGAATTTGCTATCTTCGGACGGTGTGGCAACTTGTGCTGCTTCCCCTTAGCACAAGCCACACATTTCTCTACCGACGAGAAATCTTTGATTGGTAAATTTCTAACGTGATCTCCTTTAGCCAGCTTAGACAGATTCTTCATATTGGCATGCCCCAGGCGACGATGCCATAATAACGCTAGATTCTCATTCTGCTTGGAGATAAGACAGGCTTCTTCAGTAGTTGGAGGTTTGCCCAAATTCAGCTGATAAGAATTTCCTCTTCTTGGAGTACACATCAAGATGCACTCCTCTGGAATTTTGACACCTGGCTTGAGGATGATGCATTCCTTCTTGTTGAACAGGACTGAATATTCTCTATCACACATTTGCTACACACTGAGCAAACTGTGAGATAATTCCTCCACGTAGTGCACGTCAGAAAAAGTCAAACTTCCACTCTTCACTACCCCTTTCTTACTGATTCTTCCACCTACCCCACCTGCAAAAGATACTCCTCCGCCATTGAAGTCTTGTACCTCTTCCAAAAGGGATAAGTCTCCGGTCATGTGTCGGGAGCAACCGCTATCAACGTACCAGAGATTGTTGATAGATCTATTTGGCTGTCCCTACAAAAATCAGAAATCAGTGAGATTCAGGTACCCAGGCCATAACAGATCTGGGCACTCCTTTGGAGTCGGTGTAATTAACCATTTGAAGGACCATTTCTGGTTTTGGTTCAGATACATTCACATTTTGAATATTGACTTTTGGTCTCCAATTAGGTTGTTTCTGAGATTTAGAACTATTTATTGAGTTCTTTGCAGGTGAAAGTTTCTTTGGTGGAGATGTGACCTTTTTACCTTTTGGCTTGACAACAGGTGTCCACTCAAGTTTTAATTTTGTATAAACCAATTGTTTTGTTTGGGTGACATCTTTTGTTTTTTCAAATTCTGATTTGCCCTTAGGTTTAACAACATGTTCGACTTTAGGCATTTGCCTCTCACCAAATTCTTGTTTCATTTTGTCTTTTCTTTGATAAACTCCCTTAGGTTTGTAAGATGAGTTTAGAGTTCTAGTCACATTCCACTTTTCGTCAACATGCTTTGTCACTGGAGCTTTTGTGTTCAAAACCTTAGACTGTTGAGTCTTCATTGGTTCTAAACTCTGCTTCCCCTGAGACAAAGCTTGTTGTTTCTGGTTTTTGTTTTCTCCTGCCATCATTTTCTGCAACATACTGGTCCATGGGTTTTGCGGACAGTATGGTTGATAAGGTCTATTTAAGCAATTTGCAGCAAAATGTCCTGGTTTTCCACATTGAAAACAGTTCATAGGTCTAGGCCCATTTACATGACTACACAAATATGAACGTCTTGGGTAAGACGACTTCCACTCTGGCTTATCATCCCATTTGTGTATAACACGTTTTGTCTCCTTTTCCGGTTGTGTGATTAAACAAAATTGTTCTGATTTAGACTTGTTTGTTCTATTGAAAGCCGACACAACCTGGGGATAGGGCATAAAATCCTTGGGCTTAGACTCACGACCTGTTTTGGTGTTAGGCACACGAATTCTAAAACCATGAATTGCATTACTAGAATTTGAAACATGTTTTAAGGACTTAGACACAACTAATTGCATAGACTTAGACTCATTCAATTCAGACACTGATGCCAGTACATCATCTTTAGGTAAATCAGAAACTACACTACTCGACACATGACACTGTTTAACTCTCAAACATTCTGCATCCTTCCCAGATACATCTTCAATACCTACTTCATCTGCACATGAAACAAAACTATCAGCAGGTCCAACATCATTGTTTGATGACTCCTGGGAAGTACTTGATTCACAAGTGTCTGTCACAATTTTATCCTGATTACCCAACCCATAAGACATGTGTTTCTCATATTCTATTTCCTGAGGGGTCATAGGTGTCACTCCTACCAGAACACTATCTAAGGGAGGTCCTATCTCATGTGTTCCTGATTTAAATCTGTCTATCTGATCCTCCTCAAAGATTATACCTATTATATCTCTAGAGTTATCTTGAGGAACATTGTTCTTGCCCTTGTCTGGGAAACTAATTCCTATTCCACCCTTGTCCTTTCCCATTCTAACATCAGTTATACAGGAGTTCAAAGATTTTCTAGCCTCAAACATTCTTTTGCTTTTCGTTTGATTCACATCAAATTTAACTTGCAACTCATTGTACTTATGTGTGATCTCATCTACCTGATTCCTAAGCTCAGCTATTTCTAACTTAGCATTGTCATACAGGAGAGTTTTCTCAGTTGCCAGTTTTTGATATTTTACTATGTCTAGCTTTTGTGCTTTAACCTTCTCCTCATTCTTTAGCCATCTACCCTTAAATGAGCTCCTTTCACACTTAATCTCAAACAATTCTATCTCATAATTTTTACATATTTGTCTAAGTCCAGGAATTATATGAGCACAAGTAGGATCAGAACATACCTTGAGGTTATCAACCTCAGCAGCCAAGGCTTCCTTATCTTCCACAGGAGTTTCTTCAGATTTCTCATCAGTCACAACAAAAGCATGCTCTTCCTCTTCATCCCTTTCCATTGCAGCAATCATTGCATGAGACAGACTAAACTCTTTCAACTGAGGTGTCCAATCATAACCACCACCTTCTTGAACAACCAATGCCTTTGCCTCTCCCTTTCCTTCACCTGCTTTCCTTTCTTCTCCCCTTTCTCTCTTCGGCTTGCTACATTCTCTTGCGAAATGCCCATACTCGCCACAGTTGTAGCACCTCAACTTGCTTTTTTCAAACCCCATCCTGATCTTGTCTTGATCTTTCCACACATTTCTCCCTGTCTTTGCCATGAACTTCTTTGCTCTGAAGACCGCCATTGCCATCTGCCATGACACATCTAACATCTCTACATCTTCAGGATTTATCTGGTTTAGCTCACCTGATAACATATCAGTAGGCACAAGAGTTCCGGCCATGAGAGCATGTTAACTGTTCATAAAACCCATACTGAGGGGAAAATTGGGATCATTTGTAGCATCAGGGTTGACGCCTCCACTTAAACTTCCTTGAGGTTGTGCCACAAAAGCAGTTGACTTTGCGACAGAGCTTGGTCCACTCCCAGTTGACTTTCCATCTTGCTTAGTCTCCACATCTTCTGACAACAGTGCTTGATTTAGATTTCCCGCCAAACTAAGAGAGCTTATATGGTTTAACTCTCTCTGCTTGTCATCAATTAGTTTGGACTTGAGTTTGTTGATCAACTCATCAAGAGATAGTTCACTCAGCTTGTTGTTATCCTTAATGATAGAGATGTTGGTGTTCCAAGATTTGGGTAAACTATTCAACAGTTTCAGATTCTTGTCTTCCTTGTCTGGTTCAACATTGTAGCTGGACATTTCAGCCATGAGAGAGACAAACCTCTGCACCTGTGCTTCAAAGGATTCACCTTGTACATGGTTGAACAGATTAAACTTTTGCTTCAGCATTTGCTTACGGCTTTCCTTTATGTCAGGATTTCCTTCATATGCAACAACCAAAGCATTCCAGAGTTGCTTAGCAGTCTTCAAGTGCTTAAATCCTTGAGCAATATCTGGTGTCAGCGCCATAGTCATGATGGAAAATGCTCTTTCTGCTTTGTTGCATCTTTCCCAATCATCATCATCATACTCATCTTCCGTCTTAACCTTCCCTGCATTAACTCCTTCTGAGTGTGTAGGTGTGAATGGTCCATGAATTACTGCTCTCCAAAGTCTTAGGTCAACACTCTTCAAGTGGTTTTCAAACCTATATTTCCATTCCAGAAAGTTATCCGCCGATGTGAGTCTAGGTGGGCGAGTGATGGATCCAATCTCAAAGTCCAACTTCTGATACATACTTGGTTCGAAATCCATTACGTAAGCAAAGGGAATCTTAAATCTAAAGTCCAAAAGTCCAAAGAGTGAGATTACGATCGAAAACACCTGATTACGATCGGGAACACCGATTACGATCCAAGCAAAAATCGTAAACACCAAATCCGATAGAGAATATCGTAAACCTTGATTACGATAACTGATTACGACTCCGATAGTCGTAAACACCTGTTTCCGATTAGAAGGGATCGTAAACTCCAATTACGATTAAACTAGTCGTAAACTACGATTACGACTAGCGATTCCGGTAATGCAAAATCGTAAACACCAATTACGATTCAGTACAATCGTAAACTCCAAACTCCGGATCGTAAACACGATAAAAATGTTGTCTTGATATCGTAAACTCGATTCCGATGCAGATCTTCAAATAACTCAGTCGTAAACACCAACAAAACCCAGAAAACCAATCGGAAACACGATGAACAGCAGTAGCAGATCTCGTGAACACCAAAATAGCCTTCAAATCTTCAAAAACCAACCCTTTTTCCAGAAAAACAGCTTGAATCAATATCGTGTGAGCCTCGAATCACTGATTCTTGGCTCTGATACCAATTGTAGGTCCGAGATCAAACCAAGAACACGATATCTAATCTCAAACGAGTGCGGAATCCTCGTATGAGATTGATTCAAGAAGCAAGTAGAAGAAATAGATTAGATCTAAGATAAAGATCTAATCTTGAATGAAAAACACTACTAACTTGAAGCTATGAACTGATCGGAAACAAAAATAAGAGAGGAGATCATAAATGTGTATTCCAAAAGCTTGCATTGATCATAAACATAAGGGTTTATATAGTACCCTTCCTAAAACCCTAAGACCAATCATAAACATAAAAGGCCCAATCATAAACACAATAAAATCGGCCCACATGGCCTAAACATAAACTAATTAAGCCCAAATGCCCATTAACAACTAAGCCCATAACTAATGTTCATGCCTCTAATAAATATAGCCCAACATGAACTCTTGTTCCTGAAGAACACAAATAGATGCAAGTTCATGGTACATAAGAATATATACTTCATATAAGAACAAAGTTATGAGTTAAATGGAGCTCTGTTATGATTAACTGAAAATGTATGTTAATATGAAAAAAATAGAGTATATACATAATCTGTATGAATAAAACTGGAACAACTTATGTTAGATTAAAAAAACAGAATAACTACTTTCATGATAGGCCCGCGTCATTATTCTACTCTCACTTTTTACCAATTCAAAAACATTGTTCTAGGTAAATTCTAAGGAGATTTTTGTTGGATCTAGCCACAGCACTAATCATGCTGACATACACACAACGGTTAGTATTTGTCAAACTCATTATCGGTTTGATTGCTCATTTACATAAAGTAAATGAATTGAACTATAGGGCGTGAAATCGGTGGTCGATCAACCTCGTCTGAAGCGGTTGAAAAGAAAAAAGGTAAATATTTTCCATTCAAGTTTCATTCCGTTCTATAGTTTCACAGTAATCTGTTTGGTAATGTCATGTAGTCCCTTTTAAATGTTATTTGGTACCTTAAACACTTGGGCATGCTAAGGATTGTTGGAACAAATGGTGAGATGTGTACCAAATAAAGTTCAACTGACTTTGAAGATGATCTGGAACTTAATGTGATGTTCATTCGGATGTTTTAAGTTCATCTGGAAATCAATTGAATTGTAGGACCTGATGACCCATACTACTTGCAATAAAATGGCACTCCTCAGTCCAAATCTATCATGGTAGTAAGTATTTCAAAATTGCTATATATATATTATGATCAATATTCCAAAACCTAATTATCTATTATATGTTTTGGTATAGAAAGGAATACAAGAAAAAATGGTCCTAATTAATCTCAAATCTGGACAGTTGAAGATGAAGACCACGTGGTAGTGTTGTTAGCTCCTGGATTGGAAATTAAATTGAGAATAATGCTTGTATGCAGTGTAATTTTCTTTAAATTTTTTATTTGTATTTCATTTGTATTTGACTTGTAATTTAATTTTATTTGATTTATAATTAATAATTTGTAATAGCTTTTAAATTGGCCACGCGTATAGCAAGGACCCATCTGATTTCAACAACCTTTTGGTCACTTTTTCTTCTTCCCAAATATATGTGGCTAGAACACATATATATGTGACCATTTAATACCAAAGACCACACTTTTTATATATTAACGTGGCCATTGCCACCCTTTGGCCACGAGTATTGGGACAAAATATCTGATTTTAACTACCCTTTGGCCACTTTATTTTTCCAAATATATGTGGCTAAAACACAAATATACGTGACCATATAATACCAAAGGCCACACTTTTTATATTTTAACGTGGCCATTGCCACCCTTTGGCCACGCATATTGGGACAAAATGTATGATTACAACTACCCTTTGGTCACTTTTTTTTTTCAAATATATGTGGCTAAAACACAAATATACGTGGCCATATAATACCAAAGGCCACACTTTTTATATTTTAATGTGGCCGTTGCCACCATTTGGCCACGCGTATTGGGACAAAATATATGATTTCAACTATCCATTGGCCACTCTTTTTTCCAAATACATGTGGCTAAAACACAAATATACGTGACCATATAATACCAAAGGCCACGCTTTTTATATTTTAATGTGGCCATTGCCACCCTTTGGTCACGCGTAATGGGACAAAATTTATGATTTCAGCAACCCATTTGGCCACTTTTTTTTTTCCAAATATATGTGGCTAAAACATAAATATACGTGACCATATAATACCAAAGGCCACATTTTTTATATTTTAACGTGGCCGTTGCCACCATTTGGCCACGCGTATTGGGACAAAATGTATGATTTCAACTACCCTTTGGCCACTTTTTTTCTTCCAAATATATGTGGCTAAAACACAAATATACGTGACCATATAATACCAAAGGCCACGTTAAACAAACACATGTGACCGTTGGGACCCTTTGGCCACGCTTTCGGAAGAATTGTTTGATTACAACAACAAATATTGGTACCCTTTAGCCACGTTTCTAGGTGGCTTCAGCCACTGATATTGTAACTTGGCCGTAGGATACATAAGGTGACGGGACCTTTGTTGTCGATTGAAATGAAAAAAAAAACCTGACCAAACACCTTTGGTCACGGTTTTTTCCGTGGCCAAAGGTGAATTTTGACATAGTGTTAGGATCAAATGGAAAGCTGGTTTTTGATAAATCCAAGATAAAATGCTACAAATACTCAAATCATGGACGTTTTGCAAGAGAATGTCAACAGTCTCACACTTCCAAAGCTACTAATGGTTCTCAACCATCATCAAGTAATTCACATAAAACATCATTGACTGATCAGAATGATAAACATTATAATTAGGGAAAAGTATTTTTTGATAAATCAACTTTGATTGCCATACATGAGCAAGATGAGTATTATTCTGATTCAAGTTCATATGAAGCTGCTGAAAATGAAAAATTTGAGTCTAAGATTGAAAGTTTAACAAAAGAAAATGAGAGGTTATTGAAGGAAAATGATTCATTGGAAAAGGAGGCTAAGTTGATTACCGAAGTTCTTCAACTGGTAAAGAAAGATTTTAGAATACCTAAAAAGAATGCAAATGATTGTGAAGAGAGGAATGCTAAGTTGATTGAAGAAAAGGAGGAATTGGTAAAAGAAATTCAGAAATGGAAGGATGAAACAGAAGACGCTGCAAATGACTTTCAAAATTTAATTTGATAAATCAAAAATTAAGCTAGATATGCTTACCAAAACTTTTGATGAGTATGCTGCTAAACTTGAGGCTTATCAGGTTGATATGGGAAAGTTTTTGGATGAAAAGAGAGAGTTAGTGAGTGTGAATAAAGTGCAAGCTGAAAATCTAGAAATTCAGAAAAGAAATGAAGATAAATGGAAAGAATTGTTTTTTGAGCTTGATAACCTTCGATTGCAGAAATTTGAAACTCACAAAGTTGCCAAGAGATTGATAACTACCGAGAAGGAATTGGTTGGAGTACAACAAAAAATTTCAGATTTGAAAATTCAAGTAATTGATGCAAATCGGCTTCTAAACAATGTTACCAATTCACAATCTTTTACATGGTTTTTGGCAAACGATGGAAATTTTGAAAAGATGTTTGACAAAACAGCATCACCTCCAGCTAGCATCAAAGAAGCTGTTAAAGATGTGAAGGAAAAAGTCGAAGATTGTAATTATTCCAAGTTTTCTTCATCTAATTCCGAAGAAGAGAAGGTTGTGAAGAAGAAAAAGAATAATAAGAAGGGTAAAAAGATTGAGAAGAATTCTGAAGTTCCTCAAGTTCCAAGATTTATGTCTGGTTCGACGTCGACAGAAAAAGAAAAGTCAACTACTTCTAGTGAGAAAATTCGGTCTCAACCTGATTTTGATGAGACAGTTTTCTATGATCAAAAAAATGTGAACGAAGTTAAAACTGAATTTTCTCTTTAGCGAAGAACGGGCATAAGTCATTGAATTCTGAGGAAAAGATTTTTGGAAAGAATGTTGGATTGGGTTTTAAGGCATAGAATTATAAAGCTGAAGAGGATCAATGTTCAAAGTCACAAAATCTGAAAAAAAAATGAAGTTAAAGCAAGTTAAGAAAAAAGTTTTCAAGGCTGAGAAGGTTCAACCCGAAATGTATTACAAACTTAAGGGTTCGGAACAAATTTTTTCAGATAAAGAATTTCCACTTCATTACGTTGATGCACAAAAGATTTCTGAAGTGTTTGTGAAAGCTGATGATCCAAAGCACAAGAAGAAACAAGCTTTTATATTTTATTCTGATGATTCTATTTTAAAAAGCCCAGCTTCCAAATGGGTTCATGATCATTAATATTAGGTATATGATCCATTTTATGATCATTTTGAAGATAGAAATGTTTGTGAAGCTGTGCAGTTACATAAACGATGGGACAAAGCTAGTCATTTATGTTATATTTGTTGTCAAAGGGGACACATAGCAAAAAGAGTGTCCAATTTCTGTTCCTTCTAATACTAAAACTCAAAAGATTCCAGTTTTTGATGAATTTCAACCTACACTCTTTCAAAAACAAAAACGTTTTGTTCCAATTTTTCAAAAGGTTCAAAATTTAGGTTGTTCGTCACAGTCACCTGTGATTGATTTATCAAAAACTGAATTACCAAAACAACAACAGCAATGGAAACCTAAGGTGGTTTCTAAGAAAAACAAGGATACTAGTTGACCAGAAGCACTTCGCTTCGGGTCATTTATGAACTGATAAATTTGACCAGTGTGTAGGTACTTCTAGAAGACCTATCGACGATTGAAAAGTTGTGGATGGAGAAGTATTTTGTTTAACTTAAATTGCATGCTATATCTTTCTAACCTGAAAGTTTTCTGAAACTTTAAAATGGCATGTATCTGTGTTGATTGATCAATTTTCTTTCTTTATTTTTCGTTGTAGTTTAGAGGGAGAAAATTGCCAAAATAAAAAATAGTGTCTTGTTTTTGTAAGATGAAAAATTCAAAAATAGAGTTTTTCATTTTAAGGGGGAGAATTGCATATAAGGGGGAGAAATTGAGAAATTACATGTTATGGGTGTAAGATCTTTATAGGGTTGGTGGCAACTCAAACATAGCATCCTTAGTATTTGTGCTCAAATTGTAAATCTTTCACTTTACTTGTATTTTGCACTTGGACAATTCTCTTGATGTTTATATTGATCATTCAAGTATTTGATGTATTTCATATGTGATGTCATAACTTGTGTTGATCATTGATATTTAAAAAAAATTGTCCTTGTTCATTTCTATTGTGATGTGAAAGCCTGGATCCATATTCTGAGTCATTGCATGATAATTTACTTGGCTTATGATAATAATTGAACGTGTCTTTACAATAACAACCCTTAGTGTTTCAATAATTATTCTTGACATTTTACGAGTGTACTTGATGATTTCAATCTTGTCTTGGAGATTTGATCCTTACACTTGGCGACCTCACCAAGGTTGGCGACCCCACCAAGGTTGGCGACCTCACCAAGGTTGGCCACCTCACCAAGGAACAACAAGTACTCTTGGCGACTTGGGTTTATACTTGGCGATCTGGTTAAGCCTTCTAGGCGACCTCACCAAGTGCCCTTGGCGATGTCAAGTTTGTTCTTGGCGATCTCATCAGTCTGATGATATAATTTTCACTAACTTCAATAATATTCTCTTGATTTCAGGTACTATGATGGCAGGTGCTCTCTCTAGTATAAATAGCAACATGGGAATACCCTAAAATAAGCTTTTGGACGGCTGTTTTCAAGAGAGAGAGCACATGTGTGTAAAACCCTAGTGTTCTTGAGTTTCAGACTTGAAATCTAAGGATTTCAACAAACAAACAATGTGATTTGATCACAGATTCATGTATTCCGCACTTGAATATGTGTATTGAATGGCTAAAGTCTCCAAATTGGTCCTGACATATGGTATCAGAGTTCTTGAGTTTTTCTCAAAAAACTTGAAGATTCACTCATTCAAGTCATCAAATCTAGTTGTTTGAATGATTCCTTGAACCATTTTGAACGAAATTTCACAAGGAATCTGTTGGAATGCTTAGATTTCATCAATAATCACAATAAACGCGTCAATTTTTAAGTTTTTCCCATTTATGTGAACACAGAGCATACGTGTTGTGCGCTACTTTTCAAAATTAAAGTCTATCTTCCACTGATTTTGAGTCAAAATTGAACATGCACACATGTTAGACTCATGATTTAGGGATGATAGCAACTTGAATCATCCAAAAACATTAAGTATTGAAGATTTTAGAGCAAAAATTGTGTTCTTGGAAGTTTTTCATAAAAATCACTATTTGATCCGATTTCACATAGATTAAATGGTTTTTGGAGTTTGTTGTAGTTAACAAATGTGTTCCTAAGCAAATTCCTAAACTGTTGGTGGAATAAAAAATTGATTTCGTGAAATCTAATTCTAACCCAGTGATTTTGCTCAAGAACATAGCTGAAAATTATCTAAGTCATGAAAATTTTGAAAATTTCAATTTTCAGATTATTGTTTGATTGATTCAAACTAAATAAGCTTCATATGTTTGTTTTGCAGGTTTTGAGCAATTAACCTCAATCTGTGCATCCGTTGAAAAAATTTCTGAGATCTCGACCCATTTGACCCATTAAGCACTTTTCTGAAGAAATACAACTTGTTTCATCATGTCTGAATTCAACTCTGGAAACCAAATGTTCCAAGGGCATAATAGGCCTCCAAAACTACTCGGGGCTGCTAACTATGATGACTGGAAAAAGAAATTTCAGTGTCACCTCGAGTATCTGGATTATGACCTATTAACCTTGGTGAAGAATGGTCCTAAGGTGTTCTATGTGGAGCCAGTGCCTGTAGCTGGTGCGGATCCACCTCCTGCTCAGAGACGTGTAATAAAGAAAGTTAAGGACTACTCACCAGCTGAACATAATCAAATGAAGGTTGACAAACATGCTCTCGGGTGTATCAAAATGGCATTGTATGATGACATTGGCTTCCACTTCACTGAAGCAACCTCTGCTCATGAAATCTGGGTTTCACTTGAGAAAAAATATGAGGGAAACATTGAGAAAAAGAGAGAGGAGGCTGGACTCTCTCAAACTGCGATTCAACACTTTTGCTCACACTGCTGGAGACTAATTTGAGACTCATGTGACAAAATTCTACAGACTTATCTGTGAAATGCAAAATAACCAAATTCGACCTGAGATGCCAGCCATATCTAAGAAGATTCTGAAGTCACTTCCTCGGGACTTTGCTCCATATGTTATCTACCTGCTTGGAAGTAGTGATTTAGACACTAGTGACTACATGGATCTCATTGACAAAGTCAGAGGCTATGAAATTGCAGCTATTGAAAGAGATGGAAATTCACTTATGGGGAAAGTTACAAATAAAAGTTCCACCCAGATTGCCGCAAATGTTGCTTTCATTGCTCCAAATGAGACTGACCTGGAATTTCCTTACTTTGCTGGTGGGTCATGTTCCTCTGTTCAAGCATCTGCTCCAGTTCCTGCTCAACAACCTGTTTGCCAAGCTGCCTTCGTTACTCAATAGCCTGTCTCCCCAGTGATTCAGTCACCTGCTACATACCAATCTGGACCTTCAACTGTTGGATTAACTAACAAAGACCAGGAGTTGTGTAATGCACTTGTGGCATGCCTTACTTCCCAAATGTTAGGAAGTATTGAAAGTATGTCTTTGTGCCAAGAAGACTTAGACCAAATTCCTGTTGATGACCTTGAAGAAATGGATATCAAGTGGCAACTTGGTATGATTGCTGCCCGTCCAAGAAAGTTTTTCAAGAAAACTGCGAGAAAAGTGTTCCAGTCACAACCCAGTGCTACTATTGGCTTTGACAAATCCAAGGCACATTGCTACAACTTTCAAGGTTTGGGTCACTTTGCACGTGAGAGTAAGAAGCCGAAACTGAGACAGATCCTTGTGATGTCTGGGGGAAATAATAATTCTAGTCAAAATCAGGGCAACTATTCATATCAGAAGTCACAACCTGCTAGCTCATGTCACCAGGTTCCAGTTCCAACAATGGTAAGCGTGCTGACAACCCAGAAAAGGCACTCGTGTCACTGAGTGATCCGAACTACACATGGTCCAATCAGACTCAACCATCAGCTAATGTTGATTATGCACTATTGATGAACTCATCTGATGAGTCCAAGATTGAGGAAGACTCCTTCTTTGATCCGCTTTATCCCACAGACTTTGCACTGATGGCTGATGTGGATGAAATCTCTGAAGATGCTGCTCTTGTGTCTAACACTGCTGATGGTACTTCCAAAGTTGAATCTGTTGCTGATCAAAATTCAATTAACCATCAGAAGGATCTCATTCCCCGATACGGTAAAATCCAAATTATGCTCAGAGTCCTGTGTAGAGGAAGTTGCTCGGTATCGCCTTTACAACGAAGAGTTAGTTGAAAAGGCGATAGCGAATGAGTGTCTTGTCAAGTCAATGCAAGCTAAGAACTGGATTTCCTTATGTCTGCGCAGGATGATATTGAGGCCATGAAACATGCTGAAGTGGCTCTTCGTACTCAGTTAGAGGATTTAGGTGATGTTTGTTTTTTAAGAAAAAACTCTCCTGTCCTCTTATGTCTGCGCCGCGCAGACCACGCGCAGACATTTAGGTCTGCAGAGTGTTTGTTTTCTCGAAGACATTTCATTAAAAAATGTCTGCGCGACCACTTCTTGGTGCAGATATGGCCCAGCCACTTCTGAAATCTTCTAACATCTTCTCACATTCTCTTTAAACTGTTTTTTTCATAAACAAACATTTTTTTTACAAATTAAAAAAAAACATTTCCAAATAGTTTTTTAAAGTAAAAAAAAAACGTTTTTTTTAAGTTTTTTTTAAAACTTCTTTAACCAATTTTTTTTAAAAGCCTTTTAAAAAGTTTAAAAACGTATTTAAAAAAAAACGTTTTTAAATTGTTGTTTTAAGACCTTTGTAAACAGTTTTTTATAAAAACTTTTTTTCTAGAAAAACATTTTTTAGAAAGTTTTTATTAAAAAACATTTTTTAAAAAGTTTTTTCTAAAAATGTTAGGTCCTCTTAGATCCGAGATTTCACAAGTACGAGATCAAACACGGCAGAATCCTAGTTTGATCAAGAAGCTCAATCACACAATCGATGAAGAACACAAGAACAATCTTTAAATTCTCAATGTTTATTGCTATATTCAAGTTCACAATGGATTACAAGAGTTTGAGAGAAAAAATGGAAGATTACACCATGGAAAACACACACTTAGCACCTCACCACAATCTCATCTCTGCAAAACCCTAGTTCGGTCGGAATAATCACCGGAGAAATGAGATACCACCGGAAAAACGTGAAACATTCATATCTCGGTCATTTCTCGACCATTTTCGATGAATTTAATACCCCTGAACTCGTAGCAACGTGCTCTACAACCCTGAACGATCAAAATCTTCTGAAAATGTCTCGAACGAAGACCCAGAAAACTCAAGTCGTTAGGTTTGAACAATCTGCCTACCAGGTCGTTAAGACCAAGACCAAGTCGTTAAGACTTAAGGTCAGATCGTTAAGAACATAGGCTGATCGATAAGTTCACCAACCTGATCGTTAACCCAGATCGTTAAGTACAACAACCCGATCGTTAACCCAGATCGTTAAAAACCTGATCGTTTAGACAATCTTCAAACGAATCCAGATCGTTAAGACAATCTTCAAGACGAACTCAGATCGTTAAGGCAATCTTCAAGAGCTTCAAGGAAAACCCAGAAAATGAAGAACACATGAAACTTGGAAAAAACGCAGCAACTTTAATCCTTGAAAAACCTCATAAACGAGTAGAAACCATCGATTCTTGACACAAATCAGGTTTAGAGACATGATATGGCCACTTACACATCCTAAACAGCAGCAAAACTCGATCGAATTAGACCCATATTCTGGAAATCTTCAAGAACACGAAGAACACCGCGAAACACACACTAGTGTGTGTTTTTCCAGATCTCATATCATCCAAATCCATGAAGAAATGCCCAGAAAATGAAGAATCAAAGCCAAAAATCTTCAAAAACTTCAAATACGGGAAAAACTTCAAAGTTCCAAAAATAGCTTCGGATCTTCATTTCTCCACCAAATCTGAAGATGTAGAACACTAAATAACAACCTGATGCACTCCCAAACATGAATCTATCTTCCATATCATCAGAATCCATCCAGAATCGAAGAAAAAATAGAAAAAAGTCTCTAAAAACTAAGTTTTCTCATCTTCACCATTCAAGCTCAAAATCACAGATTCGAGTGACCAGATTCATGGTGAGATGAATCTGATCGGTACCCGCTCTGATACCATTTGTTAGTACCGATTTTCACTGCAAGAATCCCGATCTTGAGCAAGAACGGAGATCGGATGAGAAAACCCAAAAAGATGATGATGATCATGATGAATCAAAGATAATCATAAACATAAGAAAGATGATGAACAATCGAATGATTTCATTAATCGAATGATTACAATCAAGAAATCATGACAACACTCTCTCTCTAGAAATCCATGACTCACTATCTCTCTAGAATGGAAGACTCAACATCCTAAAGAGTCATCATTCATCTTCTTGGAGACTCTCTTTGAATGGGGCACCCTCACTATATATATAGTGAGGGTGACTAACAACAGAAAAACATAACTGAACAAAATTACAAGTAAATCAGATAAACATAAAATATTAATTAAATGAAAGTTGATTTAATTAATCCGAAGCTTGACTCGCTCGAACCAATCTTCCGTTGACTTTTACGTTGACCATTGACCCGAACGGTTGACTTTTCCAGAAAACGGTCTTCGGTCCAAACTGCAAGCCTCGAGCATCACAACCCGCGTCTCTGAATCAATTCACATGGATTCTTCAGTCAAATGCTTCAGTAAACAGATTTGATGGCGTCAGTCACATGGATTTTAAGTTCCAACAATTCCCCCTTGACTGATGCTTTCAAATCTGTTCAACTGCTGAAGAATCGCTCTGTCGTACATCTTCAATGAGAAACTGATAAACCTGAGACAATCTGTCGTAGAGATTCCCCCTCTGAATAAGCTTCTTCTGTTCTCGTTGCTCCAGTTCGAGATCCAAGTGTTCCGCTCACTCGGTTCACACGGTCGGGTACAATACTGAGAAAATGCTACATCTCGAAGTCCAAACTGCAACAAACTGAATCAGATAAACCAGTCAAACACTGAAAATGGTCCAACTCCGAATAATTGACCCGGTATCCAAATCCATAATAATTCCTCTTATTTCTCTAAATCTCTCCAAAAACATCAAGTCGGAAGCGTAAAAATCTGATGCGGAGAGTCGAACCGTCGCGATCGGTTGCCTAGAGAAACCAGATAAATAATCTTGAAATCGGACAATCTCGCGAAAAACCGGAAGTCGGATGCTGACAGTAGTGAATGATCCGCGTGACAAGGTTGGATGCGAAAATTAAACATAAGTGTCAAATCTGAGAAAAACTGAGATCTCGAGCGAAAATAATCATAACCGGAGTCTTCGTAATTTTGGTTGAAGAAAAACGAGCTCGGAAATAAATTCCGTGAAGAACTCTGAGTCAAACCGGTGAAAACGGCGCGATCTGAAAAATTCCATCAATTTTCGTCAAGTAACGGCTCTTCGAGAGATTTAACGGATAAAATCCATAATTAACTGAGATTCCAGTTAACCCGGTTCGCTGACATCCGCGCTGCATCCACTAAAAAATAAACTGTGAGATATAACGAGAAAGCTGAGTAATTAACCGAATAATAAAGCTAACCCGTCAGTGATCGATAGCAAACGTTGCGCGACATCAATAAACGAGAATCCCAATAAATCAGAATAAATCCGAGACTAATAAAAATTTTCTGAATTTCCGTCGCGGCTTTATCTCCGTTAGTCTCGAAAAAAACTGATAGAGAAAACCCCGCGTTAACGAAAACGCTGAAAAAATTCCTTTAGAAAAATTAAATCTCCATATAAAAGCCATGATCCTTGTCAAATTAATTTTGACCAATCAGATTTAATCTCCCAAATAAATCCAACCAAAAAAAATTTGAGATCAATAGGCTGAAGTGTTGATCCGTGTGATGCATGCTTGACCAATCACCAAGAAGCACATAATTAATCTAACGATAAAGTATGATGATATCTGACGGCGGAGAAGAAGGATCCGTGTGAAAGGGTTGAAAACCAATCAGATGATAGCAGACAAAGGACAAAGCAACGTCTCTTTTGTGTACTGGGGCCCACAAGAATTCTGTTGCAGCCACTCAAATCTCGACAACAAATGAGGAGAGGTATAAGTAAACCGACAAAGAGAGAAGGAAAACTAACGGCTCCTTTTGGATAGTGGGGTCCAGCGACTCTCATGTGCCAATCAGATTTCTACAACCAGAAGATTTGACCGACATAAGAGAGAGAATCGAATTCCTTTTCCACCAATGGTACAGCGCCACGTCACCTGTCTGTAATCTTCGTCCCCCATCAACCGAAACCCTAATCACTCACCGGAGAAACATACCAGTCGCCGGAAAACCGTGTATTAGCCATAACTTACTCAAAACTCAACGAAAATTCGTGATTTTTATGTCCCCATGACCCTGGTTCGAGGCTCTACACATCTGGACGAACCAAATCCTCTGAAAACGTCTCGAACGAAGACCCAGAAACCCAAGTCGTTAGATTTGAACGATCTGCCTACCAGGTCGTTAAGACCAAGACCAAGTCGTGAAGACTTAAGGTCAGATCGTTAAGAACATAGGCTGATCGATAAGTTCACCAACCTGATCGTTAACCCAGATCGTTAAGTACAACAACCCAATCGTTAACCCAGATCGTTAAAAACCTGATCGTTTAAACAATCTTCAAACGAGTCCAGATCGTTTAAGACAATCTTCATATCTTCAAGGAAAAACCCAGAAAAATTGAAGAACACATAAACACCCAGATGCGATTCTGATGGATAAAAAACAGGTGGTAACCAGCGATTGAAGACACAGAGATGATCAAAATACCACTTTGAATCAATTGTGGCCATCAACAAACTCAAAACAGCAACATAATCTCGAATCTATGCCCCAAAATCTAGAAATAACTGAAGAACACCTTAGAACATGCACTACTGTGTGTTTTTCAGATCTGCTCAAAATGGTTGAGATTCAGACGAAACGGATGCTTCCAATGGATCCGGAACGCGTTTTCCATCAAGATTCATGCTTCGTTTCATCCAAATCCATCAACAATAACACCAAAAACGCAGAATCAAACTCCAAAATCTTCAAAAACCCTAAAAACGTGAAGAACACAACAGTTACGAATTTTCAGCTCTGATCTCCATTTTTCTCACAGATTTGCAGAAGTAAAACATGAAATAACATCAAGATGAAGTCAATGGACCCAGATCTAACATCCAAAACATCAAATCTGTCCAGAATCATCCAGAATCAAAGAAAAAATAGAAAAAAGTCTCTAAAAACTAAGTTTTCTCATCTTCACCATTCAAGCTCAAAATCACAGATTCGAGTGACCAGATTCACGGTGAGATGAATCTGATCGGTTGCCCGCTCTGATACCAAATGTCAGGACCGATTTCTAGCCATTTAACATCATTTGATTCATCACACGAGTGCGGAAATCACGTGTGATGAGCATTCTTGGTTGAATCAGCAACATTGCATTGCCATCGCCTCTGAAACTCAAGGAAGAACACCAAGAACACACACACAAACACACAGTGCTCCTCAGGAGGTTCTCTCAAGGCTTGATTAGGGTTTCCTAAGGATTCCTATTTATACCCATTGAGGAGCACAAGTGTCAATGCACAGAATACAAGGAGAATTACACGTCACATCAAGAAACCATTAAATTCGTCTAACACTTTTGTCAGATCGTTAACTTGTCCAGGTCTGGTCGTTGGACTTAATAAGCAGATCGTTAAGATACACAGTCCAGATCGTTAGCTATCATAGCTGATCGTTAAACAACTTGGCAGGTCGTTAACCATTGAGCCAGGTCGTTAACATTTATCCAGATCGTTAAGCTCAACATAGGCAAGTCGTTAAGAAGAGAGAGGAGGCAGGTCGTTAAGAGCATTTCTTAGGCAAGTCGTTAAGGCCAAACTCCTCAAGTCGTTATGACCTTCGCTAAGCAAATCGTTATAACAAGGGTCAAGTCGTTCAGGTCATTACAGCCAGATCGTTAAGAACAACTTAAACCTAGAAAATATTCTAAGTGTTGAACAACCTATCAAACATACAAACACAAGATTAACACACATGTAAATCAAGCTGAACCAACATATAATAAAGAATAAACATACAAAACAAGTATTCAAAGTTCAGAGTTAACTAAGTTATTACAAACCAGAATGTTCAAAATACATAGATAGCAAAATACATGCTGGTTCTGCAGCTTCACCTGTGATCTTGTTCTTGAGTTCGCGTGTTCGTGTTATCACCAACCTCCAGGTTCTAACTTTGAAGTCCAGGCTGTTATGGGCCTCTTTATGGTTAAGTGTTGAAGGTGAACGACCAACTTAAATTTTGGCCTTAAAGATCAGCCTAAATTTTGGCCTTAAAGATCAGCCTAAAATTTTGGCCTTAAAGATCAGCCTAAAATTTTGGCCTAAAAGATCAGCCTAGGTTTGGTCTTAACGACCTGACCTGGTTTTGCTCTTAACGACCTGACCTGGTTTGGTCTTAAAGACCTGACCTAGTTTTGTCTTAAAGACCTGACCTGGTATTGTCTTAAAGACCTGACCTGGTTTTGTCTTAAAGACCTGACTTGGTTTTGTCTTAAAGACCTGACCTGGTTTTGTCTTAAAGACCTGACCTGGTTTTGGTCTTAAAGACCTGACCTGGTTTTCTCTTAGAGACCTGACCTGGTTTTGTCTTAAAGACCTGACCTGGTTTTGGTCTTAAAGACTTGGCTGAAATAAACCTTAATGATCAGGCTGTCTGATGAATTTTTCTGTGTTCAAGCCAATCTATTCAAGTCAACGTCATATCAACTTCAACAACACTCAAGATGACACACGAGTTGAGATTTAGCCGAGCTGACTCAGCGGGTCATTTACCTCAAAAGCAGCTTATTTTGTTTAACTTTGTTTCACTCCTTGTTGTTGCTATATATAGAACACTTAGGTTATTTGAGAGAGAGAGATGAGATTGTGGTGAGGTGCTAAGTGTGTGTTTTCCATGGTGTAATCTTCCATTTTTTCTCTCAAACTCTTGTAATCCATTGTGAACTTGAATATAGCAATAAACATTGAGAATTTAAAGATTGTTCTTGTGTTCTTCATCGATTGTGCGATTGAGCTTCTTGATCAAACTAGGATTCCGCCGTGTTTTATCTCGTACTTGTGAAATCTCGGATCTAAGAGGACCTAACAATTGGTATCAGAGCTTTCGGTTTGAACAAAACCCTTTTTGTTCTTGAGGATTTTGCAAGATCTAGCTCATTTTGGTGAAGTATTTGAAGATCGAAGGTTGCTTCTCAAGTGGAATTATCATTTGGAAGCTGATTTCATCATCAAATTCATCATCAGAGATCAGTTGGATAGGTTTTTGGGCTGTTTTTGTTCAAAAACGGGAAGAACACTTCAAGAACATAAAGTCACTGTTCTTCATTTTTGGAGATGATTCATTGAGATTTGGAAGTTTTTATAGTTTTGAGTATTGATTCTCATCATATCACGAAGCTATTGGTGCTCTCAAATCTTCATTTGGAGAAAATTGGTTGTTCATCATCATCTTGTTCGTGTCTGCTCATACAGGTTAAAATTTCAATTCTTTTTTCGAGTTTGTTTTTGATGAAATTGATGATTTTCGAGTATTAGTAACCTAAAACTAAAATCATTGAAGAAATCCAAACTCATTTTCATCAAGATTTGAATCCTTGTTAGCAGATTTAGTGAATTTTTGAAAACTTTTCTTAATCTCACTTTTTGAACAAATTGGAGGTGTTTGGCTCAGATTTGGATGCTGGTGTAGTTTTCACTATTGATCTAGATCATATTTCTAATCTATTGGGGCTTTCATTTCATCATTTTGAACAACTTTGATTTTTACCAAAATCTCAAGTTGAAGAACAAGGCTGTGATTTTCTAAATTTTTATGTTTTGCTTATTTGACTGAATTTGTGCATGTTTGAGTGTGCTACAGTTTTGTGAATTGATTCTAGATAGATTCTAAAGCTTTTGATACAATCAAACATCGTTTTTCATCAAATTTGCAAATGTGCTAAATTTTCAAGTTTACTCAATTTTCATGAATTGTTCAAGTGTTGCTAAGCCTAAATCACTCCATTCTGATTCTAATGATCAGAATATTGGCCATGAGTTGATTAAGGTAGGGGAAATCATCGATTGGACCATGAATGATCCTCATGTAATTATTGCTAGATATGTTTTTGATCGAATAGCTCAAGTTTCTGAATTGCCACCTCATGTGAAAACTGAAGCTTGTACTAATGAATGTCTTGAACTTGTTAAGAGTTATAGACAATATAATCAAGTTTTAGCTGATAAAGTTAATGCCAATGACCAAAAGGAAAATGGCTTTTTAACTCAAATCAAGTCACTAGAGGAGATAAATAAGAAATGTTTTGAAAATGAAAGATTTTTGAAAAATCGAGTTATTGCTCTAGAACAGGCATTGACTGATGCTGAACAACGTTGACCAATGCTAGAAATGATTACAACCAAGTCAAGACTGAGATTGATAGGTTGAGATGGGCCAAGAATTACTTTAGTATCATGTTTAACAGCTCAAGTAATCCTGCATCTCCCTTAAATCACAATCATGACTCGTTCCCAGGTATCATTAAGAAAAACATACCAAGTGCTGCCATACCTCATCTTGTTTCTGCTTGTGATAACCAGTTAAATGATACACCTGTTACTAATGCCTTGTGCAAGTCTATTAGTGTTTCTATTGACAGGAATTCTAAGCAGAACATGCAAAATAAAGCCGACTTGCTAGCTACAATAGAAGATGAGAAACCGGGAATCTCATTCAATGCCAATGCTAGCGAAGTTAAAAAGAAAAAGAAAAAGAAGAATAAACACTCCTCTTCAAAGTTTGATGACAGAGACATTGTGCCTGATCTATATGGTTTGCATAAACACTTTGTCAAAGCCGATCAAGCTGAAGCAAATATGAAGGAAACTTCCAATCTGCAAGTTAAAGAGGATGTAAACGGCAAAGTCAAAATTACCACTAAAGTCAAACCTTCAAAACGCAAGAAGAAAGTCTTAACTAAATCTCAAGTGAACCAGAATGTAGAGTCTGACGGATCAAACAACCTAGAGACTCAGTAATCTGATGATCATCACCTGATTGAAGATCTGAACAGACTTAGTGTTGAAGATACTGACTTGTCAATGAAGGAGCTGAATGTGCAAAATGAGGAAGCCAGATCAGAAATGCATCGAGCTGCCTCCACTTCAGCCATACTTGAAAACCAAACTCATGATCAATTTTATGGTTTTCAAATCATTTTGGACCCGTTGGTTGTCAATTTTGTTGGCAACTTGATCATACTGGTTGGGTTTGCGGCTACAATCCCTACTACCAGTACTATCAGCAACCAACATTCGGTCAACACATGGGATGGAATTTCACTCATACTCCTTTGTATGGTTATGATCACTATGATAGTAGTTATGGATTTTATGATCCGTGGCCATCTGGAGTGAGGAAACCATATTGGAAGGAAACGGCCCCTGAACCGTCATCTTTTGAGCAAGCACAATACAATTTAATAATTGCTCAAAGAGTGACTTGTTCTAAAAGAAAGAAATGCAAACAAATTTGGGTTCCCAAAACATCATCAGTTGAACCCAAAGTTGTTTCAAATGAATCGACCCTGTAGAGGCTAGATTATGAGGCTTGTAATATTAAATAAGTTGGGCTGGGCTTAGAGGGTTTAATTAGATTAGTAGGCTAGTTTTATTATGTTTAGGCTAGTTTACTATTAGATTGGGCATGGGCTTGGGTTTATGATTGGGCTAGTTAGAGTTTATGATTGGCCCTGAGAGGTGGTTAACCTTCTTTGAGAGGGTGCTTACGATCAGCTCTTCATCAAGCTTCATAGTAGTCGGATTTCATTCAAGATTCAATCTTTCTCTTAGATTGAATCTCTTCTTCTACTATTTTCTTGAATCAATCTCTCACGAGGATTCCGCACTCGTGTTAGATCTTTATATCGTGTGTTTGGGAAATATTCGGACCTACAATTGGTATCAGAGCCAAGAATCTTAGATTCGAGGCTCTCACGATATAGATTCAAGCGTTTTCTGGGTTTGTGTTCGAGTTTTTGTTGAAGATTTGAAGTTTTTGGGTGTTTCCGATCGCTGCTGCTGCTGTGTTCTTCGTGTTCTGGGCGTTTACGACTGAAAGTTCTGGGTTTTGGTTGAAGATTGCCTGTTTACGACCCGGAGAAAGGTGTTCACGATTGTACTTGTTGGTCGTACTTGTGTTTACGACTTTGCAGAATCGTAAAGGGTGTTTACGACTTTGTTTTATCGGGAACAGGTGTTTACGACTCCGTGATCGTAATCATTGAATCGTAATCGAGTTTACGATTTTTAAAGGCGGTTAAGTGTTTACGATTAGTGGGTTGATCGGAAACGGCATTCACGATCGTAATCGGGCGTTTACGATCGGAAACTCATTATTTTGCGGCAAAAAGTCACTTTTTCACACTTTCACGGAAACGGGCGTAACTTTTGACTCGTTTGGAGTTAGAGGCTCAAATTTGAACACGACGTTCGTGACATCAAGCCCCAGAATTACCCCGGACTAACGTCCAGGGGAGCCCGTTTTGACCCCCAAATTCCACTCCGAAGGCCTCCGTTTTTCAGTTTTAAGTTTTTGATACTATTCTTTGAATAGTACTTTTGCCGATTTTGCCGTTTTTGCCGATTTTTCAAGATTTTCAGAAGCTGCATACGTAAAGAAAGAAAATGAGTTCAGTGGTTGAAGAAAAGAATATATTTGAGGACGAAGATGCTGAGATATGCCCCAATCCTACTTGTGCTCGTATAATTCCTGGACTTAGGCAAATCTGTAAAAAATTTCAGTCAGAACTGTTTGAGGTAAAATGCGAAAGGAGTTCTTTTAAGGGTAGATGGCAAAAGAATGAGGATAAGGTAAAAGCTCAGAAACTAGACATAGTGAAATATCAGAAACTAGCAACTGAGAACGCTTATCTGTATGACAACGCTAAGTTAGAAATAGCTGAGCTTAGTAAGCAGATAGATGAACTTAAGCATAAAAACAATGAGTTGCAAGTAAAACTTGATATGAATCAAATGAGAAGCAAAAGAATGCTTGATGCTGGAAAGGAATTGTCACATGCTGTTGTGACTGGTCAAGTTGGGAAACACACACCTGGATTTGGATCAGAAAAGACTGATAAGGCCTTGGCTGCAAACAGCATTATTCCTCCACCAGTTCCCAGAGACATTATAGGAATACTACTTAGTGAGGATCAAGTTGAACGAACCAAGTCAGATTATAAAGAAGCTGCTCCTCCTATTGATAGTGTCTTGGTTGGAACTACACCATTGACTCAAGAGGAAATAGACAACGAGGCAAACATGACATATGGTGAAGGGAGAATAGAGGATGTATCAAGAGATGATGCTGAGTGCCAGGAGTATAACAGATGTCATAGCTCCAAGTCGGATGAAGCTGGGGTAGAGTTGAAACCATACCCTAAAATTGAAACCCCATGCTTGAAAGTTGTTGACGAAGTCAAAAGGGAAAAGGTGATCTTGACAACACGGCCTGAGGGGAAGATCTTTATGACATCTGGATCTATGTTTGACCAAGAACCAGATGTTGGGTATGACTTACCATCCTTCTCCTACAAGTTCAAGGGACTAACTGATGGAGTGATCAGTGAATCTAAAGATGAGAAGCCAAAGATCACCATTAAACATCCGAGTATGAAGTCAACAGCTGGAGTGAAGAATGAAAAACTAAAGGGAGTAGTTGTGTCTCCCATTTCTTCAGTTGGATCATGCAGTTGCTGTTGTAATTGCAAGAATGGTGCTTCAACGTCAAAGAATCAAGGAAGCACAAAGATAGTAAAGACAGGTTCGACACAGGCTACGACAAACCAGCAGAAAGTCAAATCTGAAGCTGCAGTCAAACCAAAGAAGCAGACACAGAGCAAACCAGCTCCATATCAGCCACCAAAGTCAAATGGGTACACGTCTGACTTCTATCTAAAGAAGCAGACTTGCTTTAATTGTGGCATTGCTGGTCATATTGCTAGAAACTGTCTGTATCGCCCCTATGAACCCTATTTTCCGAAAAATCAAAAGGTTTCATCTCAGGAGTCTGTGAAGTCTAAGCCGATGATGGTGCAGAAACCTAAGGCAATGAAGACTGTTACTCCCAAGGTTAAACCCTCTGATCAACATTGGGGTGCTGCCAAAGCTGAAAGAAAAACTTTAAATCAAAACAACAGCTTTCCAAGTTACCAAAATTTTCAGAAAAAGGTGATGAAACCATTTTCAAAGCAATCAAAACTTGAAAAACCCAAAGTTACCCCTCCCAAGGTAACTAAAACTGTTTTGAAAAATATTTCTAAAATGCAGAAGGTTGAAATACCTAAAGTCACAAATCAAAAGGTGACTAAAACAAAAACTGTTTTGAAAAGTGAATCTAAAATGAAGAAGGTTGAAATACCTAAAGTCACAAATCAAAAGGTGACTAAAACAAAAACTGTTTTGAAAAGTGAATCTAAAATGAAGAAGGTTGAAATACCTAAGGTCACAACTCCAAAAGTGACTAAAACAAATGTTAAATCACCTGGAATTTGGAAACCAAAAGTCAAGGCAGCTACAACCGAATCATCCCAACTTCCTGATTTTTCAAAGGGGATGTTCTTACAAGAGGTATCTTTCATTGATTCCTCAGGTGTACCCAGAAAAACAATGGCCTGGGTACCAATGGCTAACTAATCTCTCACTCTGTGCAGGAACGATCAAGGAGGATTATCAATAACGTTTTTATTACTAATTTGTTTGTTGATAAGTGATTGTTCCAGGCACAGTTTAGGAGACGTATCTTCATGTTATGTCAAGTAATCTATAAATGGAAGGTATGTCTCATTGAGAGGTAAAAGGTAAAATTCAGCACGAAAGGTACTGTTCTTAACTTGGTTGTGTGAATGAGGCAACAAAGGGTGTTTTGAGTCAAACCATTTTTTCTAAAATTTTCACTTGGTGATTATTTGTTGAAGTGTTTGACTTCAAATGCAATGAAGTGTGCATGTCATGAAACCCAATTTTCTAAAATTTTCAAAATCAATACTTTGAAAGTTAGCTTGGCCAGATGTCTTCAAAATTTTGTGTTTTGTTCTTTTAAGTGTGTTTGTGTGTTTTATCTTTATTGTTTAAAAAAAAATAAATTAAAAAATGATGTTCACAAAATTGTGACATTAAAAATCAAAAAGCAAGGGGAAGAAATGGAAAAGATGAAAATGTTGACCCCTCAAAAATAGTGTGCTTTTCAATTTTTAATTGTTTGTGTCTTGTTTTTGAGAAGTTTAGGGAAAGTAAAATGAATGTCCGGGTTGGGGATGGCTGACACGCGTAAGGCGGAAGTGAAAGGCAAGCTCCACGGTGATATGCTCGGTAGGCTCGACCTAATCGTATGACCACCAATGAAAGTGCAGTGAACTTAAAAGATATATATGTTTAGTTTCCCATCCTAGGTTGCATGGTTTAAAAGACTGAGTCCCGACAAAAATGGGTTGAGAGTGGTAATTACCTAGTATTCACTCTCTCACACGCCATGTTTCTGCTGTTATGACTACACCGCATGAGAAAAAGAAATGAAAAAGAAATTAAAAAAAAAAAAAAAGAAAAGAAAAAGAAAAGAAAAAGAAAAGAAAATGAAAAATAATCACTCAGTTGGTCTTCTTTGTGTGCTTAGCGGCCGACCTGATCACCAGCTGATGGTTAATGAAAATAAGTGGTAGTCATAGTCGTGGTGCATGGTTCCTCAAGTTGGGGGTTTGTGAATCCTCAATAAACTCTGAGGTTGGGTAGGTTTTGCTGTGTACGCTTGGGTGTGGGGACAATTAAACATGACGGTAATAATGTACTATATTAAGCATGACGCATTCGGTTGGGATTAAACGGGTTTGAGTTTAAAGCGGACAAACATACCGGCAATCACCTGGACTAGTCAAGTAACTGAAGCTGAAAAGGGTTCCTCAGTCAGATTCATATGGTTTGATCCCTTGTAAACTTTCTCATGTTTGATATTGGTAAGTATTTGTCTATTTTTATCTTTCTTGTGTGAGTTTTAAGTTCTTTGTGTTTGTCTTTCGTCTTGGCCAGGTTGATTTGAGAAGTCAAAATGTGTTTTTCATGGGTTTTAATGCATGACCATATGCCCCCGGCAGATCTTGCCAAATTTTTAGGGGAAGGAGTATGGGATAATAAGTATTATCCGAAGGGAACTCGAGGATGATACTTATTATCTAATGGAAAAGATTTCCTCCGTCAGATCTTGACAAATTTTTAGGGGAAGGAGGGAGGATAATAAGTATTATCCGAAGGGAACTCGAGGATGATACTTATTATCTAATGAAAAGACTTCCATAATACATAGTATCTGAAGGGAACTCGAAGATAATATGTATTATCTCAGGAGAAGTCCTTAGCTGAGGGGAAGTTATCAGCTAAGGGGAAGTCTTTAAAGGTCTCGGGTTCAGGGGAAGTTTTATAAGAAAACCTGTAATCTATATTAGGGTTTTTGGTTAAAATAATATTAATTTGAATCATCTGAACTGATGATAATTACCTCCTAACCCAAAGACCGATCATCAAATGTCTGGTGGAGTATATTTTTTTTCAAATGTGTGTCAGACAGGTTGATGATAGAAAGATGTTGCTGCTGCTCAAGTTAAAGAACCAACCGGAAAAGACTTCCATCTGAAAAGCAACTGTTCAGGGGAAGTTGTTGGTATCTTTACAAGTATCCAAAAGCTTCAAAAGTTTTTCAAAGAAAATGCTCACAAGTTTAGGGGAAGCTGAAGATTTCAAGTCAATCTTTGAAAAAGAAAGTGATGCAGAGAGCAGTCAGAGATCATGAAGATCCAAGTTCAACAATCAAGTTCTTCACAGTTAGGGGTTTTCAAAATTTAACCTCTAATTGTTTTGGAGATTCAAGACAGTTACCGAAGATACAGTAAGAACCAGTTCTTTCAAGAAGCAAGTCAATGAGAGTCCTCCATTTCATTGCTTGTTCATTTCAAGAAGTTCGAGCTGATGCTGATCAAGATGAAGTCCCATGTGCCCGTCATGAAACCTATTGAAGATTTATGCGGAAAGAATCTTCATCAACGTCTTTGCCAGCCAGTCAAGAAGAAGATTTTCAAAGATCGAAGACATTTAATATCACAAGCCTAGGGGAAGATTGTAGAGGCTAGCTTATGAGGCTTGTAATATTAAATAAGTTGGGCTGGGCTTAGAGGGTTTAATTAGATTAGTAGGCTAGTTTTATTATGTTTAGGCTAGTTTACTATTAGATTGGGCATGGGCTTGGGTTTATGATTGGGCTAGTTAGAGTTTATGATTGGCCCAAGGCCTTGTAAGAGGTGGTATAAATACCACCTCATGTTTATGATCAAGTAAGCTTTGGAGAACCTATTTATGATTTCTTCTTTGAGAGGGTGCTTACGATCAGCTCTTCATCAAGCTTCATAGTAGTCGGATTTCATTCAAGATTCAATCTTTCTCTTAGATTGAATCTCTTCTTCTACTATTTTCTTGAATCAATCTCTCACGAGGATTCCGCACTCGTGTTAGATCTTTATATCGTGTGTTTGGGAAATATTCGGACCTACAGACCCTCAACGCAAAGGATCCAACTCTATGAGCTGTGTCCACATTTTAATAAAATATTTTTTTTGGAGACACCAATATGTGAGACGTAAGTCGATCTGAGGAAGTTCTCCATTATTATAAAAACAAAAACACAAAAAAAATTTGAAAAAAAAAACCAACCCCCCCCCCCCCCGGCGAAACTAAAGTTTTATCAATTTAAGCATTGTTTGAGGGGGAATTCATTGAATTCTGGTCACTCGACTTGATATATCCGGTGAAGTTTATTGTGTTTGTCTTGATATAGTGCAGGAATAGTTCCAGTATCACTGATCCTGTTGTGAAGCATCGAACGAGGGTGAATAACAACTTTTTCTCCATGACCGTGCAGTTTGAAGCCTTACAAAATTATGTTGCTGATCAAATGAAGACCAAAGTGTTGAAGATTTTTCTTGCTGATCCTGAATTATCTTAGTTGCTGACTCGGTTGATCTCATGATGTTTTATTACACTCCATTCTTCTACTGATTGCATCATTACAGTGTCAACCTTACTGAACAGTTTCATATGCACAAGTTGTCAAGATTCTCAAAATTCTACACAAAGAGCTTCACTGTGTCATTCTCAAATCATGAGTGAAGGAGGATACTTTGATAAGGTAATTTGGACGATTAGTTTGGAAGTTTTCAAAAACAAAATACAAAATTAAAAAAAAAATTGCAAAAATCACAAAAATATGTGTTTTTTTTCTGTCTTGATCTAATTTTCTTAAAATCAGAAAAGTCTTGTGTCTACTATGGGAAATGATAGTACATCTACATGTATATACCTGACCATGAACTGGCTTGGATTAGGTCAGATAGTACTATTATATGATGTATCAGTAGGCTTAGCTATCAAAATAGTAAACTATGTCTTGTGATACACTTAGACTAAATTTGTTGAATTAATGATCCATTAAGTTCAAAAATACAGCCTTGGATATGTTCTTGTAAAATTATCCTGTTACTTGACTGCATTCTATGAGGTCTTAAAACTTGTGCACACGTCATTTGTTTCTTCAGTGTTAAATGTCTGATTTCAAACCCGAGCACATCATAACTTGATGGCGCTCAATGAGACTCATCTGCTGAGGAAACTCTGACCTTGAGTCTCATCCGCATCCATAATAAAGCTGAGACACATCTGCTGTGAGAAATCACTGACCTTGTGTTCTTACGCTCCATCATTCCATCGAATAAAGTGAGGCATCATCTGCTGAGGAAACTCTGACCTTGACGCTCTCACCCCGCCAAAATTCAACTCTATAGTCATTAAAGAAGGGTTATCATGATTTCATGACTATATCCACGAAATCAGATCATTTAATACTCAAGAAAAAGATGATTTTATTAATGTTGTGTCACAGTACCTTTAGGTGTGTCTTGACAAATAGGTAAGAACGGCTGTGAACTTAGTTGCATATGGCTCTCATTACATTCGCTTAATATACTTAAAAGATAATCGAATTCACAGGCGTAAGTTGAAGAAAATGATGCATGAGCTTAAGTGGATAAACAATACTGATGATCATGTTAGGCTATCCAGTACCTGTTTGAAATATGAAGTGTGTCTCGTGTTGCAGGTAGATATGATCTCATATCAAGTACTTTTCACAAAAATCTATAAAAATCAAGAAAATCCCAAAATAGCAAAAATAGAGTCTCTCATTTGTTAAAGTTAGCGTAGTTTACTTTAGTAAAGTTTGTTTCGTTAAAAAAAATTACATCTTCCATACATATGTCGTTCGAATTCAAATCTTAAGGATCATGGATCCGGTGTCTCTTCTGATCTTTGCAAGTGTTTTAAGACGGTGATCAAGTTTGTAAAGACTCTCATTGAATATCATCATCTTAGGGGGAATTGTTGGAACATCGAAGATATTCCAGTTTAGTCCGTTACTAAGTGAAGATGACAATATTCAATGATCGATTCTAAACGGGTCAAGTACCTGAAACATGAAGATTCCAAGGATCTAACATATTCTCTGAGGTTGAAGTTATGTACTTGAGTGACAGAAGATTGGCAGATGACTAAAGAAATCAAGATATTCGATGTGCATGAAGTCCAGGCTGTTATGGGCCTCTTTATGGTTAAGTGTTGAAGGTGAACGACCAACTTAAATCTTGGCCTTAAAGATCAGCCTAAATTTTGGCCTTAAAGATCAGCCTAAATTTTGGCCTTAACGATCAGCCTAAATTTTGGCCTTAAAGATCAGCCTAAAATTTTGGCCTTAAAGATCAGCCTAAAATTTTGGCCTTAAAGATCAGCCTAGGTTTGGTCTTAACGATCTGACCTGGTTTTGCTCTTAACGACCTGACCTGGTTTGGTCTTAAAGACCTGACCTGGTTTTATCTTAAAGACCTGACCTGGTATTGTCTTAAAGACCTGACCTGGTTTTGTCTTAAAGACCTGACTTGGTTTTGTCTTAAAGACCTGACCTGGTTTTGTCTTAAAGACCTGACCTGGTTTTGGTCTTAAAGACCTGACCTGGTTTTGTCTTAGAGACCTGACCTGGTTTTGTCTTAAAGACCTGACCTGGTTTTGGTCATAAAGACTTGGCTGAAATAAACCTTAACGATCAGGCTGTCTGATGAATTTTTCTGTGTTCAAGCCAATCTATTCAAGTCAACGTCATATCAACTTCAACAACACTCAAGATGACACACGAGTTGAGATTTAGCCGAGCCGACTCAGCGGGTCATTTACCTCAAATGCAGCTTATTTTGTTTAACTTTGTTTCACTCCTTGTTGTTGCTATATATAGAACACTTAGGTTATTTGAGAGAGAGAGATGAGATTGTGGTGAGGTGCTAAGTGTGTGTTTTCCATGGTGTAATCTTCCATTTTTTCTCTCAAACTCTTGTAATCCATTGTGAACTTGAATATAGCAATAAACATTGAGAATTTAAAGATTGTTCTTGTGTTCTTCATCGATTGTGTGATTGAGCTTCTTGATGAAACTAGGATTCCGCCGTGTTTGATCTCGTACTTGTGAAATCTCGGATCTAAGAGGACCTAACAAAAAAAACGTTTTTTATAAACTTTTATTTTTATAAAAAAAAGTGATTTATAAATTTATATTTTTATAAAATGTTTTTTTATAAAGTTTTATTTTTAAAATACGTTTTTAACCGTTATTTAAAAAAAAGAATATTTTAAATAGTTTTTAAAAAAATTTTATATACAATTTCTAAAATACGCTTTTTAAACAGTTTTTTTTAAAACATTGTTAAACCGTTATTTATAAAAACGTCTATAAACAATTTTTTTTAAAAATTTTTAAATTGTTAAAAAATGTGTTTTAAACAGTTTTTATAAAACATCTTTATAATTTTATTTAAGCAAAAACTGTTTTAAAAATAACTATTTGTTAAAATATACAGAAAGAGAAATCAAAAGGTTTGAATAGTAATTATCTATAAGTTATAAAAACGGTTGTAGAAGCATATCCCTATGCTATGAGTGTCTCGTGTATTGTATCTATGTGAGCATGTCTGAGTATGAGTTGTAGAAATGTCTTTAGTGGCGTACCACATGGTCTGGCGGACCATGTGGTCCGGCGTACCAGTTTGGTACGCTGGGTGATTAGTCACTTACTATAAATAGGTTCGTGTTAGAATGTGCAGAAGACTTCTGAACACTTCTGTCATTCTACACCTTTCTGTGTGTGATTTCTAGAGAGAGAAACCAGAGAAAGTTTGTGTGTGTATCTTCAAGTGATCAATAAAAAATCTCTTATTTACGTCTCGTATTCTCTACATTTGATCAAAGCATGCAGTAGTAAGATCGTATCTCGGTTCTACAAGTGGTATCAGAGCTATTGGTTTGCTCTATTGCTGTGTTTTTGATCAATTTTCGGATTTTTAGAGAGAGAAAGTTTGGGTTTCTTCACGTTTTCATCAAATTCTTCCAATTCTGAGTGTTTCTGAGATGAAAAATGATTTCTAAGTGTTTCTGGAGTGATTTCGCACCTTACTGAATCAAATTCAAGTTTCAAAAGTTGCAAAATTGAAAAATCATTCGATTGCAGCTTGGTACCCAGGTCGAAATTCTGGTCCGCCGGATGAGTGTTCTGGTCCGCTGGTTGGTCCGCCCGTGTATCTTCATCGAAGATCTGATCCGCTGATCTGGTCCGCGCAGGCAATCTTCATAATTCTGATCCGTGGCAGTTTCAGCATACCATCTGATCCGCGGCAGTTATTTCAACGTATCATCTGGTCCGCCGTACGAAATCTGGTCCGCCGGACGAAATTTGATCCGGATTTGGTCCGCAGGTACATATCTGATCCGCTGATAGTATTTTGATCCGCCGATTTGTTTTGGTCCGCTGGCAGAAAAGTCACCTTCACTAAAACTGACGTAACTTGAGAACCGTAAAGAGTTACGGAACCCAATACCAGCCAAAACGTTCGTCTTGACGAGATCTAGGACTTGTACCTGCCTATGGCTAGTACCGTCCAGTTTTAACCCCCAAAATCCGCTTGGAAGACCACCGTTTTTGAGTTCGAAGTTTTTGAAGTATTATTTTCGGTGAAAAATGTCTGATTTTCAAGCGTTTGCGGCTATGCAAAGCACGGTACAAGCTATGCTCAATTTTGATAATGAAATAGGAACAAGTCAGAAAGTTCCCAAGTTGTTAAAATTGGAAGATTATCAAAATTGGAAGCAACGTTTTTCTGCATACATTAGCACAAATGATATTGATTTGTGGATTCCGATTCGAAAGCTGTATGTGCGTCCAACTGCAGATGGAGAGTATAAGGAAATTCAAGATTTTGATAAGGATGAAAGAAAAAGTTATGAGCTTGAACAAAAAGTTTATGGTTATCTTACCATGGCTTTACCTACCGAGTTGTTGCATCAATTCAGTACTTGCAAGAAGGCTAAACAGTTATGGGATGCTTTATCTGCTCGATGTGAAGGTAATGATCAATATAAGAAGAGTCGACGAAAAGTGTTGAACAAGGAATTTGAAAATTTTCAACAATACGACAAAGAAAATATTTATGCTCTTGTTTCAAGGTTTTCACATCTAATTAGTGAGATGAAAGTTGTCAAGATTGAAAAGACCGAGGAAGAATTGAAAGAAAAATTAATGGAAGCATTACCAAAGAAATGGGAAAGTTGTGTGTTGTTGATTACTCATGACAAAGACTATTCCACATTATCATTTCATGATTTGACCGGAAAGCTTCATGCTCGAGAAACGGAAATGATGAATTCAAACAAGTCCACTGCTCAATTACAAAATCCTGAATTATATCATGGACAAAATTCTGCAAGTATCAATGCAAAGGCAAAATCATTCAGTGTTAATTCATCAAATCCACCTCAAACTGCTTTTGTTGTTGGTCATGGTTCAGGAAATTCTGGAAATTCTTCAAGAGGGTGTAACTTCACTGTTCCAAATCATTCAAGTTCGACTTCATATTCAGCAAAAACACCGAATGAGCATTTGGCATTAATCTCAGCTTTGTTATCTTCATATTATGGATTGTTGAATGGTGGGTTAACAACATCTAATTTGATTGAAGAAGATTTTGATCAGATTGATCCTGATAATCTTGAGCAAATGGATATCAATTGGCAACTAGCAATGTTAGCTCAACGAGTTAAAAGATTCAAAAAGAAGACAGGTTTTCAAAGTTTAAATCCAGATGGCAAGGTTGGAATAGATAAATCCAAAGCAAAATGCTTCAAATGTTCTAATTTTGGACATTTTGCTCGTGAGTGTTCAAAATCAACTGCTTCTTCATCAAAGTCTTCAACAGCCTTGGTGTCTTAAGTTGATAAGCAATATGATTGGGGGCAAACTTCTAATTCTCCAATTGCCTTAACTGCCATTGCTTCTGAGTCTAATGAAGGTTTTGGTTGGGATGCTGATGTACTTGAAGCATTTGGAAAAGCACGAACATCGAATCAAGGCTATGATTGGGCTACTGATGAAATTAATGATGAGTCTGCATGGACTGGTTCATCTACGATGATTGCTCAAATTGTTCATAGTGATAATGAAGTAGAGATAACTGATTTTGAATCTGATTCAAGTAAATCTGGAAATAGTGGTTATGAATCCGTTTGTGAATTCTGTTCTCAGAAAGATAAGAAGATTCAAAGTCTGATTAAGGAAAATGAAGATTTGGTTGCTGATTGTGAGAAGAAAATTAATGATTTGGTTGCTGTTAGAGAAAAGTTGGAAGGTATGATCCAAGAGTTAGAATCTCAAAAAGAAAAGTTTTCAGATTTTCAAGCAGAGATTATTGAAAAAGAATCAAAATTTCAAAATGTTACACAAGAATTTGAATTGAAAATTACAAAGTTGTCTGAAGAAAAGGCTGAATTAGTCAAAGAAGTAAAGAACTGGAGAGATGAAGCTGAGGATACAGCAAACGATTTTCAAAATCTTTTTGACAAATCAAAGTCCAGACTTGATACACTTACTCAACTGTCTGATGACCAAGCTACTAAGATTCAATCTTATCAGACTGATATGGAAAAGTTACTTGATGAGAAGAGGGAGTTGGTTAGAGTGAACAAGTTGCAAAATGCAAATTTGGATATTCAGAAAAGAAATGAAGATAAACTCGAGAAGGAATTGTTGGCTGGTTTAGATGAGTTAAGATTGCAAAAGTATGAAACTAATAAAGTGGCAAAGAAGCTCATTTCAACAGAAAAAGAGTTGGCTGAAGCTCATCAAAGAATTTCTGAATTAAAGATTGAAGTCATTGATTCAAAACGTCTTTTGAACAATGTTACTAATTCACAATCTTTTACAAGTTTCTTGGCAAAGGATGAGAATTTTGAAAGGATGTTCAACAAAACTGTGTCACCACCAGGAAGTCTCAAAGAAGGCGTTCATGATTTGAAAGACAAGGTTGAGACTGGTGATTATTCTGAATTTGTTAGTTCTAAATCGAGTGAAGGAAAGAAAGAGGAAAAGGGTAAGAGTACTGAAAATTCTGAAGCTAAAAAGGGTGTGTCTGGTTCTTCGTCTACAGACAAGGAGAAATCAGCAAGTTCAAACACTGACATTGATGAAACAATTGTCAATGCTCCAAAAGATCTCAAGAAAGTTAAAGCTGAATTTTCTAGGTTGGCAAAGAATGGGCATAAATCTACTGAAATGGGAGAGAAGGATTCAGGAAAGACTGTTGGTTTGGGATTTGAAGGAAAAGCTGCTCATGGTGGTAGTTCAAAAGTTCCAAAACCACAACAACTGAAAAGAGTCAATGTGAAGCAAGTGAAGAAAGATGTCTTCGAAGCTGAGAAGGTTCCACCTGAGAGATTCTACAAACTCAAGGGTTCGGAACAAATATTTTCTGACAAAGAATTCCCACTACACTGCGTGGATGCTCAGAAAATAGCTGAAGTATTTGTGAAGACTGCTGATCCAAGGAAAAAGAAGAATCAATCTGTCCAAAATTCTTCTGGAGGATCAAATTCTATTCCAAAGAGCCCGACATCTAAATGGGTTCATGATCATCATCAACAGGTATATGATAATTTTTATGATCATTTTGGAGATGAATATTTTTGTGAAGCAATGCAGGTTCCAAAACGAAGAAATGTACACAATCGCTTGTGTTACAATTGCCGACAAAAAGGGCATATGGCACAAGATTGTCCGGTTTCTGCTGCTTCTAGTTCAAGAAAAGGAAAGGTTCCATTTGTTGGTAAAGCTGCCAAACAACGATTCATTGATGTAAATGGCAGAGAATTTGATGAATACCCACAACCTACATTTTTCAAAACTCAGGGAAGATTTATTTCTCGTTTTCAAAATGTTTCATTTGTAGGTTGTTCGTCACAATCAATTGTGACAGGTCCATCAAATACTGATTTACCAAAACAATAACACTGGAAACCTAAAGTGGTTTCAAAGGGAAATCAAGATACTGGTCGACCAGAAGCGATCCGCTTTGGGTCATTTATAAACTGATATGTTTGACCTGTGTGTAGGTACTTTTAGAAGACCTATCGGTGATTAAAAAGTTGCTGATGGAGGAGTATTCTGCTGATTTAAGTTAAATTTCATGTGATAACTATTTCAAAACTGAAATTTTTCTGAAAGCTAAACCTGACAGGTATCCATGTCGAAAGGTCAATTTTCTTTATTTTTACATTCCGTATGTAGTTTAGGGGGAGAAAATTGAAAAACCAAAAATAGCGTCTTTGTGTTTTTGTTTGTGTTAAAATGAAAATCCAAAAATAGAGTTTTCATTTTAAGGGGGAGAAAAACAGAAAATACAAAAACATTGAAAAATGAGAAATTGTATCCAACATAATTGGGAAATGATGGTACATTGGCTTACGTGTCTGACTCGTGGATAAATTAGATGAAAAAGCCATAAGATCATTGTTCGATGTGCTTGGTAGGATCGGTATTAAATCAGAAAGTATTCAGATGTGATAAACACATTAAATAATAATGCTTGACCAAGTGGACAATATCTTGATGCATGTCTCATGATATCAAGGAAAAGATATGTGAAAAAGAAAATGAGAAGTCACTGTGTATACATGTGTTCATTTTGCAAAGATTTAAACTTGTTTGATTTTTCTTTATTTTGTCAAACGATCGGACTTTCTCTGCGTATCGAAAGATCGACCTGATTGTTGTTCGTTTGACGTTCTGCTTTATTTTCTTTGGTGTTTCGTATAACTCATCGGACTTTCTCTGCGTGTACGGAAGTACCGACCTGATTGTTGTTGGGTTATACAATTTCAATTTGTTTTATTTTCTTTTTTTGTTAAATCCGAGGCCTTATCTGCGTATCGAAAGATCGACCTTAAGGTGTGATTTAACGTTCTTATTTCTTTTTGCACGGAACACAGTTGATTGAATCATGATTACAATCATTATGTGATTAAATCACAAATGAAATCACAAAGTGTGATATAAAAGCAAAAACATATCTGAGTATGTCTGATAGCGTGGGGTACACTAGTCAAAGCAAATCATATCAATACAATAACATATCCAGATGTTATGAGTATGATTTTGCCTGAGTTTAAAATGGACAAATTATACCAGTAATCGACATGACTTATGTGTTAAAGTAATTGAAATTGAAGTGTAGTTCAGCATGATATGTCCAATATGATCCCAAGTTGTGATCTTTCTCACAAAAGACAAAAATAGTGTGTGTTTTAGTATTGCATTTATGTTTCATATCTGAAAAATCAAAAAGATTTTAGGTGTGTTTTAGCATAAACTTAGAAAAATCAAAAAGATTTTCGGTGTGTTTTGATATAAAATTTCAAAAAGCCAAAAAGATTTTATTTCTTATTTTTTTTCGACCGATCGACATGTGTTACGAAATCGAAATTTTAAAAACTATCTTGGATTCTCAAAGAGAAGTTTTGCGCCAAGATTAAATTAATTTTCAAAAGAAAAAGGAAACCGCGTTTCTGTCTTCTGAAATTGCAGGTTATGGATATCAAAGACTCAAGCATGGTGAAAGGGGAAGTTTGAAGTATTTTTCACAAGTGGATCTTGAAGTTCAAAGTAGATTCAAGAGTGATCCAGCCATGCAAGCTCTATTTCTGACAAGATTTCAAGTTAAAGATCGAATGTAGCAATGTTGAAGATTGAAGACTGAAGTTTAGTTAGAAAATAGATACACTACACGTTAAGGGGGAGTTTGTAGAAGCATATCCCTATGCTATGAGTGTCTCGTGTATTGTATCTATGTGAGCATGTCTGAGCATGAGTTGTGGTAGAAATGTCTTTAGTGGTGTACCACATGGTCTGGCGGACCATGTGGTCCGGCGTACCAGTTTGGTACGCTGGGTGATTAGTCACTTACTATAAACAGGTTCGTGTTAGAATGTGCAGAAGACTTCTGAACACTTCTGTCATTCTACACCTTTCTGTGTGTGTTTTCTAGAGAGAGAAACCAGAGAAAGTTTGTGTGTGTATCTTCAAGTGATCAATACAAAATCTCTTATTTACGTCTCGTATTCTCTACATTTGATCAAAGCATGCAGTAGTAAGATCGTATCTCGGTTCTACAACGGTTTATTTAAATTTCAGTTTATTTTACCAGTTTGCAGAAGTTAAAAAACAAACACCCTTCTTCTTACAGACTGTAGAGGTTTAGTCCACATCTTCTTCTATAGATGTCTGCAGATGTGGTCTGCAGACTGCAGACATTTTACCTCTTAAAAAACAAACAGCACCTTAGTGACTCGCTACTCATCCCTGGGCAAGAACTATGTTCAAGCTCGGGAAATTATTGACTTTATGAAACTTAATCCCTCTAACTTGGCAGGTGATGTGGCTAAGGATATTTTCAAACGTGTTCAAAGTGGTTTGGGTTTAACCAGGGAAATTGATGATGCTGCTGTTGAGCATCCTCTCAATCATAATTATTTTCCAATACCAAAACTAACTAAAATAAACTCCTGAAGCCACATAAGGTTTTTGAATAATGAGTCAGTTCCTAGCAAGTCAGAAATTCAGCAAATGGAAGACAAATTGTCTGGCTATGAAAGTGGCTCAAGTCTTCCATCTGTTAAAAGTGCACTGAAAATAATTGATTTTGAATCCAGCTCATTTCAATCAGTCAATACTGGTCTATCTGAGGATACGGTCAGGCAGGAGGCAGAATCCGAGTTCTTAAAATTAATAACCAATAATGAGCTAACATCTCAATCTTCAGTCTTTAGCGAATCTCAATCTTCAGTCTTTAGTGAAACTCAAGTAATGTTTAAAGAAAAATTTGTTTCAAAGAGACCTAAATCTATGAAGAAGCGAAAGCCCAAAGCTAAAACTGTTAACTCAGATTCTGGCCATACCGATCTTTCAAGTGAAATGGCTTCTGTTACACTTAATAAACTGAATTAGGGAGATGGTAAACCCAAGGGTAACACACAACACTTTGTCACAATCACTGATGGTAAGGTGATTTCCTCGGCTCCTGCACCTGTGATGATCCCACCTCAAGTCACTCCGATGTCTTCCATAAAAATGTTCAAGTCATGCAACACCATACCTTCAAACTCTCAAGATGTCGCGAGCACCTCAAAACCTGTCAAGAAGCCTGCAAAGAGTAAGAAGAATGAATCTTCGACTGAAAATGTTGTTTTTACTGAGAAGACTGTGGTATCTCATCCACATGCTGCTGAACCAGTTTTTGATGTACCCGTGAACTTGGGAGGAAATAAAGGTGATGGTTCAATTGCTAAAAAGAAAAACAACAAAAAAAGCAAAATAAGAAAACTGCTGATCAAGGGGAAGGAGAACCTTTTGTTGAGATAAAGGTCACTCCAGTTGAAAATGTGGTTCCAACTACCACCATGAATCCAAGTGGGTCCGCCAATACTATTGAGTGTTTTGTATGCGGAGACCCAAGTCACGCTGCTCGGGGTTGTCCATTCAACTCAACAAAAGCACACATGGGGTACAATCCACCAATGGTTTCTCCCTATGGACCAAGAATGATAAGGCATCCTTTCACTCAACCATGGCCTCGGTTTTATGGTAACTACAGTGAAGACTGTGACTACATGAATAATCAGCAAATGTTCATGCCTAATTTCTAGAATCAACAGTTCTTTAGAGGCATGACATCTCATGCTACACGAGGTTTAGGTGCAAGTACCGAGTACTTTTAACCGGTGGTCCCTGGAACTGCAAGCAGTCAAACTCCAATAACCTCACATCCTCGTGCTCCATGGTCACCTTTGGCTGATCCTCAAAAGCCTTTTGCTCAAACCACCACTCCTGCTCCTCGTCCGCCTAAGAAGAAGACCACCAGAAAGACCCAAGGTCCTAAAGACCTGGGTTCATCTGTGAACTAATCATTTCTTTGTTTGTGCATGAACAGCGAAAGAAATCAATAAATCTGTGGTACATGGATAGTGGTTGTTCCAGGCACATGACGGGTGATAAGGATCTCTTGCATGATATCAAACTAATATCTGGAGGAGGTTCTGTTGCCTTTGGTGGAAATAAGAAAGGTGGTCAAATAATAGGAACCGGTCACCTAACAAATGGTGAAGTTTTATTTGAAAAAGTCAACCTTGTGTCAAATTTGCAATTCAATCTGCTGAGCATCTCGCGGATATGCGACAATAAGATGACAATGTTCTTCGACGATCATGAATGCTTCATTCTAAAACCTGGTTTTAAAGTACCTCAAGATCAGATTTTATTCTGGGCTAATCGTAGGGGGAACATGTACGCACTGTACATGAATGCAGCAAAGTCGTCGAGTTCAATTGCGTGGTTTTTGGTTAAAGCTTCAGAGGAAGATTCAACCTTGTGGCATCGGCGGATGGGACTTGTTAATTTCTGTAACATGAACCGCCTGGTTAGGGGGAAACATGTCTTTGGGCTACCCGACAAAGAATTTGTGCAAATCGCTAACTGCGTTGCATGCTCGAAGGGAAAGCAACATAAAGTGTCTCATAAGAAGCCTAAGCCGCCTAGAAGAACAACAATAATCCTTCAACACCTGGATCACTTTGGGCCAGTTAATATCAAGAGTTTAAGAGGAAAGTCTTTCTGCCTATTCATCACTGACGAGTACTCAAGATATTCTTGGGTATTTTTCTTAAGGGAGAAGTCTGAGACTCCGGTGATACTCAAGGATTTCGTTACCCGCTTCGAAAACGCAAGCAGAGAAAATGCTTGAATAATCAGATTCGACAATGGGACGGAGTTTAGAAATCACGTCTTCGACTCGTTTTGCAATGAGTAGGGCATCACTCGCCAATTTAGTTCTCCCTATACTCCTCAACAGAATGGGATTGCTGAAAGAAAGAACCGCATAATAATCGAGTGTGCTCGGACGATGCTCGCTGATTCTAACCTTAAAGTGCCTTTTTGGGTAGAAGCAGTCAATACTGCTTGCTATGTCCTGAACCAAACTCTTTTGGTCAAACATGCCAACAAGACATCCTTTGAGCTGTTTTCAAAACAAAAACCAGTGTTAAAGCGCTTAAAGCCCTTTGGATGTCCTTGTACTGTATTGATTCAGTCTGAGCAGTTAGCTAAGTTTTCCCCTCGGGTAGATAAAGGCTGTTTTGTTGGATACTCGATGACCTCTGCGGCGTATCGAGTGTACAACAAAAGAACTCAGGTGATTTTGGAGTCATGCAACGTTAACTTTAACGAGCACACCCATAATTCCAGAGAGCTTGACTTAGATGGCATGTATGACTTAGAGAATTTCTCTTCTTCTTTTAACTTTGGTGATTCTGTGATTTCAGGTGATTCTGGTAACATGCAAGAAGGTACTAATAATGTGGACGCGTCCGTACCCGAGAGTCCTACTCCAATTACATCATCAATATTAGATACCATCTATTCAGATGATCTTCCTGATTTTACTTGGAGAAATGTATCAACGGACGCTCCCAACTCGTCTGCTACCATTCCAGTTGTCACTCCTTATGAAAGCCAAATAACTGAAGAAGTCGTTCAGGAAGTTGTGACAAATCATGAAAATCAACAAAACCAAGAAATTCCAAAAAATCAACCTGAGAATGAACCCATCAATAATAATTCAGACTCAAAAGACACAACTGTGATTGAATCTGGTGATACTCCAGACAATGATGTGCAGATGGGATCTCTAGACTCAAATATTCCAGTTCCAGCTGTTGAAGAGACCGGAATTCACAAGAAACATCCCGTCTCTAACGTTATTGATCCACTTGATAAGAGAGTCACCAAAAGTCAATCGAGAACAATAAACACTTGCTTATTTTCCCGCTTCATCTCTCAAGAAGAACCTGCTTCTGTAGCTGCTGCTATGAAAGACGACAACTAGATAGAGGCTATGCAGGCTGAGCTGCTTCAATTCAAACTTCTGGATGTGTGGCAACTTGTAGAGACTCCTCCTGGCGTGAAGCCTATTCCAGTCAAGTGGATCTTCAAGAATAAAAAGGATGAAAGAGGAATAATAATCAGAAATAAAGCAAGACTTTGTGGTCAAGGGTTATATGCAGATAGATAGGCTGGACTATGATGAGGTCTATGCCCCGGTAGCTCGTCTTGCCATCAGGATTTTCTTTGCTTATGCCGCTTCAAAGAACATAACGGTCTATCAACTTGACGTGAAGACTGTTTTCCTGTATGGTGAACTAGACGAAGAGGTGTACGTTGATCAACCTCCGGGGTTTGTCAATCCTTCCTTTCTAAGTAAGGCATACAAAGTGAAAAGAGCCCTCTATGGACTCCATCAGGCACCAAGAAAGTGGTATGAAACCCTGTCTACCTATCTGTTGGAAAATGGCTACAAGCGAGGGGTGATTGATCAGACACTGTTCATACGGCATGTGGGTGATGATATGCTACTGGTCCAAGTGTACGTGGATGACATCATCTTCGGATCAACAAATAAAACTCTCTGTCATGAGTTTAAGTGTGTAATGGAAAAACGTTTTGAAATGAGTTCAATGGGGGAACTCACATTTTTCCTAGGGATTGAGGTGAAATAGAATAATGAAGGCATTTTAATCAGTCAGGGAAAGTATGTGAAGGAAATGCTGAAGAAGTTTGGATTTCATGACTCTAAAGGCTTTTCCACTCCTGTCGAGACTCATGTCAAGCTCCATGCAGATCTTGAAGGTGAATGTGTTGATGAACACTTGTATAGATCAATGATCGGGTCACTCATGTACCTGACAGCCAGCCGCCCCGACATAATGTTTGTCGTGTGTCTATGCTCAAGATTTCAATCCAAACCAAAACAGTCACACTTTATGGCCGTGAAACGAATCTTCAGATACCTGAAGTCTAATCCAAAGAGAAGGCTGTGGTATCCCAAGGACGAGTTTTTTGATTTAAGAGGTTTCTCGGATAGTGAGTACGGGGGTTGCAACATGGATCGGAAGTCAACCACCGGCGGAGCTCAATTCTTAGGGAATCGATTGGTTTCGTGGCAATGCAAGAAACAGTCAACGGTATCTACCTCGCCTGCCAAAGCGGAATACATTGCTGCTGCTTCCTGCTGTTCTCAAGTTCTCTGGATCCAGAATCAGCTTCTGGACTACGGTTTGAATTTCATGTCCACCCCTATTAACATTGATAATACTGCTGCCATGTTCATTGTTAAGAACCCTGTTCAGCACTCTAAGACCAAACACATAGAGATTAGGAATCACTTTATTAGGGACTGTCATGAGAAGAAGCTTATCACATTAGTTCATGTTTCCTCTGAAAATCAACTTGCAGATCTCTTCACCAAGGGATTTGATGTTTCTAGGTTTAACTTCCTAGTTCACTCAGTAGGAATGATTAAATTTGAGTAAGTTGGTCTTTAGGTTCCTTTTAGGATAGTGTCTTCGTCTTAGGTTGTGTAGTTTTAGAGGTATTGTCCTTGTTTGCCTTCTTTCCTTGCAATAATCCATAAATGAAAAACCAAAAAGATTTTATCTTTAAAATTTTTGAAAACACAAAAAGATTTTAACTTTAGTTTCTTTGAGTCTTGTTAAGTTTTTTTGGTCATCCTTTCTTGACTATCAATAAATGTTTCATCAAATGTTAATCAAATTTCCAGAAAATACCAAAAATATTTTATCTTATTTTATTTTATTTTTGAGTCTTTGTGCCAGTCGGTCAAGCCTAAATCTACTCACGGTTGGAAAATTAAAGAAAATCCAAAAAAATTGGAAAAATTAATAAAAAATCACTAAAGATAGAATCGGGTCATTTTAAACAACTTTTGTGAAGACACTTGTTGAATACCTGAAGGAAAACTAAAAATTTTGAATTTTTAGTGATGCTATAATAAATGTTGGAAAATTGGAGAAAAATAAAAAATAATTTTTTTTTTGCAAAAATAAATAAAAATCATGAAAATTAGGATCGAGTAATTCCCAACAACTTTTGTAAAGGCACTTGATGGGTACTTGAATCTAAGCACAAAATCTTTGCAATTTTGCATGATTAAATAAACTTTGAAAAAGAAAGTTAGAAAAATTTTGGTTTTTGGTTGGGCAAACTATGTGGAAAATGATATAATCTGGTCTTGTGATCTGACCGTAGGATATGATCCAATCGATTAGTAAGTCTATCATTCAATGTGTCGGTAGGCTTAACAAACTAAGAATTAGGCAAGTCCTGTGATTACACACTTAAAACATGAAATTGTGGACCTTAAGTCAAAACAGTTGGTAAAATCCTTTAAATCTGCTTAAGTCCGAGCTAAGTAAGTCAACCAACACACTTGAGTATTTCTTTTGCGGAAAGTGCTAATTTCAAATCATTTAATAAATGTGATTCATCACATATCCACCAATAAGTGTGAATTATCACACATCCATCAATAAGTGAGAAATATCTCACATCCATCCATTGACCGTGACACATCTGCTGAGAAAACTCTGACCTCATGTTCACACGAATCAAAATATGCATCCACCTTGAAATCAGTACTTACCTATAAAGAAATAGGGGGAAGAAAATCCATATGTGTGTTGTGCATGTCTGAAGTGCTAAATAGACAAAGCTTGGATAACTGTTGAATTAGTGGAATAAAATGTCAACACAATTTTCATTAAACCGGACTAAAACTTGATAAATGACGTCATAGTGATTTTGCTGAAAATTGCCTTGCTTGAGCTTAAGTGGATAACAATACCGACAATCTGACTTAGGTCACTGAATCTGTGAGGTAGTTTGATTTGTAAGTGTCTATGATCACGTAATTGACCGGTTTGATTTCTAACATAGTTAAACCATATTAAGCAAATAACTGGAAATTGCCAGAAAATAAGGCATTAACGGTGCAAATGAAAGCACTACGCTTTGATATAACCAAATTTGTTATAAAATGTGAATTTGGGTGCTTTGTGCTTAAAAACATCAAGTTTGGGAGAAATAAGTCAAATTTGAGGTCCATTTGCAGTTTTAAGTCAAAATCAACCGTTTTGGTAAGTTTGGGCTGGCCTGACTCAAGTTAATCTGATTCAATAAGGTTTTGGTCAAGTGTGTGAAATTTAAAACTTTTTTCTACGTCAAAATGGTTTTTTTAACATGTTTATGCACTTAGAAAATTATATATTTCCAAAATTGCCCTTATGATTTCACTAAGGTTTTTGCAACTCACTAAGTTTACAACTGAGTATTTTCAGAGTTTTTGCTACGGGTGTTCTCATTTTTGTTAATATTTTGACCCTTAAATCAGAAAATCTTAAAAAATTTACATGTTGTTAAAATTTTTCCTGTTGGCGATCTCGGGATCACCTTTGGCGATTTCATAAGACCAAGACTCTGGTCTTGGCGATTTCTCCTAAATACTCTTGGCGATCTCGAGTTCCTCGGGGTTCCCTTGGTGATTTCGTAAAAGACTGATATTTGGTCTTGGCGATTTCGCCTAAGGCTTGACGATTTCGCCTAAGTCTTGGCGATCTCGCTATAAGGAAATTACCCTTGGCGATCTCGGGGTTAACAAGACTTGGTCTAGGCGATTTCACCTCTTTCCGGTTTCATTGGCAATCTCGCCTGCTTAGCGATCTCACTTAAGGCTTCGGTTCCCTTGGCGATTTCGTTTAAGACCCGAAAACCCTAAGTGTCTCTCTCTCGACCTCGCTAATATAAAAGGGAGTGTTCCTTCTTTTTCCCTCATTTCACACTTTTCAAACACAAATTACTCTCCCTCCTCTCTTCTTAATCCACCGCCGACCACCACCTGAACATCGACTCCTCCGCAATCGACCACCCAAATCGATCTCTACTAGGGTTGGCACACACACCCCTACTTGCTCTCACAGGTTTGATTTCTTCACTTGGTTAGGGTTACTTGAGATCATGGTTCGGTTGCAGTTTTTGAGACCGGAGGTTTACTACAATTGATTCTAGGGTTCTTATTTCAAATTCAGTTGATGATTTTATAGATTAGGATCCTTTCCTTGCTCTTTTTTTCACTTCCGAACACTGATTTAAGGTAATTAACTCTATGAATTGTATGATCTTGGTCGTTCTAAGACAGAGGCCGCCACATTTAATAAAGAGTGAGAATTAGGGATTGCATTTTGTGTTGACTAGATTTACAGGAAAATGAGTATGATAACAGTGACGTAAACTTAATGATTGATTGAAAATTCTCCGAGTCTTGTGCTATTGTTTTGAAATTGATTGTTTCAGTTGTGTTTACAATAACTCGCTGTTCTTCTCTCTATATTTGATTAATCTTGAAATGTGAGCGAGATGGATTGGTCAATAAGATTCTGAAACTCCAATGTGTTGCATTAGGATGTTTCAAAATGCATTTTGGGTCTTAAAAGCTTCAATATTGAAAGCTGAACTAGACTTTGTCTAAGTTTGACTCGTTTGGAAATAAACTGGAATTTTGGAACATACTTTTCAAAATTCTAAATTTTTGAAAAGAAACAAAAACAATGGGTTTAGTTGACGGTTCAAGTCCTAAATGGGATGAAAATTGGATTTGCATCTCATCTTTGGTTCAAATTGTAAAATTTCCTCAAATTTTGTCCGTTTGACCAAAATTGGACTTTAAGTGTGCCAAACTCACTCTAATAAAAGTCATTTGACTCAAATAACTTGATTAAGGGAATCATTAACATGAAGTGGTAAGATTTGTTGCTTTTGTGTTGCTTTAATAATAAATTGACCAAATTGACAACATAGAAGCTACTTTTGACCATTTTGTTATATTTCTTCTTTCAATTGAATTTCACTGGATATGCAACTTTAATTGATGAAAATAAGTCAAGTTTTGGACTTTAACTTGTCCAACATAGGTTAAATCTGCAATGTTTGACTAGTCTTCACTTGGTTTTTGACAAATGCATGCATAGTTGACTTTTTAGGTCAAATCTTGTGAAATTCACTCATGTTTAATGAATCTGACCCTATTTAGGCTGTGTGTGGCTACTAATCAATTGCTTAACAAATTTTAGCTGATTTAATAACAGATTTTGTCCAGAAACACTACAAGATCTTCTTGTCTCTTATATTGATCTTAGCTCAAAGTAGATCATCAAAGAGGTATGTTTCATGAATTCTTTATTTAGCTGATCCTCATCCATCTGTTTTAGATCGTCTGGAACCAAACCAGAATTACCAATTTGATTAAATATGGAACCAGATGAAGATGATACAAAAGAACTCAACAATGCAGCTAGATCGTCGGTTGCTTGATTAGAAGTAAACTTGCTTGATGATTTATCAGGAATAGTAAAACTGCAGCCTGAAGAATAACCATTATTTTCTGACTTTTCAGCAAGAAAAGCTACTACCGATGGATTACTGCTTGAGACAGAATGTGACTTTGCTTTAGCATGCATGGTAGCAGAATTTGCTCCAAAATATACTCCAGGATTTTGAACAGACGGAGTTGCTGACTTTTTCACAAGCGGTTCCAATTCACGAGCTTGTAATTTGCTTATCAATTGATTAAATGACCAATTTGAGTAGTTTGGATCATTAGTCAACATCATAACAAAATTCTCCCATTTTTCGGGTAGAGCTTCTAGAAACTTTTCCTTCAATTCATCACTTTCTTTCTTGACACCTACAACTTCAAGTTCATTGATCAAATGTGAAAACCTTGCAATCAAATATTTGATATTTTCATTGTCACAATGTCCAAAATTATCAAATTCTTTCTTTAAAACTTTCTTTCGAGTCTTCCTGTATTGCTCATTACCCTCACATCTTTCAGCAATAGCATCCCACAATTCTTTACAAGTTCTTAAACTGATGCATCAAGTCTTTAGGTAAAGCCATTGTAAGAAAGCTATATGTTTTCTTTTCTCGGGCAAAGAACTTCTTTTCGTCAGCATCAAAATCACTTATCATCTTTGGCTTTCTCGGGCTTATCATCGGATACTCATATTCCTTTTCAATCGGAATCTAAGAATCAACATCTTGAGAAAATATGTATGACTCAAAACGTTTCTTCCAGTTGTGATAATCTTCCAATTGTAACAACTTAGGAACCTTCTGAGTTGTTCCTATCTCATTATCATAGTTCATCATAGCTTGTATCGAAGTTTGAGCAGCTGAAAATGCATGAAAATCACTCATCTTGAAATTAAAAATTTACCGTCAAAACTTCGAACTCAAAAACGAAGGTCTTCCAAGAATATTTTGGGGGTCAAACAAAGGTAGGGGGTTAGTATGTGTCTAGATCTCGGAAAGACGAACGTTTTGACTGGTATTGGGTTCCGTAACTCCAAACGGTTTGCAAGTTACGTCAGTTTTAGGGAAGATATGTTTTCTGCCAGCGGACCAATCAATTCTCAGCGGACCATAAGAATTCAGCGTACCAATCTCCGTACCTGATCAAATCAGCAGACCAAAATATGCTCAGCGGACCAAATGAACCAGCGAATCAGATTACCTCAGCGAACCAAATTTGGTACGGCGGACCAAATGCTCCGGCGGACCAGAAAATAACCGCCACGGACCAACTTTGAAGATTGCCTTCCGGACCAGTTTCAGCGGACCAAAATACGGATGAAGATTGCCGTGCGGACCAGCGGCGGACCAGCGGCGGACCAACGACGGACCAACTGTTCTTCGAGCGGACCAATACAGTTTGAAACTGATTCGACTGATTTTCACTAATTTCGACGTTTTGGAGCTGGAATTTGATTCAGTAAGGTGCGAAATCACTCCAGGAACACTCAGAACTCATTTTCCATCGTTAAAACACTCGGAATTGCGGAAAATTGATGAAAAACAAAGAAAACCCAAACTTTCTCACTCTAGACTTCGAAAATTTACCAAAATCACAGCAGTAGAGCAACCAATTGCTCTAATACCACTTGTAAAACCACTGTTCGATCTTAAGACTGCATGATTCGGTAATCGGAGATACACAAACGAGTAAATAAAGCTTCGCTTTATTGATTCACAAAGAGTTACAATGTAAAGAGCGAAAACACCTTAAAACATACAGTTAAGAGATATGAAAATGATAGAACTAGATGACTCTCTCTAACACGAACTATTTATAGTGTTGACATACTAAGTGGCGGACCACCAGCGTACCATTTGGTACGCCCGTACCAAATGACCTGCGGACCATTTGGTCCGGCCACCTCAGCATGAAGCCACTATAACTCACACAGATGCTCTAGATTAGATACAATACACGAGACACACGTTAGCATAGGAATATGCTCTAACAATTTATTTGGACTTTGTATATCTTCAGAACTGACCTTTTCAAAACTTTCACAAATAAATTCAGATTTTGTTCCCCCTTTTTCAGCAGTTTGACTTTTGACAGCTTGACTACATTTAAAAAAAGGTTTGTGATAACAATTGATAGCAATGTGACCAATTTTTCCACATATCAAACATTCCTTTGTCATTTTAAATTCAAAAATTTTTAAGACTGAAGGTGTTTTCTCATTTAAAGAGTTTTGCTTGGAGCAAGATTCAGTTTCTCTGGTGTGTTTTATTTTCCAGAGAGTTTTCTTGTTTTTAACAAGGTTGTTGTGCATCTGAGGTTCATTTGAGACAGTAGTTATAGATGACACCTTTTCAGATTCTGACTCAGACATGTCACTGGATTTTGAAATTTCTTCTCCAGTGTTAATAATGGGATCAGGTGTAAGTTAAACCTTAGTTTCTTCATTTTTAACCTTTTTCACACATTCAGTGTATAAATCCATTACTCAAATGATTTCCTGTTGTTTTCTGACTTTGCCATAGTTTTAGGTGTTTCTCATTACTTGCTAGTAAGTTATCACAGTCAGCAGTAGCAACAGAAAATTTTATTTCACAGATACTCAGTTCATATTTTATTTCCTCATTTTCTTTGTTTGCAAAATCTAATTTAGGGAGCTAATCCTTGATTTGAGTAATAAGATTGGATTTTTAATGTTTTAGTGCACTAATACTTTTGATTAGTTATTCAATCTTATTGTTGTAAGCAATATCAGCCTTTCTAGAATATTCTCTGATTTCTTTTAGACTTGCCATTTCCTCAATGAGTTGAAGGTTATGTTTTCTACAATTTTCTATCTATTCAACACATTCAGTTATACAAAGAAGAGAAAGAACTTCATTTGGGATTTCAATGTTTACCTCACAGTTTGAAGAGGTATCCATGGATGAAGTAGAGGAGTTCTCAGCAGAGTAAGAGATTTCTTTTTCCATTAGAGCATGATTGATTGGAGAGAATTCTTGCATGATTTCTTCCCAATCAATACAACTGGTTTAATTAGCAATAACAGTAGTTGCATGGCTTTGTGGCTCTGAGCTTGATGAGGGAGCAGTAGGACCTTCAGTAGATACACTTGATGTTGATGGTTTTGTTCTTGAGCCTATGTCATGTGTAGGATAGGTAACTAGTGTGTATGCATTGTATGGATTGTGAGATCTCTGATACTTGTTTCCTTCATCTTGGCTTGTGTTTTCTCTTCTGGGCTGCTTGCATTCCCTAGCAAAATGTCCTAATTGGTGACAGTTGTAGCATTTGGTTTTGCTTTTGTCAAACCCAATTTAAGTATTTCTATCTCCATAGAATTTTCTGCCTGTTCTCTTATAGAACCTTTGTGCACGTAGGGAGATCATTGCTAGTTGTGAGTGGATATCCATCTCTTCTAGATCATCAGCACTAAAGCATTTTATATCTGATCGAGTGAGCCCATTCTGACTGTTATCTGCAATATGAGCAAAGTTGTTATAAAAGTGAGGCATGATTTCATTACCTCTTGGTGACGTAGGATATGTGATCAAAGGAGCTTGTTCACTGTGGTGACTTCTATCTTCATGAGTAGTAATGAGTGCAGTGGATGTTGGAATGGTTAGGTTCACTAGTTTGTTCAAGGTACCTGATATTTCATTGATTTCCATTTCATATGCACTGAGCATTCCATGAAGTTCGCTCAACTTTAAAGTTTTGAGATCTTTGTTATACTTGATGCATACAGTATATACTGTCCGGACATCAGGAAGTGATCAAAAAAAAATTCTGATCACATCGCCATTTTCCATCTTCACATCATTTCCCTGTAATTCATCGAGAAGTTGAACAAAACGTAGATATTGAGCATTCAGGCTTTCACCATTTTTGTGAGAAAAAATTTCATATCTTTGTTTTATATCATCTTTCTTATTTTCTTTAACTTCATCAGTTCCTTCGTACATTTCATGCAAAGCTTTCCACAAATCGAAAGCAGTTTTGCAGTTTTTGAAACCTACGAGAACAGAATTCGGAAGTGCTGCTTGTAATGCCCATAAAGCATTGTGATTTCCCTCAACCAACTTTTGGTCATCATCAGAAGAGTCAACAACAGCTTTTACTATATGTACACTTGGTGTAGTAGCAGATTTTGCTGTAGGGACAGTAGGCCATACATAACAGACTTCCACATTTTGTAATCAGAATGATGAAGATAACCTATCATTCGTAATTTCCAAGTGTCAAAATCATCGGGCATGAATGATGGTGGTTTATTTGAACTACCATATCGTGATTCTCCCATAATTAAGGATGAAAAAATGGAAAGAGTGACTTTTACTAAAAACAGAGCATGTGGGTAAAACAGATTTTTAAAACTAAAATTTGAATTTCAAGTCTTAAAAACATGAGCCATAGCTCTGATACCACTTGTTGGATCGAATTCTGGTTACAGAGTTGAACCAATCACAAGGTTTTACTTAGAATTAACCAGGCGGAAACGAGTTAATTCGTATGCTCTATTTGATGTAAAGTAATATGAAATCGAATATAAGACAAGTATAGCAATAATATGAGTAAAACTGAGCACTGTATTATAACTTGTGGATTTCGAAATACATAGCAGAGTGATTTACACTTTTTGCTTATTTAAAGCATAGTTACAAGTGTCTATATATAGTGCCCTAAGAAATCGGGAGAACCCTTGATTTCTCTAACGATCATCTCGACCGTTAAGTAAAGATACATGAACTAGAATAATATTAAACTAGTCTAAAAGATAATCGTGTTAGGAGAATGGCGGGAAACTGGATCAGATGTGTAAGAGACAAGTGGAACAGGTCAAGTTGATGTCCGAGATAACTCGCCTTGCCGAGGTAACCTGAGTTATCTCGGGCATATCCACTATCCGAGATAAAACTGTGCTCGCAAGGTAAAATAGGCTTCCAAGGTAATATGACCTTCCGAGGTAACTGTAAGTTATCTCGGGCAGTCTGTTCTTCCGAGGTAACTTATCTCGGGCCTTCTATTCTTCCTAAATAACATGTTTAGCCAATCAGCATCATTTCTTCAGGAGAAATAATTCCTTACATTCAGAAGACTTGAAGTTGTGACATCCTCTTCACTTGGCAACCTGTTCAAATATAAATAATCTTGGCGCAAAACGTCTCTTTGAGACTTCAGGATATGATTTTGTAAATTTGATTTGTATCACGTGTTGATCAGATCGAAAATAAAACAGAAACAAAATCTTATTTGTTTTTAGAAAGATTATAGCAAAACAAACCTAAAATCTTTTTGATATTTTCTGAAGTGAAATGAAATTGCAATACAGAATCCAACTCTATTTTTGGTATTATATAGATCACTATACGGGATCATATTGGTCATGACGCACTGAACTTTCAACTAGTTGAAGCACATCTGGTATAATGTATCCCACGCTATCAGACATATTCAAACATATTTATATATTTTTTATTTCTCGTGTGATTACACTTGTGATTATCACATAACATAATATTTCCATGATATCGTCAACTGTGTTTCATGCAAAAAAAAATGAGAACGTTAAATCGTCTACCTTAAGGTCAATCTTTCGATACGCAGATAAGGCCTCGGATTTAACAAAAAAAAAAGATAAAACAAGTTGAAATTGTACAATTCAACAACGATCAGGTCGGTCTTGTGGACACGCAGAGAAAGTCCGATGAATTACGAAACACCAAAGAAAAACAAAGCAGAACCTCAAATGAACAACAATCACGTCGGCCTTGTGAGCACGCAAAGAAAGTCCGATCGTTTGAGAAAATAAAGAAAATCAAACAAGTTTAACTTTTTGCAAAATGAACACATATATATACACAGTGACTTCTTGTTTTTCTTTTTCACAATTATTTTTCTTTTTTTCCTGAAATACGCTTCTAGATGTTATCCACATGGTTAAGCATTAGTATTTAGTGTATATCACATCTGAATACTTTCTGATTTGCTGAGCCTACCAAGCATATCAAACAATAATCTTATGACTCTTTCATCTACTCTATCCATGATCAATTTCTCAAAATTTTATATATTTTGCATATTCACCTTCTCCCCATTTTCAGGACCAATTTGGAGCCTTTACCATTCAATACACAGATTCAAGTGCGTAATACATGAATCTGTGATCAAATCACATTGTTTTTGTGTTGAAATCCTTAGATTTCAAGTCTGAAACTCAAGAACACTAGGGTTTTACACACATGTGCTCTCTCTCTCTCTCTCTCTCTCTCTCTCTCTCTTGAAAACAGCCATCCAAAAGCTTATTTTAGGGTATTCCCATGTTGCTATTTATGTTGAGGTCGCCAACCTTAGTGAGGTCGCCAACCTTGGTGAGGTCGCCAAGTGTAAGGATCAAATCACCAAGACAAGATTGAAATCACCAAGTACACTCGTAAAACGTCAAGAATCATTATTGAAACACTAAGGGTTGTTATTGTAAAGACACATTCAATTATTATCATAAGCCAAGTAAAATATCATGCAATGACACAGAATATGGATCCAGGCTTTCACATCACAATAGAAATGAACAAGGACAATTATTCAAAATATCAATGATCAACACAAGTTATGACATCACATATGAAATACAAAACATCAAATACTTGAATGATCAACATAAACATCAAGAGAATTGTCCAAGTGAAAAATACAAGTAAAGTGAAAGATTTACAATTTGAGCACAAATACTAAGGATGCTATGTTTGAGTTGCCACCAACCCTATAAAGATCTTACAAATTCCCCCTTTGGTGGTAATACAAACATGAAGAACTGACAACTATCTGAGTTGACCAAGTAGCTTTAGTAAGAACCTCCAGTATTTACGAGCAAGATTCCTGTATCGATCATCTAAGCAGACGATTTGTGCATCGTATAGTATCCAAAGGTCTTCTCGCGAGAACTTCTTCAAATCCGAGTAGTGCCACATCTCTAACATCCTTTCACGACCACGTGAGAGGTAGCAAATCCCGCGACCACCCATGATCCAGTCCTTTAAGGTACTCAGGCTTTCTGTTATCATCTTCTTGGCAGCAATGCACTCCCAGCACCACCACCTTAGAAATAAACCGAAGTAGTTTGCGTCCACTATCTCATATGGCCTAATCCTTCGAGGGATGGTGTCCAGGCTACTGTAGAATAACCACTTAAGGTAACTTCTATGTATCAGTCTCAGTTCGATTGCAACGAAGAGTCTTATTATATGGCCATCTTCCCTTTCAATGACTAACTCATGAGTGTCCCCACTGTAATACCAACATCTTATTGGGTTGCTTTTCTGATCCTCTGTTATTTTCCTTGTATTCAAATCCTTGTTGATACTCTTGTACATGACCTTATGTGGGACCACAACTCTTTGCCTTCTTAAAGTTTTGTACTTCTTCTTCTCTGTCTTGAGGGGGAGAGTTAAACTAACGTTGTAGATGGATTTTATCTGTTCTTCAGCATCTTTACCCACTGGATCATTCAATTGGTTGATCAGCTTTCTCCGTCTAAGTTGTTTCAGCTCCCATGAGAACAGGTTTAGAAGGTCTCTTATTTTGGCAAAGAATTGTATAATTTCGTTTCTGTGTTTGACAATAAATGCCTTGAACTCATGATCATATTTCCATCTAAGGATTTTCATCTAGTCATCAGATTCGACGTTTGGAGGCATATCTTTGAGCTTCTTAGCAGTGAACTGCCCCAAGGCTTTCCGATACGGTGCCATTTCCTTCCAATCGTCAACCAAGGTAGGGGCTTCTTTCCTTCGGTGTTCTTCTACCCTTATTGCTTCCCGTTCGTCCTGCTGTCGCTTGACCTTCTTATTCTCTTCAGTTGTGTTATTTTTGACCATTTTTCATAGACCAGGAAGCTGCTTTCTGCAATAGCTTTTGCGAGCATATCCCCTCAGGTCTAGAAAGTCTTGCATCTCTCTTTTTGTCATTCGGTTAACGCCAAGCGTAGCTGTCGTGGGACTGGGTGGAGGTGAGACATGATCAAAGATGTCTGGAGGGGGAGGCATATACTGTGCATGCATCTCACGGATCTTTTCCCTCAGGTTTTCGTTGAATTGCACATATTCAAACTTCTTATCAGTAGCTTTTCTGCAAGTTTGTTGTTATAGAGATGTTTCTCTATTTCTTGCTCGTCAGTGTATAGTTCAACCAGCTGTACATCCGTAAGAGTCATCAAGTAGGATAGAGGAATCCCATGAGAAATGAACTCTCTGAAATATTTTGCAATTTCCGAAATGTGTCAGACGGATCAACATTGTCACCAGCTAGGTTGGGGATTATTCTTATTCTTGGTTCTCCCTCATCAATATTTGGATCATTCGGCTCAAAGTGTTCTGATCCAGGGCCAATTTTTGTTTGAGAACGGCTGGATTCTATCATGTCTTTGATAGCCTCTTGTCTGGCAATCTCATCCAGCGTCCTCTCAAGCATTATTTCTTCTTTTGCAAGTCTTAGAGCTTCTTCCTTCTTTCTTTGTTTTTCCATTTCCTGCTCGTAAACTTCTTCAGGAGTCATTTTCCTTTTACCTTTGTCGGGTCTACCAGAAGGACCAGCTTCTTGTGAAGGGACTGGATTATTTGTAGCTTGACCACCACTTGCACTTGTTATTGGATGAATCTGAACAGTTTTAGGAGCACCACTAGTGGTGGTTTCCGTAGACTCTGGCACTGAGGTTTAGGTTGCAACTCCTTCTTGATTGACTTCACTTTCGTCAGAATGATGAACAGGTGAAGAGATTTGAGAAAGATTAACTTCATCTTCTATTTGAGGCTCACTTACCACAGACTCAGATCTTAGAGGAATTGGATACACAATATCAACTGCTTCATATTTCATCTCATAAATGATCTCGTCGTCATACTCATCATTAGTTGTGAATTCCAGATTAATGAAGTTTGTGGCGCTGGAGTCATAAATAAGATTATTCAGACGTTCAGCCAAACTGAATCTGAAGTGCTTCTCTGGCTTCAACATTTTCTTCAGTGACAACTACACCGCTTCGGCTGCCAGGATCAATAGCAAGGGTGTTTGCATAAAACTCACGAAATGCATTTCTCCCAAGATCTAGAAACTCACTATCAGCATGCAAGTGTTTTAGTTGTTCAGAGATTTCGGAAACAGCATTTGCAGGCATAACAATGCTTATTGGTTGTTGCACTGGAGGAGCCAGTTGGAGTTGCAATGAGACCTCAGGGATGAAAGGAGATACATCTGGTTTACCCATGGTTAAAGCAAGGGTCTCTCCTGAAGTTGATTGATTTGCTACAAGTGCAGGTCTAGAGAATCTTGGAAGTTTGAGATTCTCAGGAGGTGGCACCAGGCTTATTATTGATTGGTATATTTCATCTTCCTCCTCAGCACTTGGTTCATCATTAAGTAAGGTGCCACCATAAAAGATGTCTACGTCAGATTCGATAGATTCATCATCATCTGACGGAAAATTAGCAACATGAGTATCGTCTATATCTTGCTCAGTGACGATGATAGAAGATTTAGCTCCAGATTCTTTGCCAGCTAGGCTTGGACTTGGCTCTTTATTTGGTTGAATGTTTTCTGCAGATGGAGGCTGTTCTATTATTTAATCATCACCTTGGTTTCCATTTCCACTACCACCCACATCATCATCATTAGCTCTTGTAGTTTGATTATTTTGCAGAGCTTCAGCCAATAGCCTCTTTAGTCTTTCAATTTCTTCAGCTTGCTCTTTTATTTTCTCATTGGCTTTAATAAGCTCTTGATCCTATACTTTGATCATGTCAGTTGCTTCTTTAAGCTCATTAGCAACCGAAGTGTTGGAGATTTCAAGATTTTGCTCCAAGATCAACTCTCGATGAACCAAGCAGGTATCTGTCCCAGGTGCAATTACTTGAGCAGGAGCAATTGAAATAGGCTGAGACTCAGATTGAATTGCCGGATCTAAGCTTGTGATGTTAATGTCAGCAGTTGCATCAATATCTTGAATGGTTTCTTCATCAGTGGTGATGGTAGCAGATTGAACTCTTTGTTGCACAATGTCGTCTGGTTCAGGTTGAACTGATGATAATAAAGTATCAGCAGTTCCAGATCCAGAGACTGACCCTCTGCTTATTTTAAGTTTCTTTCTTTCTTGAGCATACTTGGATCTTGACTCTCTTTTGTAGAAAGGCACAACACCTCCACCTTCAAATACAAGAGAGGCTGATTCGGGTTCAGGTGAATCACATTTTGAAGGGTTTGATGATATGTCATCCTGTGTTTTCCTTGACTTTATTTTCTTCTGTTTCTTATTACTTGATGCCTCAGGTTGCTCACTAACTTTGGTTATTTCTCTTGTTTCTAGTTTCTTCGGTTTGGGACCCCTCGCATAAGAACTGGTAGAGTCAGAAACTGATTCTAATCCAGGATGGAATCTTGACCCTGATTCAGGTTTGGATCTAGATGCATTTGAGTTATTGTCAGCATCATTGTTAGATGCATCATTTTTACTACCAGACTATTCTTTATCATCTCCCGATTCGTCTGATTCAGTTGCATCTTTATGTGAAGCTCTGTCTTTATGTTCTGAATGCACAGGGTGATCATGAATGGGAGAGTTAATTTGACGATCACCTTGGTGATTTGCTGCATTATTATCAGGATCAGCAACATTGACATCTGCCATTCAGCATCAGCATCATCATTTCTTTGATCTTTATCCATGTCTTCATCGACATCAATTCCCTCAATCATGTTCGGGAAAAATGGAACTCAGGTCCATCATACTGACCCAGCCGGTATCGTGTGTAAGAACCGGATATCATCCTCCTAGGAACCAAGTATGGTTATGTCTTTTGCAAGTTCGGGTAGTAATGATCAAGGATGGCTTGTATGAATTTAGGATACATCAAGAACTTCTCTGATTTTCTTGTTGGATGCAAGTTGTAGTCCATCCATTTAATTATTTTCCTCGAGAGGTTGAAACCAGCACTGGATGCTAAACCATGAAGTGCCCAGGCTGTTTCTTCCACAAAGTCATCTGTTCCAGACTTTCTTGGAGCAAAAGCAGAAATAAAGAAAGTGATGATGCACTTCCAGTTTTCTGGGAACAACGTCTTCTTTATCTTCTCATTTGATGCTACGGAGAGATTTCCTTGAAATCCCATCATGAGGATCGTGTCTTGCCATTCTTCCTTTGGAAAAGAATTAGGGCACAGTGCATCATTTAATTGTAGCACTTCTCGGACCCTTTCCTCATTAATTTCAACATATGCTCCTTGACTTCTTTATCTTATGGATTTGGAACCATTGTCAGCAACGAATGTGTAAGCATTGTTCCATAAAGCATTTATTATACCCGAGCTAATGACAGGCTCCATTAGGATACCAGTGATCCAACTTGAGTTCTCCAGAATTCGGAAGGCCTATTCATATAATCCGGCATCTGTCTAGCTTCTATTAATTTCACAAAATTGATTGTGTGATCTTGAGATAATCCAAAGGGACATTGGCTGCTCTTTCCAGTCTGGGAGCCATCTGCACATAAGAAACAACATTGTTTTGGTCAAAAACTGCCTAAGCAATTAGTTGATCAAACTTTGTATGTGAGGTAGCGTGTTTGATGTAAATAAAGATGAAAATGTAAGTTTGGAGATTGACACGAGGATGTAACGAGGGAAAATCCAGGAATCCTTGAGTATCCTCAAGGAGCCTAGCAAAACACCTCGGGGGCCGGTTCAAAGTACCTGCCTCCTAAAACTTTTATATGATGAAAGTATTTGGTACAAGTGAAATGAGCTCGTATTCTAAGTGTTACAGAGAGTTTTGATAGCAAGTATCGTGTGTTGTGTCCTCATGAGTGAATGACCTAGAGCTCGTTTAAATAGTCAGAAATGCATTAACTAACTAGGCTAAAAACTAGGGATTGAGTCTTCAAGTCTTTGTGAACGTTGGAGTCAGTTACAACACGTCCCATAAAGCCTTGACCGAGTCTTTAGCCATCATTTACACGTCCCTTAATACCTGCAATCAATTAAGACACGTGGACAATTGTAACGGTTAATCGATTACTGTAGTTCAGGATCCTTTGAGCTTCTGGCGAGCATCCTGAAATAATATAACCAACTGTCCTATATTTTAGGGATTCTCCCAACTAAGCCAATATGAACGTTGTGGACCACTTAGTCCACGTTCTATATCATTTGTCCGAGTCTTTAGGCTTGTCTACACGTTTCTTTGACCCTGCAATTAATAAGACACATGGGAAAACCAAACGGGTTAGTTGATAACTGTAATTCAGGATGCTCGAACCTGCCAGGATCCTGAACTTGTGTAAGGATATTGAACCATTTGAGCTTCCGGCCAGGATCCCGGATTATCAGCCCTAACAATTGCCCCTGAATTTTAACAGTTGTCGACCAAGAAGACGGCTGTAAAAATTCAAACTCAACGTCATCTCTTGAAATAATTACGAAGGTGACTCGTTAGCTCCTGATTTGATAGCAACACAACTTCTCATGTGATTTCCCCATAAATAACTCCAAGTTGCTGTCTTCCCCATACATCAGTCGGAACCCTGTCGATTGCTCTTTTTGTATTTCCTGCATATATATGACTTAGTAGTATTTTGATCATCATGGTGTGTTGTGTATATTTTTGGGTATTCGGAAAAATGTTTGAATGACGATCCGACAGGATGCTTAGTTTAAAAATTCTAAAGGCCATAAAACTTTGTCAATGTTAACAAACCATGATGCTAGCCAATACTTGGTTAGTAATAAAAATATGCAATATACGCAGTACCAATGTCACCTGTTCAAAAGTAATTCAACTGTCGAGATAACCAGGATCCATGAGGATCCTTAGGAATCCTTAAGATAGACTTGATGAAATTCCGATTTTAAGGCATAAAATACCTTAAAAACCTTGAGCACTTGTGAATAAGTTAAACTGGGGTCAAGCCCAATCTTGTATTCTCGCAGTGTAAAACGTTTTATAAATCTTGGGTCTAAGCCAACTGGGGTCAAGCCCGAAACTTGAGAGACACAAGTGTGTCTAAGCCTTAGTTAATGCGAGAGCATTAAAAACCTTTGTTAACCTGAGGACAAGCTCATAGATACTTGGGACTAAGCCAACTGGGGTCAAGCCCACAACTTAGGAGACACGAAGGTGCCTAAACCTTAGTTGACACGAAAATGCCAAAAACCTTAGGATCTTTGCGAGATGACACGTCTGCCACTCATATTGAAGTGCACTCCATGGCCAACAGTGATGAAATTATCAGCCACCCTAGGATGAACTGGTCGCACCACCTCGAACCATAGGCCACCATCGTGCGCTCCTGGCGAGGGTCTTGCGCTCCTGGCGATTCCCATTAGTGAACGAGAAGGTGAAAACCTCCTAAACCTTTGATTGCATTCAGAATGCATTTGACTTAGAAGAGGTGATCAGCCTCTAACTTATGACAGGATGCTCCGAACAGCTGCAAAACACTTCAAGGCTTGGTGAGGGGTGGGTGTTAGTTTGGCTAACACCCCTCCGATGCTTAAGTCAGTAATTACTTCACAAAAATAATAATAATATGAAATTAAAATAATGGTTAAAGTCATACCTGAGGTCTTTGAAGTTTAGACAAGGATTCCTTAATATGCTCAAAGGATCTAGAAAGCACTTACATAAAATATAACTTCAAGTGAATTGCATTCCAAGCTCTTGGGAGCAGCTCACCTTCCATAGTAGCCAACCTATATGCTCCCTTTCCAGCTTCTGAATCTATTAAATAGGGACCTTCCCATTTGGGCGCAAGTTTCCCATGTGCTGGATTGGTCGTATTTTGAAAAGCTTTTCTGAGTACCAGATCTCCTACTTGAAATCTTCTGATCCTGAGATTCATGTTGTAGGACTTTGCTATCCTTTGCTGGTATGCTGCCATCCTGAATTTCGCGAGGTCTCTGATTTCATCAATCGTTTCAAGATCTTCAAGGAGCTCTTGCTTATTTGCTTCAAAATCTTGGCAGCTTGTTCTTGCAGTTGGCATCACCATTTCAGTGGGTATCACAGCTTCGGATCCAAATACTAAGGAAAATGGTGTTTGACCAGTAACATTTTTGGAGGTCGTTCTGTCAGCCCACAATACAAAAGGTAGCTCTTCAGCCCATTTTCCTTTCTTGTCTCCTAGCTTCTTCTTGAGATTATTGATGATGATTTTATTGCTCGATTCTGCTTGGCCATTAGCTTGTGGATGTATGGGTGTTGAAGTTACCATCTTTATCCCCCATGCTTCACAAAAACTTGTCGTCCTTTTTCCAATAAATTGAGATCCATTGTCGCACACTATTTCAGATGGGATTCCAAATCTTGTCAAAATATTCCTTTTGATGAAGGAAATCACTTCCTTTTCTCTAACTTGAACAAAAGCTTCGGCTTCAATCCACTTAGAAAAATAATCCGTCATAGCCAGCATGAAGACTTTTCCTCCAGGTGCTACAGGCAGTTTACCAACTATATCCATGCCCCATTTCATAAACGGCCATGGAGATGATATTGAATGGAGTGGCTCAGCAGGCTGATGTAGGATATTGTCGTGCCGCTGACATGCATCACACTTCTGAACAAAGGCCATAGCATCCCTCTTCATAGTAGGCCAGTAGTATCCTGTTCTCAATACTTTTGAATATAGTGATCTGCCCCCAGTGTGATTGCCACAATCACCTTCATGAATATCCTGGAGTACCGCAAGTGCTTCAGGCAGCTCGAGGCATCTCAAGTATGGTCCTGCAAGAGATTTCTTGTATAAGATACCATTTATTATTGAATATGGGATTACCTTTGTTCGGAAGAGTCTGGAGTTCTCGTTTTTGGGGATTTCTCCTTCTTGGATAAATCTTCTGATAGGGTCTGTCCAGGATTTCTGAGGATCCTGAGAATCTACCATATCCGGATCTTTATCTGCTTTGATGTCATTAACTTCCTGTTCTTCGATTGCTGGTGTCAGGATGTGAGTTATGGGAATCTTAACACCTTCTGGGATCCTTAGTGATGATGCTAAATTTGCCAAAGCATCAGCTTCTGCGTTTTCTTCTCTAGGTACCTGTGATATGCTGCAATTTTCAAAAGATAATGCTAATTGTTTTACGAGGTCTAGATATTTGGTTAACCTTTCTCCTTTCACTGCATAGGATCCATTAAACTGGTTAGTTAATAACAAAGAATCAATAAAAACTTGAATGTGTTGGATACCCATATCTTTAGCGAGTTGTAATCCTGCAATTAAAGCTTCATATTCGGCTTCATTATTAGTAGCCTTAAATTCACAATGGATAGATAGAGGGATAATGTCCCCCTGTGGCGATTTCAGTAGCACACCAAGTCCTGTTCCTCTAACGTTAGATGCTCCATCTGTATATAGTATCCAGCTGCCTGAAGCTTCTTCGAGCTGCTTGACCTCAAGTTCAACTTCTGGCAGTATGTCGCTGCTGAAATCAGCCACAAAATCTGCAAGGGCTTGTGACTTGATTGCTGTTCTTGGCTCATATATGATATCATAGGCACTTAATTTAACTGCCCATTTCGCCATTCTACCTGACATTTCTGGTTTTCTCAAGACACACTTAACAGGATAGTTAGTTTTCACGTAAATAACATGAGTTTCAAAGTAATGTCTTAATTTTTGTGAAGCCATGACAAGAGCTAAAATCAATTTTTCCAAATAAGAATACCTGGTTTCAGCATCTAATAGTGTTTTGCTTACATAATATACCGGATGTTGTTGTCCCTCATGATCTTTCACAAGCACAGCACTTACTGAGCTGCCTGAGACTGCTAAATAGAGGGATAGTGGTTCGCCCTTGACTGGTTGCATTAGAAGTGGAGCGGATGATAAATATTCTTTCAAGGAGCTCAGAGCTGCTTCGTGTTTCTCACCCCATTCGAACTTTTTATTCTTCTTCAATATGTCATAGAATTCTTTGCTCTTTTCAGACGATCTCGATATGAACCTGTTGAGCGCTGCCACTCTGCCAGTTAGTCTCTGAACTTCTTTGACATTTGTTGGAGACTTCAGGTTTATGATTGCTTGGATTTGCTCAGGGCTGGCCTCAATTCCCCTTTCAGTAACCATAAAGCCTAAAAACTTGCCGGCTCTTACTCCGAAATGGCACTTCGAAGGATTCAATTTCATGTTGAATTGGTCCAGGATATCAAAAGCAGCTTCAAGATCTCTAGGGTGGTCCTTCGCTTTTTTCGATTTCACCACCATATCATCGATGTATACTTCCATGGTGTCCCCCAGCTTGTCTTTAAACATCATGTTGACTAGCCTTTGGTATGTGGCACCTGCATTTCGTAAACCAAAAGGCATTGCAATATAACAATAAATACCTGTAGGGGTCATGAAGGCTGTGTCTTCCTGATCTGATGGTTCCATTTGAATTTGTTGAAAGCCCGAAGATGCGTCCATAAAAGTTAGCATCTCATGCCCAGCAGTTGCGTCCACCATAGAATCAATATGCGGTAGAGGGAATGGGTCTTTAGGGCAGGCCTTGTTTAGGTCTGTGTAATCTACACATACCCTCCACTTACCATTCTTCTTTTGGACTACCACCACATTAGCCAACCAGCGAGGATACTTAACTTCTCTGATCATTTTTGATTTGAGCAGCCTGTCAACTTCCTCTTGGATTATGATGTTTCTCTCAGGAGCGAACTTTCTTCTCTTCTGATGTATTGGCCTGAAAGATTCATCTATACCAAGTTTATGAGTAATAATATCTTTGGATATACCTGTCATGTCTTCATGTTTCCATGCAAATGTTGTGACTCTGGACTTTAAGAGGCTCACGAGCTGCTCCTCAGTATCCTCAGGAATATTTGTTCCTACCAGCACTTTGATTTCAGGATCTTCAGGATTGAGTTGAATTTCTTTGGTCTCCAATTCCTCCGTCATCTGAATTCTTCGTGCTGGTTTCTTTAATTGCTATGCTGGCTTTGACTTGATAGTGTTCTTCATAGCAGAAGTGTAGCAGTCTTTGGCTTCTTGTTGATCACTTAGTATTCTTACAACTCCCCAAGGTGTGGGAAGCTTCACACATTGATGATAGGTAGATGGAACTGCTTTCATGTCATGGATCCATGGCCTTCCCAAGATTACGTTGCAACAAGGAAGGGAGTCAATAACGCAGAATTTCTGCATGGAGTTGACCCCTTCAATGTAAACAGGAAGTCTGATGTCTCCAACCGTATGCTTGGTTTCTCCGCTAAATCCTACTAACACTGAGGATCTTGGAATTATCTCTTCTTCGGGAATGCTCATCTTCTTAAGCACGTCCAATTGGATAATGTTGACCGAACTGCCATTGTCTATCAGGATCCTGCGAACATAATGGTTAGCAATACACAATGTAATTACCAGACTGTCATGATGAGGGTCCTGGATGTCTTGCTTATCAGTTTCGTCAAAAGAAATGACTTTGTCTTCAGTCAATATTGCATTCTTCTTTGGTCGACTGCCTTGATCCATTTTAGCCTCCTTGGCATGTCTTTTTGCTGATGAGAAAGAGGCTCCACATATGTCAGATCCTCCGGAGATGAAGTTGATCACTTTGGCATCTGCTGGTGGTGATTGCGCTCTTTTGGGCAGCTCAGCAGCTTCTTGAGTTTTACTCTTCTTTCTGCCGAACAATTCCTTGAGATGCCCCTTGCTGAGCAGGTAACTGATTTCTTTCCGAAGTGCTATGCAATCATCTGTTAAGTGCCCAAAGTCTTCGTGGTAGGCACACCATTTAGACTTATCTTTCCATGATCCTTGTTTATCCGATTTTCTTGGCCACCTGGCTTTATCACCTAGATCCTGCAAGGCACATAACAAACCACTTGTGTCAACCGAAAAACAGTAATCAGATACCTTTGGGAAGTCTTCCTCGTCGTCATCATCTTCAACTGCATTAACCCTGGGATTATCATTCCTGTAATAGGGTTTGGTTCGTTGTTGCTTTCCGGGAGAATCTGTTCTCCTGCCTAATGATTCATCGCCTCTTTTCTGGACCTTCTTGTCATCTTCTAATCTGATGAATCTCAATGCCCTTGTTCTGACTTCATCAAGGTTCCTGCAAGGAGTCATAACCAAATCATCATAAAATCGGGAATCCCCTCTAATCCCCATTTTGAAGGCTTCTACAGCAGCAGCCATATCCAGGTTAGGGATATCCAGTGCTTCTCGACCGAATCTGGCCACATAATCCCTTAGGGATTCATTGGATTTCTGAACTATCCTGTACAAGTCACCCGTGAGCTTCTCAAAGCTCCTGCTGCAAGAAAACTGGTTATTAAATAAGTTAACCAAATGAGGAAAGGATGTAATAGTATTAGGAGGGATACTGAGTAGCCATTTCAAGGCTGGTCCTGTTAGTGTTGAGCCGAATCCCTTGCATAAGCAAGCTTCTTTGATGTTTACAGGAATGGGGTTGATCTCCATCCGTTCCCTATATTGTGCCACGTGTTCCTCAGGATCTGTGGTCCCGTCGTAGAGTTTCATGTTGGGAGTTTGAAATCTTTTTGGTATCTCCACGTCACAAATGGGCCATGCAAATCTAGAAACTCTGTGGCTGCCTGCTGGCACTTCAGGAATTGGACGAATAACACCAGGAACACTTGAGATCATATCCTTTAACCTCTGAAGTTCCCTAGCAATAGTCGGGTTGATACCTGCATCCTGCACAGTTCCTTGGTTAGGGTGTACATAGAAATTATCGAAGTTGTTACCGGCCCTGGAAGTTTGGAGATGGATCTGGGGTCCATATTCAGCATCCCTAAGGATGGTCGGCTCAGTCGTGGTTCCCATTTGCATGGGGATAAAGTCTCCTTCATGCATCTCCTGAGATGAACCTGGGAATATGCCTGCAGAGACAGTAGGGTTAGAAAATAAGGATCCTTGAGGATCCTGAGCTGCTCGGAAGCGGCTCCGGTATGGTTGGAATGGCTGAGATGAAGATCCCTGTAGCATCTGTGGAGTAGGCATTGCTGACTGCTGACTCCAAGGCTCATGTAGGTTTGTTGCCGCGAATTGTTGTGGTCGAGATGCGGATTGATGCATTGAGACTGCTGGCACCCGATGGTTTAAAAACCCGGCTGGTTGCTGACTTGAGCATCTCGGCGGCTGCTGACTTCCATATTCGCTGTAGTAAGATTCTGGGGGTTGCTCAGAGTAGAATCCAGAGTATTCCAGATCCATCGTCCTGGAAGTCTTCTGATGCTGAGTGCCTGAGGATCCTGCAGTGGTAACTGTTGCAATACCTGACTTTTGAACAGTAGAGGGATTTACTTTCTGTTTCGGCTGCTCCGATATTTCCGGAGAGTTAAACCCGAATGATTTTGGGATCAAAGGGCTGATTTCCTCTACTGGTTTCTTCGATTTCTTCAATTCCATGATCTCCTTCATCATTCTCTCGTTGGTTTTGGTTTGTTCATCCGCATGGGCCTTCATTTGCCTGATCAAAACATAGAGATCGTTATTAGAAATAGTAGAGTCAGTGGACGTACCTTGAGATCCAGTAAAAGTGGGGTATTCCACTCCTTTAGCATTAGTATCAGCCACTTTCTTCATCATTGGGGGGAGACCAGCGTTGACAGTGGGCTTAGAGGATGAAACAGATTTTGAGGTGAATTTTGGTTGAGTCGACATTTTCAAGAATCGGTTATGGGAAGAAGATCAAGGCTCTTAATCGAATTCAAACACCGTTGGCCCCACGGTGGGCGCCAAATTGTTTTGGTCAAAAACTGCCTAAGCAATTAGTTGATCAAACTTTGTATGTGAGGTAGCGTGTTTGATGTAAATAAAGATGAAAATGTAAGTTTAGAGATTGACACGAGGATGTAACGAGGGAAAATCCAGGAATCCTTGAGTATCCTCAAGGAGCCTAGCAAAAAACCTCGGGGGCCGGTTCAAAGTACCTGCCTCCTAAAACTTTTATATGATGAAAGTATTTGGTACAAGTGAAATGAGCTCGTATTCTAAGTGTTACAGAGAGTTTTGATAGCAAGTATCGTGTGTTGTGTCCTCATGAGTGAATGACCTAGAGCTCGTTTAAATAGTCAGAAATGCATTAACTAACTAGGCTAAAAACTAGGGATTGAGTCTTCAAGTCTTTGTGAACGTTGGAGTCAGTTACAACACGTCCCATAAAGCCTTGACCGAGTCTTTAGCCATCATTTACACGTCCCTTAATACCTGCAATCAATTAAGACACGTGGACAATTGTAACGGTTAATCGATTACTGTAGTTCAGGATCCTTTGAGCTTCTGGCGAGCATCCTGAAATAATATAACCAACTGTCCTATATTTTAGGGATTCTCCCAACTAAGCCAATATGAACGTTGTGGACCACTTAGTCCACGTTCTATATCATTTGTCCGAGTCTTTAGGCTTGTCTACACGTTTCTTTGACCCTGCAATTAATAAGACACATGGGAAAAACAAACGGGTTAGTTGATAACTGTAATTCAGGATGCTCGAACCTGCCAGGATCCTGAACTTGTGTAAGGATATTGAACCATTTGAGCTTCCGGCCAGGATCCCGGATTATCAGCCCTAACAAACATGATTACATCAAATTTGACAAGTCAAATGAATGTCATGTCACACTAGATTCGTGATAGTGACAGAGCTTTTCAATTAACTTACAAAGATATAAAAGAAATTTACTTAAGGCCTAGACTCACTTTTCTTCAAAAATTTAATCAATTTAGTTCAACAGAGTAATTTCCCTTGAAATAGTAGTTTTATTGAAAAATTGACTTTGGTGAAGAACTAAGTGTGTTTTGACTCAAGAAAATTTGTTTGAGTTTTATTTTTATGAAAAAACTTAGGTAATGGCAAATTGTGACAGAGTTTGAGAAGGTTTGGGAAAGTATCACTCAAATGAGTTGACTTAGTGAAAAAGTCGACATTTTTACCCAAATGACTCAATGGACTCAAGAAGGAATCAATAAGGAATCAAGAAGTGATTCCCCCCTAAACTTATGTTTTCCACAAATAGATTTATTGAATTTGAGATCAAACAGGATTCTTGAATCATGTTTTCTTAATTCAGCATGAATTGAGCAGTTTGAGACACTTACGAACACATATACTCTATTTAACTACTTGTACAAGAGCAATATGATAATTTTCACTTAAGCATATACAAGATGTCAAATGATGAATCAGAATACATGCATGAAGTTCTGACATGCTTAACAACACAACCAAAGTCAAATAAAGTCAAGTAAAAGAACAAGAAGCATTCAATATCAGATATGAGCATAAACAGTTCCTAACCTAACCAATTATGTAGAATAAAAGATAATGACTCAAAAGACAATGACTAATGTGCACGTCATTTCATTCAATAAAGTAGAGTTTTAAACCTTACTCAGCATTGCAGAAATTTAGCATGCCAAGTTATATTTCATGAGATTTATTGAGTTATTGCATAATAAGCAAGTAGAACAATCCACCTGAATGGATAGAAGTCAAACTTCCTATACTTTATTTCAGAACAGAAAACATACCTTGAAGAAGGTCTATTGTTTGCTAAGATCTAAATCAGATGTTTCTAGAAATCAACAGGTTCAAAGCTTGATCCTGTTTGTGATCAATCATGAACAGATTAAAAATTGACTAAGGTTATGCAAGCTAATTGAATGAGTTTAATGAATTGTCCCTGTGTAGCTCAGTAATTGTATATCAGGAGTTGGCAGGAGCACCTTGAACCTGCAGGGCTGCCATTTGGGCTTGGAGGGCGGCGACCTGTGCCGCTAGTGCCGCGTTGGAGTGTTGAAGCGCTGCATTGGAATGTTGCAGTGCAATTATCTGATGTTGTGCTTAATGTAGTCCATGCTCCAAATCTACTGGATTGGGTCACGACTCAAGCTTAGTGACCCTGTCACGAATACACATTACACCCTGAGACAAGTTGTAGTGGTAGGTTTATCTCTCCTTCTGTTCATCCCGCACTCGCTCGAGTTCCCTATCGCGGTTGCTGATGGAATTGTGCTCGAATTTTCCAAGTATGTCGTCATAGCTGCTATCTGTCCCGCAATGACCCTCTGCAAATCAAAGGGTAGGTCGACCCTGTTCGGCACATGATACCTATCAAGCAACCGATACGTCGTCAGATTCAGCCAACTATAATCGTCTGGTGCACACCTATCAGGACGCGGGTGCTGATCCCGAAGGAAGTCCATTATTGTGTGCCCAGGCTGCTCAGGCTCGCGGCCTTGTTAGTTAGAGGATGATGACTGTTCGTTGGCAATTTTCTTTCCCTTACCCCTCGTGTTGTCGTGCGGTGCCATACTGTCAGAACACAGACAGACACAAACAAAAGAACAACAACCTAATGTGAGTAATCAATTTTTGGCACGCGAAAAGAAAATGTTTTTGGGAATGTTGTAACTAATGTTCAAAATCAATTACAGTTTAGAATTTTTGAAAATTCTAGTTCTCTGCAACCAAGGGCTCTGATACCAATCTGTCACACCCCCAATTTCCACTAATAGAGTTTTACCGTGTGGGGTGTGATCCAGACCAGGACCCGAGTCATTAGTTACATCAAACATAAGTTTAGGGTTTGAAATTGTAAATATATTTCCAAAGTGGAAAAATACCAAAACCAGAGTTTAAAATCCAGCTGAAGCATAACAAAGTAATGTCACGCAAAAACAAGCGCCCATTAAGTAAACAACCAGTTTAAATTCAAGTTTGAAAAGATTAAAGTCAAGTTCCCAAAATAAAAAGGTCTTAACCAACGTACGTGCCCAAAAATCTGATACTCCTAGCGTCCTGTAAAGCATGCACAACAAGCATGTGTCAACTAATGTTGGTGAGTTCACATAAGCACATAAGTATATCTAGTATGATTATGCAGTACGAATACAACAGTCTTTATTCGTATGTAAATATGTATATTACAAGTACAATCCATATCGTAGGTAGCGAGCCTAAGTTCATGTCACTAAAACGTTCGCAACGGAAGCTGACCAATTAGTTCTAGGAATAATCCTTACGTGGTTTGCCTTCCCCGTGTCTACTCGATCATGGTAAGTTAGGCTGACATTGTCCTCATTCCGACCGCCAGTCGGGTGGTGCATCTCGTGCCCGCTAAGTGGGGTTTGTAGACCCCAATAGTACTACCCAATATCCCCTCGCTATATGCTATTAACGGTTCGATAAGTAAGGACTTGAAAGATAAAGCATTTTACGTGAACATGTGATATATACTGGATTTCTACTTTAATCATACATAAAAGTTGTTGTGTTATCACCCTAACCCAGGTGTAACGTGTTTGAGTGTGTTATCGTCCAAAACCGGACGTAACGTAAAAGATTGTTTAACTCACCTTAGGGTGCACTACTACAATTTAGTAAGACTTCAAGCCTTGCCTAACTACCGAGCACCTATCAATTTTACATACGTAAGTGTGTGTCCGCACATGAGTAACATAGCCTAGACGACGGTATAGATATCAGGTAATTCCAAATATGACACAGGTGATAATTTCAAAACGTGATGAAAACTGTTTGTTCGAAAGCAATTATATTTAATCGAGGACACAAAGATTTACAAAAATTAAGGTGCGTACATTTTTCCAAATAATAAATGTAGAGATGATCGGGTCATACATATATATTCGTAAATATAAATATCGAGCGCGTAGTCAAAAGTGTGAAAAAAAAGTCCTAAATATATATTTATATGTCATGTCAAAATTTTCAAGAGTTTAAAGAGAATTCTTTAAAACGTTTGCATGACAATAACACCAAATATATATATGTATATATATATATATATGTTTAAAACTAATTTTTATCATTAATAATGAGACTATAAAATTTCAATCCATTTAAATCATAAGGTTTTCACAATATAACATTCTACGGGTATCATGGGTATAGATTTGATAGACATGTATTAGTAATTTTGGGTTTTGGACCAAATGATGCTTAAAATTCAACAAAAGAAATAAAACATTAAAAATGGTGGTCACGGGACTCGAACCCGCGACCTCCGGTTTAAATTTCAAGGTCCTGACCATCGAGCTAGGCTGCTGACTCGTTAACAGCCTACATCCCAAACCTTTTATGCATACATCAAGTTGTAGGCTGGATGTGCTTGTGGAATAAAACAGGAAAAAAAGAATAGGGGTTGCCAGGGTTCGAACCGGCGACCTCTCAGAGCCAACAGAGGGAACTAACCAACTGCGCTGCCCGGCGCTGATGATGATAATTAGAATCGTAACTATATAACCAGTTCTCAACCCTTATCATCATCTTACCCACAACTCCGGTGGCCGGAGTTTTATTCCGGTCACCGGAAAATTGCGAAACCGGAAACAAACAGAAGAAAAATGTGCGATTATCATAGGGGAATGGTTACCTTGAATCGGAGATAATTCTTGACACGTTTTGGACGCCGAAACGAAACCAAAAGTCTCAACCCCGTACCACCCGATAATGCTTCGTTCCCAAAATTGTTGCTACAAGATTGATCAGCAGAGAACCGCGATGACAGTGATGTTCAAATGGGGGTGAGGCAGTGCTTGGTTGGCCGGAATTTCGAGTTCGCCGAAAAACTAGAAAAACAAGATAGAAGGGAAAGGATAGTCGAGAGAGTTGTCAAATGATTAGGGATGACAATCACGTTCCAAAATGATGATCACCGTGCGTAACCGATGTGGAATTAAGTCAGAAATCAAGTCGAGGCGGTTACGGTTCCGGCGATCGATTGGTCTCATACGTTACCCAGATTCTTCGGTTTTCAAGTTTGCCTATTTGACATAAACGGTCCCTCAGAAAATTATAAAATAGGAAAGGAGGTTTTTGTAGTTACATGTGTACTCCCTCAAGGTTTTTATTAGATAAAACAAGTTTTCTGAAATTACAACATAGGTCCCGGTAGGTTCCCGTAGACAACGAACACTAACTGAGGTTAACGGAAAGAAACTTGACGATGACTGTACAATTGTTTTACGAAAGTATGAAACAATATATATAACCTATAACGTTTATTAATATATAAACCTACAAATTCACATAAAATCATAGATTTTAAATCTATAAATTATATATATAACTAAGTCGCATAATCCATGAAATATACAATTTATTATCTCATAAAATCATAGTTATAACCCCATAACTAATGTTTTCAAATTCATATAACATTATAGAAACGTTTCGTACGATTACGTGACACATCGTCACATAAAACTATAAAATAATGTGTATATACATATATACCACATAGAAATAATAAATATAATTGTCACATAAAGTGACAAAATGTTTGCATGAAATCATAAAATATGATTTACATAAAATCATAAAATATAGTTATTCAAGTAAGTTAACCGACGTCTAGACTCTTGTGCAATGTTCGTGTAACGATTCTAGTTAACTGATATAACGGACGTGTACTAAAGATAACACAAGTTATTAACGGTGTTAACCTGGGAAATTGCCGGTTGTCACAGCTGCCAAATGAACAATTTAACTACAAACTATACACTCAGGAACTCTTGAAGATTCATAAGATTGAATGTATGGGGATTTTTTCACTTGTTTCTTGGCTAAAAACCATTTTACCAAGCTTTTGATTTTTGCTAGTTTTGACATTTTCAATTTGTTTTCCACCAATTTCTGAATCTTTGGGTTCATAAAGAGTGGGTGGAGGAACTTCAACAGTTGGTTTCAAAATCTTTGAATGATCAGCTGATGCAGAGGTGCTTGCATCAGTGATTTCAGTTTCGACAGATTCGTATTTCTTTTCAACAACAGTTACTGGAGCAATATCATCAATAGTTAAGCTAACAGTGCTATCCGTTTGTAGAGCTGAAATTGGTTCAATCACAGATAGGTAATCCCTAGGTGATTTGATAGATGTGTAACCAATTCCAGTTTTCCCATACAGAGCACCTTTCCAAAGTTTCTCAGCTTTTTCATTTGGTTTTTGAAATTTATCACAAGTGAATTAAGCTTCAGTTAGCTTTACTTCAAGTGCACCCACATCTGCCTTAGCATGTTAGGTTTCCTTTCTTGAAGCATTCAGCTTGGAAATTAAATTCTCAATTTGAGTTTCTAAATTTAAGTTAGTTTGCTTTAGTTGCTCAACTTCTTCATTTAAAACTGTGACTTTTGAAATATGTGAGCTTACAGTTTTTCTAAAACATTCCTTTAACTCCTTTAAATTTGAAACTTCTTCAATTAACTCCGAGTTGTGATTATTGTATCTTTCCCCTTGTTCAACACATGCAGTAAAGCATAAGTGTGCTAGCACTTTCTCAGGGATAGAGTTTACCTGAGCAGTTGATGACTCCTCCTTTTCCATAAGAGCATGGTTAATCGGCTCAAACTCCATAATAACTTCCTCCCAGACGACATATTTCGTTTGATTAACTACAGCTGCAGTTGAGTTGCTGTTGCTTCCACTTCCGCTTGGTTTTGGTTGGGTTATATGTGAGCTTGAAGAACCATGGATGTTGTTGTTCTTGTTATTGTTGCTTTGCTGATAACTTCCTTGACCTTTAGTCTGAGTTTGGTTCTGAAACTGACTTTCTTTTCTAAGAAGCATTCTCTTGCAAAATGACCTAGTTGGTGACAGTTGTAACATTTGACCTTGCTTTTTTCAAGACCAATGGGGGGCATTTTTGGCTCCTTTGTAAGTTCTCCCAGTACGCTTATAAAAGCGTTGAGCCCTTACAGACACCATTGCAAGTTGTGTAAGAATGTCCATTTCTTCCAAATCATCAGCACGTATACATTCTAAGTCTTCACGAATGAATTTAGATTGTGAGTCAGTTGCTACAAAAGCATTGTGAGAGTTTTCATATTTGTATGAAACCATCTCTTGACATCTAGGTGTCTCTGGAAAACTGACTATGGGTGACTGAGTTGAAAAAGTGGTGGTTACACTCTTTTGGTTTTGAAAATCAGTGGTGATGAGAGCGGTTGACTGTGGCTGAGTTGGTTCAGAAACTGTGTTTTCTTTGAGATTAATCTCCATTTCATAGGCACATAAGATACCATGAATTTCGCTCAGTTTCATTTTCTTAAGGTTTTTGCACTCTCTTATGCTTACTGTATACACAGTCCACATTGAAGGTAGTGACCTTAGAAACTTTCTGTTAACATCAGCCTATTCAAATGTGGCATCAGCCCTTTGCAGTTCATCAAGTAAAAAAACAACATAAAGATACTGGTTTGTCATAGATTCACCAGATTTGTAGCTAAAGTTCTCATACTTTTGTTTTAAAATGTCCATTTTGTTTTCCTTAACCTAACTTGTACCTTCATGCATTTCATTAAGAGCATTCCATAAGTCAAATGCATTTTTGTACCCTTTAAATCTAACAAGTATGGAGTTGGGCAGCGCTGCTTGCAAGGCCCAGTAGACCTTGAAGTCTGGCTCAAGTGACTTGTGATCAGCGTCAGTGTATTTGTCAAGTGGTTTTGGAATGTTTACTTGGTCATCATCAGCAGATGGTACAGTTATAACAGTTGGACCAACAGTTCGTGACTTCCAAATACGGTGGTCTACACTTCGAACAAACCCCTCCATACGAGCTTCCATGTGTCAAAATCATCAGGAGTGAACATGGGTGGTTTGTTTGTGCTACCGCTTGAAGAAACAAGACTGAGATCATTCATTTTGAAAGTTTTTCAGAAAAAGAAACACTTAAAAGCAGTAGAGTTGACAAGTAAATATCAACTTTCAAGCACAATTATGTGAAAATAAAAAGAAAGAGAAATAATAACATAAAATGAAATAGAAATACTCCCCCTAGATGCGTGCATGGTTGGGAGTCTCTTGGATGATACAGATATTCTTCATAAATTCCGAAGGATATTTGTTCAAGCGAAAAAAAAAATTATTTGGTTTTTGGAACCCATTTGTTTTTGGGTTTTTTGTTTGTTGTTTCAGTGGTTTCTTTTCTTTTTATTTTCACATAATTGGGGGATATAATCAAAGAGGTGTTACATTTTGTTGAGTATATTTGTTTAATGTTGTAGTGTTTTCCAATCAGTTTTACCATTTCATTAGACATGCAGTGCTTGTATATGGTACTTTCTTCAAAATTTTCAAGATTTCAACTTGAGGAGCTGGTTGACTCAGATTTGGTCTTGTTTGAGTCATCAGTGTTGGACTGATTGTTGTATGAAGATTCAGAGACTGGACTTTTTTTTTTGGCATAGTTGTCCAGTTGTGATTCATTTTGACTGCTTCTTTTTACAAAGACAGTCTTGGAGTTTTTTGTCCCTTGAACGTACCCGATCCCTTGCCCATGATTTCTGGGTGTGTTAGTCATGTTTTCAAGTTGATCATGAGCATTTATGAGACCATTTATTTTCTTTGTTTCCATGTGCAACCTTTGATATAAAGTTGCACGTTTAGTCTCATAGTGATCAATTTTGGTTTTATTGCTCAAATTTTGTGTTTCTAGTTGTCTTAATCTCAATAATCTTTTTTCTCTATCCTATTTTAGTTGATGAAGTTCAGATAGGAGAGAGTTAATTTCTTCTTCAAAAATTTTAAACTTGTTTTCATTTAAGAGTTTGTTTCTTTCAGATTTTTCTTGAAGAACTTTATAGTTAATTGACATGTTATTGAATTGAAAGATTAGATCAGTGTGAGATGAGGTTACTTGTTTTCCATGTTAGATTTCAGAGAGATTAGTTGAGAGGGATTCATCGTTTGTCATAAGACATTTGTTGGAGTGACATTCTTCATCTGATGATGACTCAGAGTCCCAGTTCTCAAATTCAGTCATTAATGTCTTTTCTTTCTTCATGGCATGTTCATACTTCTTTTTGTAGTATGCAGCATCTTTGAGTCTTTTGTTCTTGCATTCTGAAGCATAGTGGCCCATTGTTCCACATTTGAAGCACTTATCTCACTCTTGTCAACTTCAGGTTTGTTGTATTTAGATGACTGTTTTTTTGCTTTCTTCATTTTTGGAAAAAAATGTTTCTGGTTGACCAGGAAGGACTCTTTTTGAATCTACCAAACTGTTTGGTCAGTAGTGCCAGTGATTGTTCAAATGACTCATTTTCTGTTTCATACTCAGAATATTCATTTTATGAGTCACTTAGTTCTTTTCGTTTTGAGTGGCTTGGCTCTTGTTTGATATTTCTTTTCCTCTTTTTAGAGTAAAGGGCCAGTGGATCTACTTTGAATTTTGAGATGTCCAGTATTTCAGACTCTTGAGAGTCTAGAATACAGAAGAGATCATATAAACTTTTTTCTTCTAAATCCAAAGTTGATTAAAGAGTCATGGTTAGACTTCTCCATTCATGAGGAAGACTTTTGATAAATTTGATGTTTGTTTCCTCATTAGATTTAGAATCATTGAACTTCCTTAGGTTGTTGATTATTGTGGGAAAACGATTGTAAGTGTTTAAAAGGGACTCGCTTGGAAGTGACTTGAAAGATTCATATTCGTTTAGTGCTTTTGTTCTCTTGTTTCTTTTCATTTGATCCCCCCCCCCCCCCCATCAAAGTGTTTCTCAAGGGCATCCCATATGCTTTTGGCTGAGGTGTTGCAGTCAACTTGATAGAATATTTCACGAGGAAGAGCCATGACGAGGAATGTCTTGGCTCTGTCCTCATTTATTTCTTTGGTTTTGTCTTCATCGCTCCACCATTTCCTTTCTTTACGAATGGTGCGAGCGAGCACACCAGCTGAGGTTTCCGTTTCTTTTATCTCAGGAATGTCAACTGTGGGGCAATGGGGTCCCTTGGCTATGCATTCCAACAAGGAACTATCAACTTCTTTTAGGAAGTTGGTAATTCTGATTTTCCACTGTGGATATTCCTCCCTAGCAAGCATTGGGGGTTTTGCCAATGAGCCAAGTGATTTTCCAATGTTCCAGCTTCAAGACATTTTTTGAGAGTGTTAAAGAAAAGATGTTAAAGAGCAGAAGCTTTGAATATTGATTATTCAATCTGCTCTGATACCAATTGTTGGGTCCCGTGAATGGCTCTTTAACAATGTTGGCACAATTTGATTTAAACAAGATAACCAAGTTGCGGAAAGTAAATCAAATTGGAAGACAGCAATTCATAAAAGGGTTATTCTGTATATAATAAATGTAAATAGTGGTTTACACGAGTTTATAGTATAACTATGTATCAACATAAATAACTTTTCTATGTGAGTGATGTTGTAATTGCTTTGAGAAGATATTGAATTGTATGCTTGATGTCTTGCCTTGTTTGGTGAAGTCAGCTTGCTAATTATAGAAAAATGTAGCAAGTTGTATTTGGGTAAGGTGGTTAAGGACGGTTCATGTTAGAGTGTGTCAGAGTATATAGAGATATATTGAAGATTTTCAATTTATCTCTTTTTCAACTGCCTTCGTGATTAATGCCAAGTTGGCATTCATTTTGCTTGTTCTTCACACAAAGGTAGAATTTGTTCTTCACGTAATATTTATCTTCTGATAATCCAGAACTCCTTCAGGACTCTTCTTTGAAGACTATAGATGCTTCCCATTAGAAACCTTCTACAGAAATGAGGTAGAATTTAGTCTGTATATAACTACTTTGGAATTTCCGGAGTAGTTCTGTATGAATATAGAAATTATGCAGAAATCTGTAATTCATACAGACTTTCGTATCCTTTTTCTTTTAAGTATGTATCTTATCTTTTCTTCCAATACTTGACTGTTTTGTGTTACAATTACATTGTGTTCTAACACATTAGTTGATTTAGGTGCTTCTATAAATGTGATGCCATATTCTAGTTTTCAACACCTAGGATTAGGAGACCTAACCCCGACTAGGATGACAATCTCTTTGGCTGATAGATCGGTAGTTAAACCCAAAGGAATAGTGGAGAATGTGCTAGTTAAGATAGACAAAATTTTATTCACTATAGACTTTGTGGTAGTTGATAGTGATTATGATGTGAGGTGCCCGTTGATTCTAGGTAGACCTTTTCTTAGGACTGCCCGAGTGTTAGTTGATGTGTTCGAGGGCACTTTCATATTGAGGGTTGAGGATGAGAGTGTTCAGTTTAGGGTTGGTAGGTCAAGTGACAATAACAATGAATCTGTGTACTTTCTAGAATCATTTATGTCTTATGTGGATAGTTGTGTTAGTTATGTCACTAGTGAGGATCTGATAGTGGTTGGAAATTGGTTAGAGGGTGAAGCTAGTGTAGAGAATAAGTGTGGGGAATACTGCGGAGGAGTAGGTGATTTATCTGAAAAAGTTGATAACTTTGACCCGTTAGTTGAACCCGGGGGTGAATTGGTAGATGAGGAGCTGTTAGTGGTTGAGAGTGATGGTAGGAAAGCCTAACTTAGAGATTTCGGTAGTTTTAGTGATAACATGGTTCTTAGTCCAAGTGTGGGAAGGTCGTTGGTGGTAGTTAGTGAAAATGAACCGGATATGAGTTTCCTTGGTAGAATAAAGTTTTTTTCGGGTCGTTATAAGCATTGGAAGGTTTGAAAGTTGTTGGATCTAATAAAGTTTGGTGCTTTGTGGGTTAGGAAGTTAGTTACTAGTTGGAAGGTTAGAAACCGGGCGAAAACCGGTATGTTTGTGATGAAAGATGTGAAATCCAAGCCTCCGGGTGGATTGGGAGGTTGGGAAGTCATTTTTAGCTGAATTTAAGAGTGACCGGGGCTGTACATTTGTGTAAATTTATTTTATTTTCTGCAATTTTTAGTTCTCGTGCACTTTTCGGTGTCTGTTTTTGTGTTTTTCGGTGTTTGCAGGAATTTCGGGGGACTCAAAATCATGGAAAAGTGGAAGTAGGTTGTCCATGTATGAACTACAGGTCAATCGTGCAGATTTGCTGGAAGAAATTTGACCAAAGGGAGCAATTGAGGAAAAGAGATAGAAATTTCTCAAGGCTCAAAAATTTCACAAATCCCTGGAAAGTTCGATATAGGCGTATCGCCTAGAAGGGTTGGAGGAGGAAGCGATACGCATGAATAAGGGACGAACCATGGGTTCGCTGATCTCTTCACTATACGCGAGTTTCTTTTGAAGTTCGTCGCGATACGTGACAGGTGTGCAAACCATAAATTTTTTTATTTTTAAAGTTTTATTTGTTGGGACTCGTTCATGAGCTTTCGTTTTTCCAGGTAAACACCATTTCAATTTTATTTTTCATTTGTTTTTCTTTCGTCCTTGATTTTATACTTTTTTTTTATTTTTGTGAGTATTACTAATGTTTTGGTCGAGTCCCATTGTGTTTGTTTTTGTTTTGTGTCGTGAAGGTTCGATGATATTCGCGCATTGGGATGCTCATGGACTTCAATGGAGGACCTGCGGAGCCAAGCTCGCTTGTCGTTCATCCAAATCAGAAAACCTGGGGAGTTTGTTCCAATTTGTTTTTCTTTTTAACTATTTTTATAAATTCGTTTATTTTATTTTTGGTGTGATTTAATTTATTTTTATTCTCATCACACATTGGGAACAATATGTCGTTTAAGTGTGGGGATGGGAAGCCTTGTGTCGTGAGTCTATTTATTTTTAGTATGTCTTTGAAAAAAATTAAAAATTCCAAAAATATAAAAAAATTGAAAATTTTGAAAAAATGTTCCTGATTTTTGCTGCAACATAATGGAAAATGATAATACAACTGGGGGTCAATGTTCTAATTAATTATACTTAACTGTTAAATTATAATAATAAGTTGTATTTTAAAGAGTTTCGATGTATTGGTAGGCCCAACTGACTAATTAGGCTAAAAAATCCCCATGCATCATAAAAAAATATTAAATCAATGAATGTACTTAATTGATATGTAAATCATGAAACTTTAGTGGATTCTCGCCTTATGTTGATTGAGGATTCCAAAACTGTTTAGAAAATAATAAAAATTGCATCTTTAATATGTTCATATGTATATATCTTTTTAGTAATTTTGGCACACTTTTATCTTTTTACGAAAGTAAGTTCGATAAATAGTGGCGCCTCCGCAAATCCATCCCAGTTGAGCTAAAAATAAAATACAGAAGCCTATGTGTTTCCATTCGGGATAGCGACTTGAAGGATACACCTCTAAGTTAGGTATTGGTCTAAATAACCATATGTTTAGAAAATAATAAAAATTGCATCTTTAATATGTTCATATGTATATATCTTTTTAGTAATTTTGGCACACTTTTGTCTTTTTACGAAAGTAAGTTCGATAAATACTGGCGCCTCTGATGTGTGTGGTTTTGGATATTAAAAATGATGATTTTCAGGTCAAATACGTGGGAAATATATGTTAAAGTTGTTAATTTATGAACGTTTCTGACCAAGAAAATCCCACGGCCTGACCTAGGCCGTGTGATCCATCCCACGGCCGTGTAATCCAGGTCACAGCCACGACCCATTTTTGGTAATTTTGTGAATTCGTCCCATTATAAATAGAGGGCTCATTTCCACCATTCAAATCATCTTGGAGAGCAGAGAAAAAGCCAGAGAAAGCCCTCGTTGAAGCCCTTTGAAGATTTAAAGCCTTCGACAAGTCGGAAATTAGCGTTTTTCATCCTTTCGAGCAACGATTTGGTACTGTATTTACATTTAGCCATGAATTCTTGTTTAGATCAGATTTTTTATGTTTAAACATTAACATGGTTGGCAAAACTCATCGAATCGCTTAGGCGAGGCGAATCCAACCATGGTTTGACCTTAATATTGTATCGGTTTTGCTTATATTTTGCATTTATAAAGTAAACATTATTATTGCTTTGATGTGGTTGATGAATTGAATTCCTCTATTGTGTCTAGTAATCTCTGGTCTTGTGGAACCCTAACCCTAGCTTGCAAAGCCATCTATCGTTAGGAAACCATTGTATAGCCGAGTAACACAACCTACGGCGTACGCGTGAACTAGAAATAATCACGATCATCAGGGAAACGCTAGAATTCGATTAGGAGTCCACCATAGAGTTTGAGTGAGAAATCACCTTACCCTTAGCTAGTAGATACCCTTGCCATTATCAAGTAGTCAAACATTCACCGATAGGTCGGGTCTGTTCCTGCTTAGTCGTGTCTAGGACCTACTAGGTCAACCTATCAACCCAATTGTAACCGCTTCACAACTTTAGGACCGTTAGGGCCATACCTATCCTAACCCTTCAACAAGTTGTGAGTTGAGCCACCGATAACTCGGGACCTAGCCTAGGGCACTTCATAAACCGCAACCTTATCAGTACTTAACCATGGACCAGTAGTAACCGACTAGGGCGTGTCTATAACCCTAACCGTGAACCTATCCATAGGAACTAGGTAAGCCTTGTCTTAGGACCCTAGTTCACCTCAAAGATAAGTAGTAACGCATTACCGGTACACCTGTGAAACCTAAGTTGGAGGAGCCATGCCTAAGTGAACCTTTACCAAATATCTGTTTTCCAAACAACATTTTAATTACTGTCATTTTCATTTTTCTAAATTAAAATCAATTTTCAAAACACATAAAAAACCGGCTGAATTATAAATCGACTGTTTTCAACAAGTTCATGTCCCTGAGGTTCGACAACCCGGTGTTTACCAATACTATGCTACGAACGACAGGTATACTTGCCTTAGTGTGTTGGTATAGTCCCCTAGTGAATAACCAGTTCTATAAATTTAAAATTTGATAGTGTAAGGACCTACTTTTTATATAAACTTAATAACACATCAAGTTTTTTGCGCCGTTGCCGGGGACGCGGTAACGTTCTAAATAGTCAAAATTTGTAGTTTAACCAAAATTTCTAATCCTGCAACGCGCTGGTGTACGCGACGAAGTTCTCAATCTGAGATACTCATTCCTCTCGACGAACCTGAATGAGAGTTTCGACGCAGACGTCAGCAGCAGAGGCAAACAATGGGCGACGCAGATCCGCCACAAAGAACACTTTCATCCTACACGAAGCCGAGCTTGGCGGGAACAAGCCCGAGCATCGCAGTAACCGCTGGGAATGATTTGTACACCATTCCACCTCAGGTCATCACTATGATCAAGAACTCAATCCAATTCGATGGATTGATAGACGAGGACCCCAACGCACATATCAGGTCCTTCATTGAGGTGTGCGACACATTCAAGTTCCCAGGCCTAAGATATGACGCGGCCAAGCTACGCATATTCCCGTTCTCACTCCGATCAAAAGCCAAGGCGTGGCTCGATGGACAATCTGCTGGTTCGATCACCAACTGGAACGACCTAGCAGAAAAGTTCCTCTACCGATTCTTCCCTCCTGGCAAAACAGCGAAGCTACGACTGAAGATATACGCGTATCAGCAGGACCATGGAGAATCATTATTTGAAACTTGGGAGCGTTTCAAGGAACTACTAAGAAAATGTCCTAACCACGGGTTGGAGCAATATCAGCAGATCCAAACATTCTATGATGGGCTCAGCCCACAAACCCGTCAGTTGGTGGACATTACCGCTAGAGGAGCACTCGGCGAGAAGACTGTTGAAGAGGCCGAGACATTACTGGAGGAAATGGCTCTCAATGACGACCAATACCCGTCAATCCGAAGCAGCGTTCCACTCAAAGCAAGGGTGCATCAGGTAAGTCAAGACACAATGGTGGCCGCCCAGCTCGAGGCATTATCAAAGAAGTTCGACACTCTTTGCCAAGTGGTCTTGCCACAAAAGATGGAGCCACAGGATTGCGAGATATGCGGAGAAGCGCATAGTACTGCCAGTTGCCCGCACAATACAGAGACGGTCAATTTTGTGGGTCAAGGACAAAGAGGTCCAGTTTATGGGGACCGCTAGAACTCCTCCTGGAAGAATCACGCAGGGTTCAGTTACAAGAACCAGGCAGGAAGCTCAAACCCACCGGGGTTTACACCTAAGAACCAGCAGCCCCAAGGGCAGGAACGAGAACCCATAATGAGAGAGATGATGACTGAAATGTATGCCTACACCAAGAAAAGGGATCAAGAAATCAACTCTCGGTTCCAAAAGAACGACCAGGAGATGGCAAAGATCAACCAAAAACTGCAGAATCAACTGGCATCCCAGAAGGCATTAGAGCGTCAAGTGGGTCAAATCGCACAAACACTCTCAGGGAGACCGCAAGGAGGGCTGCCATCAAATACTGAAGGAAACCCTAAGGGGTTTGCGAATGCAGTCACAACGCGCAGTGGGAAGTCAACTCAAGAAATGCCAGTGACTCAAGACACACCTGCAGAAGACCCAAAGGAAGCCACTGATGCTACTCTTGAACCTGAAGAGCCACAAGCCATAGCAGCAAAGCCTAAGCAAAGGGAGTACATGCCTAGGATACCGTATCCTGAGAGGCTTGAGAAGGAAAAGATGGAGGAGCAGCACGGAAATTTCTTTCGTTATTCAAACAGCTGCACATCAACCTTTCGTTCATGGAAGCTCTGGCATCAATGCCCAAATATGCCAAGTTCCTAAAATATATCTTCTTAGCAATAAGAAGAAACTCGAGGAGCTATCCACAGTCACTCTCGATGAACAATGCTCCGATGTTCTCCAACAAAAGTTACCTGCTAAAATGTGAGACCCAGGGAGTTTCATAATTCCTTGTCTAATAGGTAACACCCTGGTTTGTAATGCCCTGGCCGATCTAGGGGCCAGCATTAATCTGATGCCGTATTCAGTCTACAAGAGACTGGACCTGGGGGAACCCACGTCTACCCGCATGACACTTCAGCTAGCTGATCGATCAATGAAGTACCCCAGGGGCATAGTGGAGAACATGTTGGTGAAAGTCGGCAATTTCCTCTTCCCGGTCGACTTCGTCATCCTGGACATGGACGAGGATGAGCACATTCTGCTGATATTAGGAAGGCCATTTTTGGCCACTTCTTGTGCCATAGTCGACGTATATGATGGAAAGCTCACACTTCGAATAGGAAATCAATCTGTCAGTCTCAACATCCACGATTCTATGAAACACCCAGCCAGTCAGGATGACACTTGCTATTACCTCGACTCCATCATGACCACTGTTGGCAGCATGCTACACAACATATGCGGAAAGGATCAAGAAGACTCCCAGACCCTTAACAACATTTATTAAGAAGTGGAGATGGTAGTAGCCGTAAACTTCAACGAGGAAGCAGGATCAGAGCAAGAGCATAAAGAAACGGTCATAGAAGAAGCTCCACTCGAGCTGAAACCACTCCCATCACATTTGGAGTACGCCTTTCTAGACGACCAAGGCAAGCGGCCTGTGATCATAGTCTCCCACCTCGAAGCCAGTCAAAAGCAAAATCTTCTGGAGGTTCTGAAAAAGCATCAGCAGGCCATAACCTGGAAGATATCTGACATCAAAGGGATAAATCCAGCCTTCTGCACTCACAAGATTCTGATGGAAGACGATGTCAAACCTGTAGCACAGCATCAACGGAGGTTGAACCCTAACATGCAGGAAGTCGTAAAGAAAGAAGTAATTAAGCTCATGGACGCAGGACTCATCTAACCGCTCTCTGACTCTAAATGGGTGAGTCTAGTGCAAGTCGTGCCCAAAAAGGGTGGCACGACGGTTGTCACAAATGAGAAAAATGAATTGGTTCCCACCCGCACAGTGACTGGGTGGGGAGTATGCATCAACTATCGAAAGCTAAACAACGCTACTCGTAAGGACCACTTTCCTCTCCGCTTCATCGACCAGATGTTGGAAAGGTTGTCAGGAAAGCAGTACTACTATTTTCTTGATGGTTTCTCAGGGTACTTTCAGATCCCCATCGCTCCAGAGGATCAAGAAAAGACAACGTTCACATGCCCTGTTGGAACCTTTGCATATAGGTGTATGCCCTTTGGGCTCTGCAATTCACTTGCAACCTTCCAGTGCTGTATGGTCGCAATCTTCAGTGAAATGATCGAGGATTCCATGGAGGTCTTCATGGATTACTTTTCAGTATATGGGGACTCATTCGACACATGCTTGAGAAACCTTGACAGAATGATGGCCAGGTGCGAGGAAACCAATCTGGTGCTCAACTGGGAAAAGTGTCATTTCATGGTCACAGAGGGCATCGTACTTGGTCACAAAATCTCCAAAGCAAGGATTGAGGTCGATAGAGCGAAGATTGAAACAATCAGCACACTCCCTCACCCTACCAATGTCAAAGCTGTCAGGAGTTTCCTGGATCATGCGGGATTTTATCACCGCTTCATTAAAGATTTCTCTAAAATCACTCGCCCCATGACCCAATTGCTTGAAAAAGACGTTCCATTCAACTTCTCCGCTGACTGCATTCATGCCTACAATCTGATAAAAGAGAAATTGGTGAATGCTCCCATCATGATGGCACTTGATTGGTTGTTGCCATTTGAGCTCATGTGCGACGCAAGCGACCATATCGTCGGATCAGTCCTTGGGCAATGTAAAGATAAATGATTCCACCCGATGTATTACGCGAGTAAAACCCTTGACGATGCCCAAGAGAACTACACCACCACTGAGAAGGAGCTGCTTGTCGTGGTCTACGCGTTTGATAAATTACGCTCCTACCTTGTTCTCTCTAAAATGAAAGTCTTCACTGACTATGCAGCGATCAAGTACCTATTCAACAAGCAAGATGCGAAGCCACGCCTGATCTGATGGATCTTGCTGCTCCAGGAAATTGATATAGAAATAATCGATAAGAAGGGAGCCAAAAATGTCGCTGCAGACCACCTATCCCGTTTGGAGAATCCAGAAGTCCAGAACAAGGAACCTAATATCAATGAAAAAATCCCTTGTGAATACTTGTTTTCCATCTCTGTTCAGGAAGGTTCCGCCAAAGAAAATGGAACCCCCTGGTTCGCAGATTTCGCGAACTATCTGGCTGGGGGTGTTGTTAGGAAAGGCATGACGCATCAGCAACGCCGTAAATTCTTTACGGACGTAAAATACTACAATTGGGAGGATCCTTTCCTCTATCTCACTGGAGCTGATCAAGTCATTCTTTGTTGCGTATTCGGCGAGGAAGCACATAAAATTCTGCGTCATTGCCATGACCGGCCAACTGGAGGTCACAATGCCGCCAACAATACGGCAAGAAAAGTTCTAGACTCCGGTTATACTGGCCCACAATCTTCAAAGACGCCCATGAACTCGTGAGAGGATGCGACGCATGCCAGAGGGCTAGAAACATCTCAGCTAGAAATGAGATGCCGCAGAACCCCATTCAGGCTTGCGAGATATTTGACGTCTGGGGTATTGATTTCATGGGGCCGTTTCCGTCATCATATGGAATTAAGTATATACTCCTCGATGTCAATTTCGTCTCGAAATGGGTAGAGGCCCAAGCCCTCCCAACTAATGACGCGCGAGTCGTTACAAAATTCCTTAAGAAGTTGTTCGCACGCTTCGGTACACCCGAAGCCCTAATCAGCAACCGAGGCACCCATTTCTGCAATGGTCAAATAGAGAAGCTCTTGAAAAGATACGGTGTGAACCATAGACTCGCAACACCCTACCACCCACAGACGAGTGGGCAGGTCGAGGTGTCTACCATAGGAATTAAACGTATCTTGGAAAGGACCTGCAGCGTCCATCGAAAAGACTAGTCTGAGAAGCTTGATGACGCGCTGTGGGCTTTCCGCACAGCCTACAAAACACCAATCCTCACAACTCCATTTAGGCTCGTGTACGGAAAGTCATGTCATCTGCCCGTAGAGCTAGAGCACAAATCGTATTGGGCGATGCACACTGTTAATGCAGATCTGAAGAAATCGGGTGAGGAGCGCCTCCTACAATTGAACGAGCTGCAGGAATTGAGAGACACGACATACGAAAGCATCAGAAGATACAAGGACAAGACGGCAAAGACACAAAATCAAAAGCTAAAGGAGAAGAAAGAGTTCAAGTATGGGGATCGTGTGTTGCTATACAATTCGCGTCTGAAGCTATTTCTAGGAAAACTGCGATCGAGGTGGAGCGGTCCGTATATAGTCACGCAGGTATACTCATACGGAACTGTGGAGATAATAGGTAAGGATGGACCTCCGTTTAAGGTAAACGGGCACAGACTGAAATATTATATCGAAGGACCCGTTAACTGAGCTTTTGTGGAAGATCTGAGCTTCCAAAAGCCCCCTGAATAATTCCCAGGGGCCGAGTCGAGCTAAACACTCGTTAATAAATTAAGGCTTCGCGGGAGGCAACCCGTGTTTCTGTATTTCTTTATTTTAAATTTTTCCAATTTTTTGTGGTTTTGTTAATTTTCTTTTGCAGGAATTGGATGAGTGATCAGGTACGCAATTCTTTAATGATTGAGCTTATGTGATTTTATGATCTAATTGCTAGGAAAATTCCCGTTAGTTAGGTTTGTGTGCTTTATATTCTTTTTGTGTTTGCTTTATTATATATTATGTCTAAATATTATATATATACTTATACATATTTTCATGTCACATACACCGAGTGCCTTAAGTATATATATATATATATATATATAATTTAAGTATAATATATAATATTTTATCTATTATATATATATATATATATATAATCAAAAATTAACCTCTCACGGCTTGCCAGGCCTTAGAGTCGACTCACAGCCACACAGGCCGGGAAAAGGGGAGTCGGTCACCGAGACTACTGATGTTGTGATCGAGAATGGGCCAAAACAGCAAGCCTCACGGCTTGGGCTACCCGCGAAGAAGGCGAACACGGCCTGCTGGCCGTGTATAATTTCTGGAAAGTAATTTTGTCCCTTTCTTTTAAACCCCCCCCCCCCCCCCCGGGACCACAAACCCTACCCACCCCACCCTCCCAGCCGACAGCAACCCCTCCCACGCTCACAGCTCCTCCTCCACGATTCCTCTTCTTGCATCACCGGAGCACGTCATCACATCCACGTCATCACATCCACGTCATTAAGGTAACAAATTCCACGCCTTTATGTTCCATTCTTTCTTTCTTCCATGAATCGGACCTCCCATCCCTATTCGACCTCAGTTTTTTTTCTGTCCTGCTTAACACTAAGTATGGGGATGGTGAACTCGGTTTCTATGATGAACCCCATCGGCTCCCCAGCGATTTCCACCCAAAGAAAAATACCCTAATTTTTATCGAACCTGGTCTATACCCCCCCCCCCCCATCGAGTTTTTTTTCTTTGGACTCTTTTAATAAATCAAGTATGGGGATGATTCCGGGGTTGAAACTGTGCATAAGGGCAAAATCCCCATTGATTTTGGTCAAAAAAGCGAGCAAACTGCCGATTTTTTAGGTCTGATGGACCCCACGGTCTGCAAGCCGTGGGTTAGTGATTCACGGCCCTGATCAAGCCGTGACATCCTGTCACCGGTGAAATAGCCTCCCACGGTTTGACCTGGCCAAGCCCAGGCCGTGACCTGCCCCTCACGGCCAGCCCAGGCCGTGAATTTCTTCTGACCAGCCACAGAATCTTTATCTTTTAACATCCGGCGGGTCTTTTTCCGTACTGTCTTAAATCATTCGACCCGCCTGAGACCACTAATCATATTTTTCTCTCAGACCTCAAAATCCGACCTTTCGGGTCAAGAAATCACTTTTGATATTGTTTTTGTGCTTATTGTATGCATCTTTCTTGTTGCAGATATGGCTCAGCTTCGCAGGTTCTTGCAATTTGATGCAAACGAGGCAAGGGAAAGAAGATGCCTTGAAAAGAGGGAGCATTTTCTGAACAAGCCACTGTTAGAGATGCGGGTGGTCAGTTGGACCTTATTGGAAACATTCGGTCAAAGAGAGAGGGGGTTGGCGTTAGTGGACAAGTTTTGGCAGCGGCTCTTTGAGATCAGGAGGAGCCAGTATAGGGAGATGGTGATCGAATTCTACTCCATCTTCTCCTTTGTTTACCCTTGCAATGGCTCTTTAGACTCTTTTAATAAATCAAGTTTGGGGATGATTCCAGGGTTGGAACTGTGCATAAGGGCAAAAACCCCATTGATTTTGGTCAAAAAACGAGCAAACTGCCGATTTTTTTAGGTCTGATGGACCCCACGGTCTGCAGGCCATGGGTTAGTGATTCGCGGCCCTGATCAAGCCTTGACATCCTGTCACCGACGAAATATCCTCCCACGGTTTGACCTGGCCAAGCCCAGGCCGTGACCTGCCCCTCACGGCCAGCCCAGGCCGTGACTTTCTTCTGACCAGCCACAGAATTTTATCTTTTAACATCCGGCGGGTCTTTTTCCGTACTGTCTTCAATCATTCGACCCGCGTGAGACCACTGATCATATTTTTCTCTTGGACCTTAAAATCTGACCTTTCGGGTCAAGAAATCACCGTTGATATTGTTTTTGTGCTTATTGTCTGCATCTTTCTTGTTACAGAAGTGGCTCTGCTTCACAGGTTCTTGCAATTTGATGCAAACGAGGCAAGGGAAAGAAGATGCCTTGAAAAGAGGGAGCATTTTCCGAACAAGCCACTGTTAGAGATGCGGGTGGTCAGTTGGACCTTATTGGAAACATTCGGTCAAAGAGAGAGGGGGTTGGCGTTAGTGGACAAGTTTTGGCAGCGGATCTTTGAGATCAGGAGGAGCCAGTATAGGGAGATGGTGGTCGAATTCTACTCCAGCTTCTCCTTTGTTTACCCTTGCAATGACTTATTTGCCGAAGATAGGGTAAAGTTTCGTTTAGGAGGTGAGTGGAGGAGCATGTATGTCGCTCAGTTTGGAATGGCCACTAGTATTTACACAGAGGAGGAGGTCCTGACTAATGCTTTCACTGGAGTCTTGCATGCCTTCCCCAACAATCAGGATCATGTTACATTTTGGAGTCAAATTGGGGAAGACGCTTATCATGCCCAGAACACCAAGAGCACCTAATTTCGTGATCCCCTTGATAGGTATTTGCATCGTGCCATTGCAGGCATAATTACTTCTAGGCACGATGCTGGAGCGGTTTCCATTAGAGATCTGTTGTTCCTAGACTGTATGCGTATAGGGGTCTATTGCAACTTGGCACACTGCCTGTTGCATCAGTTCATACGGTGTGCGGGAAGCAGGTCGAGTAGTTGGCTGGTGGATGGTGCTATCATTAGCCTACTAGCCACACACTTTGGGGTGCGAAAACGTGGTTTGACGAGCAGTGTGGGGGTAAAAGAGGTGGATCTAACAATGTGCAAAACAATGGGCATAACAACACATATCAGGCCTTACAGGTTCGTTAACAACGACAAATGAGTTTGGGACCCACTTCCCAAGGAATAGGAAGATGCTGCGCAGGGACAGAACTAGCAGGTACAGCAACCTCCTAGCCCCACATACACACCTGCCTCTGAAGCAGGTCCTTCTGGAACCCTTACTTTTGATGAGCAGATTGAAAACCAAAGTTGGGAAGGCCTGTTGGAAGAACTAGAACACCTAATGCAGCAGCCATGGAACTATAGGGTGCCAGAGCCAGAGGACATCCATGATATCCCTCAGCCCACTTCTGTTGATGTCTTGGCACGCATCTCCCAACTGCAGGCTCACATTGACAACAGGTTTGGGGACTTAACTCAGCAATTTGATCAGCAGCTTACCGAGCTCCATTACCAGCAGAACGCGAGTTTTACTCGTGTCAATGATCAGATCCGAGAGCTGCGTGAGACATTCAGGCCACCACGAAGGCGCAGGGCTTCCCCACGCGATGACGATATGCCCAGGGTTCCACACCAGATGTCCCCCTGTCATTTCATACCCCACTTCCCAAAGGGGGTATCCATGCCTTTCCACGTAGCCTTGCTATCATTATGTTGGTTTTTGGAACTATGTTTGATTTTTGGTACTATTTCCTTTGGTTTGGTCTAGTGTTTTGGATTCTAAACTTTGTTGGATTTATTTTTTCCGGCTATGTGGTTTGTGATGGAATTCATTATGACTCTTATTACTATTATCTGGCTTGGTTTGTTATTTTATTTTTGTTTGTGTGGTGTGTTTTCATTTTTTTATATATTGTTGTACATGGTGATGACACTTTGGCTTGAAGTATGATATTGCAGAAGCAAGGTGTTCGATGTGTGTGGAAGAGAGAATCATGGGCAATTACAGAATTCAGGGAGTTTCTTTTATCCAACCCTTTTGTTTATTTCTATATTTTCTGCATTGAGGACACTGCATTTTTCTAAGTATGGGGATGGCAAGGGTTGGCTAAGCGAATTGAATATAACTCCCTCACCACATCAAAAGTCTGAAAATCCCCCAAAATTTTGAAATTTTTTCCCAATCTCACAAGACACGAAAGTACACCCTTTTTAACACAAATCATAGATAATTTATTTGTGCCTTATCGTGTCTGCAAGTCGCAAGAACGTTTTTCCTCAAAGGTTTATTTTTATAAAAATCACATTATCAAAGTTTTTCGATCGAGTTTTGTGAACCATCTAAAAACCCATTCACCCAATTTCCCTTGTGAGATTAAGCCTACAAAAAGAAAATATATATATATATATATATATATATATATATATATGTTTAGGTGAAAATGAAAAAAAAATCATAGTTATGAGGGATGTCGTATGTCTAAAACATGTTCTAGGTTTATGTTGAGACCGTGTTTAACTAATCGCCTTGAGTCGTTATGGATCTTCTCCGGGTCGTCAATTGCCCGAAGATACTGGACTTTCTGCATAACTCCAGTATATCTATTAAAAAAATATTCAAAAATTTAGTCTTGCATTGAAAGGTTGCAAAACCCTAAATCAAGGTAAAGAAAAAAAATATATGAACAAATCACAATGAAAATTGTGAAACGGCTGTACGTATACGCCAAGATATACGTTTGGGTGGTAGCTCATACACCCGTATATGTGAGCAAACGTTTGAGTATCCCCCTCCATTTTTTGGTCGGATCACATAACGAACTCGGCGGCACGATCGTATATATAAACCCAAGAAACACTTAGATATGCTTGACCTGAGCGTTCATTTCAAATACTACACCCATAGGTCGAGTGAATTGGTGAGTGAGTGAAAAATAAATATAGAAAATGGTTCGCATTATTTGGTTAAGAGATTTTGTGAGTTTTCAAAAGCAATAAAACTTGCGAGGTTGTAAACCCTAGTATTGATTGTAAATCTTGTGGACCGAATATGTACACTTAAATGTCTATGTGTTTAAAATGAGTCGTAGTAGTGTCGAGATTAAAATGGATTGCATGGGGACAAGCAATGTTTAAGTATGGGGATGTTTGATGTGTGTGGTTTTGGATATTAAAAATGATGATTTTCAGGTCAAATACGTGGGAAATATATGTTAAAGTTGTTAATTTGTGAACGTTTCTGACAAATATCATGAGTTATAGGTGAAAACGGGCTTGGCACGAAGAACGAGACGAGAAAACGAAGAAAAGTGAGAAAAAGTCAAAAAGTCAACCATGAAAGTCAAAGTCAAAATCTGGTCAAAACTGACCCAGGGCACGAGGTCAATCCCACGGCCAATCTCAGACCACGAGTATGATCTGATCAGATCGTCACAAGGAATCCAGGCCACGACTCTTATCCCACGGCCTGTAATTCATCCCACGGTCTGATCTAGGCCCTGTAATCCATCCCACGGCTTGACCTAGGTCATGTAGTTCATCCCACGGCTGTGTGAATAAGACATCCAGACCAAGAGAATCCCACGGCCTGACCTAGGCCATGTGATCCATCCCACGGCCGTGTAATCCAGGTCAAGGCCACAACCCATTTTTGGCAATTTTGTGAATTCGTCCCCTATAAATAGAGGGCTCATTTCCACCATTCAAATCATCTTGGAGAGCATAGAAAAAGCCAGAGAAAGCCCTCATTGAAGCCCTTTGAATATTTAAAGCCTTCGACGAGTCGGAAATTAGCGTTTTTCATCCTTTCGAGCAACGATTTGGTATTGTATTTACATTTAGCCATGAATTCTTGTTTAGATCATATTTGTTTAGGTTTAAACATTAACATGGTTAGCTAAACTCATTGAATCGCTTCGGCGAGGCGAATCCGACCATGGTTTGACCTTAATATTGTATTGGTTTTGCTTATATTTTGCATTTATGAAGTAAACGTTATTATTGCTTTGATGTGGTTGATGAATTGAATTCCTTTATTGTGTCTAGTAAACTCTGGTCTTCTGGAACCCTAACCTTAGCTTGCAAAGCCATCTATCGTTAGGAAACCATTGTATAGCTGAGTAACAGAACCTGTGGTGTATGCGTGAACTAGAAATAGTCATGATCATCAGGGAAACCCTAGAATTCGATTAGGAGTCCACCATAGAGTTTGAGTGAGAAATCACATTACCCTTAGATAGTAGATACCCTTGCCATTTTCAAGTAGTCAAGCATTCACCGATAGGTCGGGTCTGTTCCTGCTTAGTCGTGTCTGGGACCTACTAGGTCAACCTATCAGCCCAATTGTAACCGCTTCACAACTTTAGGACCGTTAGGGCCATAACTATCCTTATCAGTACTTAACCATGGACCAGTAGTAACCGTCTAGGGCGTGTCTATAACCCTAACCATGAACCTATCCATAGGAACTAGGTAAGCCTTGTCTTAGGACCCTAGTTCACCTCATAGATAAGTAGTAACGCATTACCGGTACACCTGTCAAACCTAAGTTGGAGGAGCCATGCCTAAGTGAACCTTTACCAAATATCTGTTTTCCAAACAACATTTTAATTACTGTCATTTTCAGTTTTCTAAATTAAAATCAATTTTCAAAACACAACAAAAACCGGCTGAATTATAAATCGACTGTTTTCAACAAGTTCGTGTCCCTGAGGTTCAACAACCCGGTGTTTACCAATATTGTGCTACGCACGACATGTATACTTGCCTTAGTGTGTTGGTATAGTCCCTTGGTGAATAACTGTGACATCCGTCACTATAATTTTCGAATTAAGTATAACAAGTTAGGATATATTCAATATTAATTGTGATTTTGTGGGTTTCTTGAATATTATATAAAGTCTCGTCACTGCGAACCAACACACGAAACGAATAAAATATTTCGTTTTGAGAAAGAACCTTTAAAGAAGGTTTCACGTTCGGTTAGTAAAGAGATAGAGAAAATTTCGCAATTATAAAAATGAACCGAGTAAATAATAACGTCACTACATTTGGTCACCGACCAAGTGTGACGAAACTGAAAAATAATTACACGGTTCCAAGCATAATTTAATTTCATGAATTTTGATATAAAATTTGTAGCAAAATGAGTCTGAAAAATATACCGTGAATCGCGTAATAATCAGACTTTTACCCTCAAATAGCCTACGCTAGTAAAATTTTATAAAAATATATGTGTGTATGTATATATGTTATATGCATGTATGTATGTATAAGGGGACAAATCTAGAAAACCCTTTTGGTGGCTTGTATGGGAAATGACACCTAGGTCATCATTGGTTTTAAATACCCCATACACACACACACTTCACACAACACTCCACCTCCTCCTCTCCCCTCTCTCTCTCTTGCTTACAGCCGAACCCCCCCCCCCCCCCCCCCCCCCCCACCTCACCATTTCTTCTTTCTTTCTCTCATACATTCAAACACACACACATTCAAGCTTCAAGAATTCAAGCAATGACTCAAGTTCCATCTTCTTCTATAATCTTTAAGCAACTAAGGTAAAATCACCTACTTTGCCTCTTATACTTTGAATCTTTCAAGAACACAAATCTTTTCTTGAATTCGATCCTTGAAGAGAAAACACTTTTAAAAACTAAGAAATGGTGAAAGGATGTTGGTATAAGCAAGAAAACACAAAAGAAATAGGGAAAACACCCCCACACACTCACGACGGTGAGTGTGTAGGTGGTGATGGGTGTGTGTCTTGTGAGTTGGGTCATGAAATGGGTTTGATTATGGGTGTTGATGATGATTTCAAGAACATGCATGCTTGAATCCAACAAAAACTAAGAGGATTTTTGAAAGAAAAGTTATAAAAATGAAAACCCTAATTTGAAACTCAAAAGTTTTTAAAAGATCATAATCTATAATGGTTTTTAGATGTTGGATGATACATGCATGTGATGTTTAAGTGATAATCTTTGAAGATTATTAAATCCGAAATTGTTAAGTTGTATATATATATTGCATATTTATAAACAAATACTTGAAGTATATAAGTAATATAATCTTACAAGAATATGGACTTAATAATGACTTGATCATAGTAAATCCACCTAAATGGTCCGGTTATGATCCTCATCTATTTACACATGTTAATAAAAATGAGTGAATGATTGTAGTAATTCCGCCTCATGGTCGTCAATGACGCCTACACGGTCGGTAACAATCATCACCAAAATAAAACTCCGTGAATATTTCTCATAGTAATTCCGCATAAAATGGTCGGTCATGAGAAAACACGAGCGGTAAACTTTAAAAATCAAAGACTTGGTAACTATATGACAAAAATATATATAAAGATTATGATAATTCGAAATAAATTGATAAAAATAATTGAATACAGAAAATTTATGTTAAAAAGTTGGTAAAAATTTATATTAAATTAAAGAGTAAATGCTCATCATAGGTAGAAGCCATTTAAATGCAAATCGTGAACTTGTAGTGTAATTAATGCAATAAAAGATGTAAAAAGATAAAAATCCACTAAAAATCCAAAAATTTAAAATTAAACAAGAGGTTATAGCTTTAAATCAATATAAGAAATTTATAAAATTAGTTCCAAAGTTTAAAAATAAATTAAAGGATTTAAAGCTTAATTATTGGCTTAAAATGGTTAAAAATGGTTAAAAATGCACAAAAATAAAATAAAATTTTGGAAATAATTTGAGAACCTATTTTATACAGTATATAACTATAAAAAGTGAAAATAGTTGAAATTTCAAGTAAAAACGAGACCCGATCTTTTGAAATGATAAAACTATGCGTTAAAAACATAAAAATTCGGTAAAAATAGAGTATAAAATATAATAATAGTTGAGATCAGTATATAAATGAATTAGAAGAGACTAAAAACACATATGAAACATATAAAAATATTGTGGAAGTGAAAACTAAAGCATAGGAGAAAAACTAGACTAAAAACCGATGCCGAAAAGCCGTAAAAATAAGTATTTTAACAAGAAAATAAGAAAATTGTATAAAATTCTATAATGACTTTATTTGGGTTCAATAATACTTAGTGGGCCTTAGAATAAAAATTCTTGGGCGAAATCAAACTTCTTTCACCATTATTGTCAATATTAACCGAACAAGGGCAAAATCGTCATTTTGCCCAAATTTTCTAAAAAATCAGAAATTGTTCACATTAATTAGTATAACCTCATAACTTATCTGATCATAATGGGAATTAGGACCAAGTTACTCGAAATCTCTTGATTAGGAGCAATATTGCAACAAGGAGCAAATGTGAGTTCACTATTCCCCTTTTTCTGAAATATTTTACAAATGTTTTTGGGCTGAAAATGCATATAATGAAATAATATGGATATTTTAAGTTGACAACCAATGTGTGGGTATGATTAGACATAAGTAAGGGCACGGACGCTCATGAAAAGATGAGCCTGGCCATAAATAGAAAGAAAAGTGTATGATATAGAATTCGGTCGTCCAAATCGTTAACTATGGAATAGACCAGAGAAGTATTGGTAGATCTATCGGGAATGACCAACCCTAGCCCACTGATCGGTCGCTCCGGTCGTGAAACATGGTGGGAAATACTTTCAAATAGTGGTTTGCGTATCGATTTAGAGCTTATGTTGCTAATTATACATCAAGTCCCTAGCTAGTTCATGAACCATACGTTGTCTGAAAAACTTATGTATATCTTTGCTTTTGATGATAAAATGAAATGATTTGGTGGTTTCAAAATAAATCACCAATGGAGAAAAGAGTAAATGAAATGATTTGGTGGTTTCAAAATAAATCACCAATGTAGAAAAGAGTAAATGAAATGATTTGGTGGTTTCAAAATAAATCACTCAATGGAGAAAAGAGAAAATGAAATGATTTGGTGGTTTCAAAATAAATCACCTAAAGGAGAAAAGAGAAAATGAGATGATTTGGTGGTTTCAAAATAAACCACACACATTGAAAAAAGTGGAAACGTGAAAATGAGAATATGGTTTTGATATGAAAATTTGGTGAACTCACCAGCCTGTTGGTTGGCAAAAATCTTTTTAATTCATTTTCAGGTACGTGATGGCTTGGCTTGTGGTGTGGATCTGGCGTATCGGAGACGAAGTTGTCGTGTGGTTCTCTTTCCATTTTATGTAATGTTTTAGTAACTATGATGTAAGGGACCTAAAAATGGATGGTTATGCCATCCATCATCTAATGAAATGTTTTGTTTGACTTTTCTTTAAAGTTACTAGTTACTAAACTCATGGGTTATCAACTTTTGATCATCGCCACATGTTGCTTCCGCTAAGCTAAAAAAATTTTGGGGTGTGACAGAAGTTGGTATCAGAGCCTATGGTTATAGTGAACTAGAGGTTTTTATAAAAATTCTCGACTATAACCTAAAACTGATTTGATAAAGGGAAGCACGACGCCAAGATACGCCAATCCACGAGCCAAGAGAATTATGGTAATGTTGCGATTATATAGAAATGCGTGAGTTATTAAATATTTCTAACTTAATTTAAATAAAACTTGTGTCGCAGATGTCAACCCCCGAGATCATCCACATCTTCGATAGTGAGGCCGAGGATGCTACCCAGGCCAAAGCTATCAAAGGTCCTCAGACATGGCGTGTGCTTGATACGAGCTCTTTTGCCGAAACGGCAGAATCCCAGTGGCTCAATTCAAGCAATGGATGGCTCCCGTTTGACGATCGACCCGAACCGATCGAAGAACCATCCGAGTATTTGAAGGTGGTGTTGAGCGATGAAGAAGTGTGGGTCTTACCCCCATCTGTGGCGGCTTTACCTACTTGGCGTGATCATGAGACCCCCATGAAGGTCTATACCCGCCAAGGAAAGAGAAAGTTAACGGCAGAAGAAAAAGGAAAAGCCCCCATGGTTGAGGTTAAACCTCCACTTAAAAGGACCCAAGGAGTTTGGATTGATCGATGTTGTAAGTGTGACCTCCAGTTTGCCAGGATTCGCGAGGAGTTGGCCGAGCTCACGGTCAAAATTGACCCCGCGATGGGCCAATTGGACCATTTAGAAGAAATTAATTATTTGGACACCGACTCTATGAATCGGATGCACGATCGCATCCACAAGCTAGAGGTGACTTGTAAGTCCTTTAGGGAGCGTTATGGTTTTCTTTGATTTAGTTGTAATTGGTAGGAAAACTTTGAAACTTTAAACTTATTTTAAGTGTGACGTAGGTTCACACTAATTTTGGCGAACTAGATATTTATGGGTGTGGCATAGGTTCACACAAATTTTGATGAATTGGAAGAAAATATTTAAATGAATGAATATGATGATAATTATAATGTGTGCTTAGTTATAGTGATTTATATTTAAGACACTTGCCTTATTATTACATATAAAATAGTAGATAAGTAATGGCAACCGAAGAAGCTAGTGGTCTCGGAACCGAATTACCCGCAACCAATGAGGAGTTAACTCAATTAATTTCACAACACGTGAATGCCGAACTTGAGCAACATGAAGCTAGAACTAGACAAGCATGAAGTACCGATGGGCAAGGATCGGGAGGCCAATCACAAGGATCTACTTACACGACGTTCCAAGGATGTAAACCTCGACCCTTTACCGGATTGGAAGGTCCTCTCGACATCATTCGTTGGATAGAGAAAATGGAATCTGTCATGGCTATTAGTGGATGTAGCGCGACACAAAAGGTTATGTACTCAACTTGTTCATTCCAAGATGAAGCCCTCTCATGGTGGATTTCTCAAATTAAAAGTCTTGGAGAAGAAGCTGCATATCAACTCACGTGGGATGAGTTGAAGGAGATGATACTAAGAGAATATTGCCCACGACAGGAAGTTCAGAAATTGGAAACTGAATTTTGGAACCTAAAGATGGAAGGTGCTGGAATTAGAGAATACACTTCTCGATTCATAGAATTAGCTACACTTGTACCGCGTATGGTTACCCCGGAGTATGCCCGGATAGAACGTTATATCTGGGGCTTAGCATCACAAATTCGGGGCATGGTCACGTCAGCTAAGCCAGCTACTATCCAGGACGCTATATCTCTTGCTAGATCATTAACGATTGATGCTGTACGTGAAGGTACCCTGAAGACGAAAAGTGGGAACAAGAAGTCATCTGACGCAGGAGCTGAGCAGAAATCCCTAAACAATAAACGGCGAAGATTTGGGAACTCTGATCGACGAGGAGGAAATAAGAAAGGCAGGGAAGCAGGCCAGGTGTTCGTAGCCAACACTAGTGAGACTAGAGGAAACATGAATCAGAGACCGTCATGCAAGTCATGCGGTAAGAATCATGTAGGAGTCTGTAAGAAATGCACCAAGTGCAACCGTTTTGGCCATTGGGCTCAGGAATGTTATGCCAAACAGCCTATAGAAGCGGAGAAACGAAACCCCAAATGCTTTAACTGTGGAGAAGAAGGCCACTTTAGCAGGAACTGTCCGAAACCTCGGGAGCAGAACAACCGGGGAAGGGCATTTGAGATGAGTGCAGGAGCAGCTCGTGAAGACCTTGCGGTCGTTACTGGTACGTTTTCTGTCAATAACCACTTTGCATATGTACCCTTCGACACCGGAGCCGACTTTAGTTTCGTTTCCAAGAAATTTAGGCCTTCTCTTGGAGTAAAGGCTACTAAACTAGACAACAAGTTTTCGATAGAGCTAGCTAACGGAAAACTAATAGAAGCCGGGGAAATAGTTCGAAATTGTAGCTTGCTATTAGAGGGAAATAGTTTCGATATCGATTTATTACCTGTAGAATTGGGTAGCTTTGACATAGTAGTTGGAATGGACTGGCTATCCAAAAATCGCGCAGAAATTATATGTTTCGAAAAGTTAGTACGGTTACCACTCCCAAGTGGTGATGCATTAACGATTCGTGGCGAAAAAAGTGGTACTCAAGTAAGGATGGTGAACGTTATGAAAATGCAGAAGATGTTACGAAAACACTACCTTGCATTTTTAGTCAACGTCATGGATATGAAGACTAAGGTGCGTAAGCTGGAAGAGATCCCTGTCGTTAGAGAATTTTCGGACGTCTTTCCTGAGGATATGCCAGGATTACCTCCAACAAGGCAGGTAGAATTCAAGATAGATCTTATCCCTGGAGCAGCGCCAGTAGCAAAATCACCTTATCTGAAAATGTGTGAGCATCGGATCGTCTACTCGATCTAGCTATTCGAACATCAAAACGTAATTAACCGATTGTTTTATTGATCAATCAAGAACAACTACAACCAGTAAACACTCAGAAATAGACTCAGAGAATACACACTCAGAAACACACACTTAACAGATCTCGCACGCTCAGAACTCCTTAAAGGCAAAGACCAACATCTATATATACTAACTGGTCCGAGCTTCGGCCGAACCTCAGGTTCGGCCAGTCCGAACTTCAGGTTCAGACCTAGTTCGGCCAGACCTAGTTTGACTTGATCTTGATCTTGCTTGATACTTCACACAACGCACATATCAGGTATCAACAAACTCCCCCTCGTCGTGTGCAGAATCTCTTCAATATCATCAACTTTGTATCTTCAATCAAGCTCCCCCTCAAGTATAGAAACTGTTCGTTCAATGAAATGAATCTTCAAACAAACTCCTCCTCAACTCGATCGTAGCTTGATCTTGAATACTTGATGACATTTTAGTGTATCTCTGGTCTTTCAACAACATCTTCAGAAGACTTGAAGTTGTGATCACTTACACATAGCAACCTGCTCAAGCATTTTAAAAATTCTTGGCGCAAAACGTCTCTTTGAGACTCCAAGATATGATTTTGAAAAATTGATTTGTATCACGTGTTGATCAGATCGAAAATAAAGCAGAAACAAAATCTTTTTGGGTTTTCAAAAATGATGCTAAAACACACCGAAAATCTTTTTGTTCTTTTCTGAAATGAAATGAAATCGCAATACAGAATCAAACATTATTTTTGGTATGAGAAAGATCACTATATGGGATCATATTGAACATAACGCAGTGAACTGCACTTCAATTTCAATTAATCGAAGCACATAAGGCATGCTGATTGCTGGTATAATTTGTCCAACTAAAACTCAGGCAGAATCATACTCATAACATTTGGATATGTTAAGATATTGATTAGATTTGCTTTGACCAGCGTATACCACACTATCAGACATAATCAGACATTTTCAGTTTTTCTTTTCTTTTTCCTTTTGTGAGACAGCACTTGTGATTTTTCACAATGCATAATATTTTCATTATATCGTCAACTGTGTTCCATGCAAAAAGAAATAAGAACGTTAAATCGTCTACCTTAAGGTCGATCTTTCGATACGCAGATAAGGCCTCGGATTTAACAAAATAAGAAAATAAAACAAGTTGAAATTGTATAACCCAACAACAATCAGGTCGGTACTCCCGTACACGCAGAGAACGTCCGATGAGTTATATGAAACACCAAAGAAAATAAAGCAGAACGTCAAACGAACAACGATTAGGTCGATCTTTCGATACGCAGAGAAAGTCCGATCGTTTGACAAAATAAAAAAAACAAACAAGTTTAAATCTTTGCAAATTGAACACATGTATACACAGTGACTTCTCATTTTGAATTTCACACTTATTTTTTCTTTTTGTGTCATGACGTATCACATGTATACACAATGACTTCTCATTTTGAATTTCACACTTATTTTTTCTTTTTTTGTCATGACGTATGCATCAAAATGTTATCCACATGATCAAGCATTAGTATTTAGTGTATATCACATCTGAATACTTTCTGATTTGCCGAGCCTACCAAGCACATTAAACGATGATCTTATGGCCCTTTCATCTACTCTATCCATGAGTCAAATACGTAAGCCAATGTACCATCATTTCCCAATGATCAATTTCTCCCAATTTTATATATTTGGCATCTATTCACCTTCCTTCATTATATATTTGGCATGTATTCACTTTCTCCCCATAACATGCATTTTCTCAATTACTCCCCCTTACTTACAATTCTCCCCCTTAAAATGAAAACTCTATTTTTGGATTTTCATTTTACACAAAAACAAGACTCTATTTTTGGGTTTTTGAGAAAAATTTGGAAGTAAAGAAAAATGATCAATCAACACGGATAGTTTGCAAATGTAGAATCCAGAAAATTTGCAGGTTAGACAGATTTATCAAGAAATTTAAATTAAGCAGAATACTCCTCCATCAACAACTTTGCAATCGTCGATAGGTCTTCTAGAAGTATCTGCACTCTGGTCAAACTAATTAGTCCAAAAATGACCCGAAGCAAATCGCTTCTGATCGACCAGTGTCCTTGTTTTGCTTAGAAACCACCTTAGGTTTCCATTGTTGTTGTTTTGGTAATTCAGTTTTTGATGAAACAATCACAGGTGACTGTGATGATGAACCTACACGTTGAACCTTTGAGAACATTGGAACAAAACATTTTTGTTTTTGAAAGATTGTAGGTTCAACGTCATAAAAAACTCTGCCTCGTTCATCGAAGAACTTTGTTGGGGCAGATTTACCAAACACTAGTTTCTTATGAACCCTTGGGGTGAATCAACAGGTAGTGGACAATCTTTTGCCATATGCCCTGGTCGGCGGCAAATATAACAGATTCTTGTCGTTTTGTCCCATCTTTGATGTACCTACGAAGAGCACACATGAATATCTCGAACATGATCAGAATGAGAATCATATACCTGATGCCTGTGATCATGTACCCATTTGGATGTAGGGCTTCGAGATTGAGAACTTTCAGAAGAAATGATAGCTTTCACAAAGACCTCAGCAATCTTCCGAGTATCAACACAATGAAGTGGAAATTCTTTGTCAGAAAATAATTGATCCGAACCCTTGAGTTTGTAAAACCGCTCGGGTTGAATTTTATCAGCTTGAAAAACTTCCTTCTTCACTTGTTTCATCTTTAATTTCTTCAAATCTTGAGATGATGATGTTGGAACCGTCTCAGCTTTGTTTTTCATCCTGTGAAAACCCAATCCTTCATGCTTTCCAGAAATTTTCTCCTCAGAGGAACAATGTCCATTCTTCGCTAATCGAGAAAATTCAGCTTTTACTTCGGTGACATTCTTTTTATCATAAAAGATCATTTCATCAAACTCAGGTTGAGACTGAATCTTATCACTAGAAGTAGCCGACTTCTCATTATCAGCAGAAGATGAACCAGATACAAACTTTGGTGCAGGAGAAACTTCATACTTCTTGTCCTTCTTTTTCTTATTCTTTCGTTTCTTCTTTTTCATCACAACTTGCTCATCTTGAACAGTAGATGATGAAACCTTTGAATAATCAAATTCATCAACTTGTTCCTTCACTTCTTTGAAAGCTTCTTTGATGTGAGCAGGGGGTGATGCAGTCTTATCAAACATTTTCTCAAAATTTTCATCGTTAGCTAAGAAACTTGTGAAGACTTGAGAATTTGAAACATTATTAAGCAATCGATTAGCATCAAGAACTTGAATTTTTAGATCAGAAATTTTCTGTTGAGCCTCAGCAAATTCCTTTTCTTTAGCAATCAATCGCTTCGCAACTTTGTGAGTTTCAAATTTTTGCAAGCGAAGATTATCAAGTCCTTCAAATAATTCCTTCTTCAATTTATCTTCATTACGCTTTTTGAATCTCCAAATTTGCTGCTTGAACTTTATTGACACGAACCAATTCCCGTTTCTCATCCAACAACTTTCCCATGTCAACTTGATATGCTTCAATTTTAGCAGTTGATTCTTCAACATTCTTTGTAAGCAAATCAAGCTTAACTTTTGATTTATCAAACAGATTCGTGAAATCAGAAGCAGTATCCTCCGCTTCATCCTTCCATTTCGTGACTTCTTTTATCAACTCATCCCTTTCTTCACAAATCTTAGCTTTTGTAGCTTCAACATCCCTTTTATTTTGTTTAGAGATTTCTAAAACTTCATTCAACAATTTGATCTCTTTAAGTAAACAAGCATTCTTTATACCCAATTCCTTCTCATTATTTCTAGACTCTTCTAACTCTGCCTTTATATCCTTGAATTCCTCAGAAAGCTTGTGAATTTCATGCAATAACAAAGTATTTTCTTTCAACAGACTCTCCATATTCTCAGCCGATTCATAAGAACTTGGATTTGAACTGGTATCAGAACTAGTGTCTGAACAGAAATCCTCTTGTTGATCATGAGTAACTATCAAGGAAGATGAATCATACCCAAACTGTTGACCCCAATCATAAACACCATCATGTTGAGCCGTCAAAGCTGTTGTTTTGCTTGTGTTACTAGTAGATGGTTGAGTAAAACCAGGCTTGGGTGATTGAGTAAAACCTAGCTTGCTTGCATGTGCCTGTTGACAATCTTTGGCAAAATGTCCAAGCTATGAACATTTATAACATTTTAACTTTGACTTGTCAAATCCTAGTTTATCACCAGAAAGATTTCTTCCATGTTTCTCGAAGAATCTCTTCGATCTTTGACATAACATAGCATATAACCAAGATATATCCAATTCTGTAAGTTGATCATCATCAAGAGCATCAAGATCATCACTGGTTAATTTTGCATCAGCAACATTCTTAATAATCGAACCAAAAGATGATGAGATCAAAGCAGAAATCATTTTGGCACAATCTTCTGTTGATTCAGCAGAAAAGGCATTCTGATTTGAAAATTTTGGAATTATAAAGCTACAACCCCGTGAAGACTTGTTATCCGAATTATCAGAAATTCCAGTCAAAAAGGTTGTACTTGGTGCAAAACTCAGACTTGGTTTAGCTTTAGCATTCATGCTTGCCGTATTCTCACCATGATACAACTCAGGATGTTGCAAAGTAGCAGTTGACTTCTTTGAATTTAACATTTCCATTTCACGAGCATGAAGTTTTCCAGTAAGCTCGTGAAACGTCATTGTAGAATAATCCTTGTCATGAGTGAGCAACAAAACATAATTCTCCCACTTCTCAGGCGGCAAAATGTCCAAGCTGTGAACATTTATAACATTTTAACTTTTACTTGTCAAATCCCAGTTTATCACCAGAAAGATTTCTTCCATGTTTCTTGAAGAATCTCTTCGATCTTTGACATAACATAGCATATAACCAAGATATATCCAATTCTGTAAGTTGATCATCATCAAGAGCATCAAGATCATCACTGGTTAATTTTGCATCAGCAACATTCTTAATAATCGAACCAAAAGATGATGAGATCAAAGCAGAAATCATTTTGGCACAATCTTCTGTTGATTCAGCAGAAAAGGCATTCTGATTTGAAAAATTTGGAATTGTAAAGCTACAACCCCGTGAAGACTTGTTATCCGAATTATCAGAAATTCCAGTCAAAAAGGCTGTACTTGGTGCAGAACTTAGACTTGGTTTAGCTTTAGCATTCATGCTTGCCGTATTCTCACCATGATACAACTCAGGATGTTGCAAAGTAGCAGTTGACTTCTTTGAATTTAACATTTCCATTTCACAAGCATGAAGTTTTCCAATAAGCTCGTGAAACGTCATTGTAGAATAATCCTTGTCATGAGTGAGCAACAAAACATAATTCTCCCACTTCTCAGGTAAAGCTTCCATAATCTTCTCTTTCAAATCAGCATCAGATTTCTCAATACCAACTACCTTTAGTTCACTCATTAGATGTGAAAACCGTGAATCGAGAGCAGTAATGTTCTCATTCTCATAGTTCTGAAAATTATTAAATTCTTTGTTCAATACTTTCTTCTGACTCTTCTTGTAATCATGATTACCCTCACATCTTGCTGAGAGAGCATCCCACAATTGCTTTGATTTCTTACAAGTGCTGAATTGATGTAACAATTCAGTAGGTAAAGCCATTGTAAGATAACCATAAACTTTCTTTTCAAGCACATAACTTTTCCTTTCAGCAGCATCAAAATCTTGAAGTTCTTTATATTCTCCTTCTTCAGTTGATCGTTCATACAATTTCCGAATCGGAATCCATAGATCAATATCGTTTGTGCTTATGTATGCAGAAAACTGTTTCTTCCAATTTTAATAATCTTCAAGCTTCAACAATTTGGGAACTTTCTGACTTGTTCCAATTTCATTATCAAAATTCAACATGGTTTGCATCGCACTTTGCATTGCAGCAAACGCATGAAATTCCGACATCGTTGAACAACTTTTATATTCTGCCGACCGAACCTGCTCTGATCCTAACACTGAACTCCGAACTCTGTCCGAACCTAGAATCAAAGTCCGAACTTTGTCCGAACTAGCTCCGAAACAAATTGAACAGTCCGAACTCTTCAAATACTCCGATCTAGCACCGAACTACCTCCGAACCTTGACCGAACGTGAATGAACTCCGAACTTGACCAAGATAGTCCGAACCCTGACCGAGACAGCTCCGAACCCTGACCGAATATCAACCGAACATCAAGTTCGGAGCAGTTACTCCGAACCTGATCAGAAAACTCTGAACTTCGAACTCATTTTTCAAAACGCACGAAAAATGACTAATTTTGACGATACTTGTTACTGTGGATCAGTAAAACCGATAGAAAGTGATTTAGGAACAATTTTGACACCAAACACTCGATAGAATTGATGAACAACACGAAAACAAACTCGAGAAACACGAAAAACGCTTTAAAATCCGAGAATAGTAACCACAGATCAGTAGAGTGAACCAGAAATCTCTGATACCACTTGAAAATGCGTGAGCATCGGATCGTCTACTCGATCTAGCTATTCGAACATCGAAACGTAATTAACAGATTGTTCTATTGATCAATGAAGAACAACTACAACTAGTTAACACTCTAAAATAGACTCAGAGAATACACACTCAGAAACACACACTTAACAGATCTCGCACGCTCAGAACTCCTCAATTACAAAGACCAACATCTATATATACTAACTGGTCCGAGCTTCGGCCGAACCTCAGGTTCGGCCAGTCCGAACTTCAGGTTCGGACCTAGTTCGGCCAGACCTAGTTTGACTTGATCTTGATCTTGCTTGATACTTCACACGACGCACATATCAGGTATCAACATTATCGCTTAGCACCGTCAGAAATGCAGGAATTGTCTAAGCAACTTCAAGAATTGCTAGACAAGGGATTTATCAGGCCTAGTTATTCACCTTGGAGAGCCCCAGTATTATTTGTGAAAAAGAAGGACGGATCTTTTAGGATGTGCATCGATTATAGAGAGTTAAATAAACTGACCATCAAGAATCGGTACCCATTACCAAGAATTGATGATCTGTTTGATCAATTGCAAGGATCTACTTACTATTCGAAGATCGACCTAAGGTCCGGTTATCATCAACTAAGAATAACAGATGAAGACGTTCCGAAAACCGCCTTTCGGACACGTTACGGTCATTATGAATTCTTAGTAATGCCATTCGGATTGACGAATGCACCGGCCATATTCATGGATCTCATGAATAGGGTATGCAAACCCTACTTGGACAAATTCGTGATAGTTTTTATAGATGATATTCTTATTTACTCGCGAACAAAGGAAGATCATGAGACACATTTAAATTTGGTCCTCCAATTGTTAAGAAAAGAGAAGTTATACGCAAAATTTTCAAAGTGTGACTTCTGGATGCGAGAAGTTCATTTCCTTAGTCACGTCATTAATGAAAAAGGCGTACACGTAGATCCCGCAAAGATCGAGGCGATTAAGAATTGGGAAGCACCGAAATCCCCAACAGAAGTACGGCAATTTTTAGAATTAGCAGGATATTATAGGAGATTTATTGAGAATTTCTCCCGGATTGCTCAATCGTTGACTTTGCTAACCCAAAAAGATATGAAGTTCGACTGGACTCAGAAACAGGAAGACGCTTTTCAAATGCTGAAACAAAAGTTATGTAGCGCACCCATCTTATCCTTACCCGAAGGAACGGATGGATTTGTAGTTTATTGTAACGCTTCAAGACTAGGTCTTAGGTGCGTGCTTATGCAAAAAGACAAGGTAATAGCCTATGCGTCACGACAACTTAAAGTGCACGAGAAGAATTACACAACCCATGATCTTGAACTTGGAGCCGTAGTGTTTGCTCTAAAAATTTGGAGACACTATTTATACGGAACCAGGTGTGTAATCTTCACTGATCATAAAAGCCTTCAGCATATCTTTAATCAAAAAGATCTCAACATGAGGCAGCGACGTTGGATGGAATTACTCAATGATTACGATTGTGAAATTAAATACCATCCGGGTAAAGCCAATGCAGTTGCTGATGCTTTAAGCAGGAAGGAAAGAGTTAAACCTCTGCGTGTTCGTGCATTAGGATTAACCATTCAGACAAGTTTGTCTGAGAAGATTCGCAACGCTCAACAAGAAGCCCTTCGGAAGCATAATTTGAGGAATGAAGGACTTAGGGGTTTGGAATGCGAATTGGAATCCAAAGCAGATGGTACCAAGTATTTTATAAACAGAATCTGGATCCCGAAGTACGGTAATCTACGTAGCTTAGTCATGGATGAAGCGCATAGGTCGAAGTACTCAATTCATCCTGGTGCTATAAAGATGTACAAGGATCTTCAGGAATTTTATTGGTGGCCTAATATGAAAGGAGACATCGCATTGTATGTCAGTAAATGCTTAACTTGTGCTAAAGTAAAAGCAGAGCATAAAAAGCCACCTGGATTGCTACAACAACCTGAAATTCCTGTATGGAAATGGGAACATATTTCTATGGATTTTATAACAAAATTACCCCGCATGAACGGTGGTAATGATACCATTTAGGTAGTTGTTGATCGTTTGACAAAGTCTGCTCATTTTATACCTATGAAAGAGAAGACTGATGTTGAAACATTAGCTAAAATGTACCTAAAGGAGATAGTGGCATGACACGGTGTGCCAGTATCCATTATATCCGATAGGGATGGCAGATTCACCGCCCGATTTTGGCAATCATTACAAGAAAGGATGGGTACTCGATTGGACATGAGTACAGCGTATCACCCGCAAACAGATGGTCAAAGCGAAAGGACCATTCAGACCTTAGAAGATATGTTAAGAGCTTGTGCAATAGACTTTGGAGGTAGCTGGGATACTCATCTGCCGTTAACTGAGTTTTCCTATAATAATAGTTACCACTCAAGTATTAAAGCTGCACCATTTGAAGCTCTGTATGGAAGGAAATGTCGGTCGCCGCTGTGTTGGGCCGAAGTTGGTGAAAAGCAACTAACTGGACCTGAAGTTGTTCAAGAGACAACTGATAAGGTCACGATTATTAAAGAAAGGCTTAAGGAAGCAGCCGATATACAAAAGAGTTATGCCGACAACAGAAGGAGACCTTTAGAATTCAGTAAAGGAGACTATGTTATGTTAAAGGTTTCTCCCTGGAAAGGCATGATTAGATTCGGGAAGAGAGGCAAACTAAGTCCTCGATATATCGGACCATTCGAGATAATAGGTCGAATAGGCCAAGTAGCCTATAAATTACGACTTCCGCCCGAAATGGATGGAGTACACGATGTATTCCATGTGTCAATTCTAAAGAAATGTTTGTCGGATGAATTACTGATCTTACCCCCAGGTGAGGTACAAATAGATGACAAACTTAGATTTAGTGAGGAACCTATAGAAGTCTTAGATTGGAAGAATCAGAAGCTAAGACGAAGCCGTATAAAGTTGGTAAAGGTGCGATGGAATTCAAAATATGGTCCCGAATTCACTTGGGAACGACTCGATCAAATGGAAAAGAAATATCCCTAACTGTTCCGTCAGAAGCGAAAAGGTACGCTTTACAATATTTTGGGACGAAATTTTCTAAACCAGGGGAGACTGTGACATCCGTCACTTTAATTTTTGAATTAAGTATAACAAGTTAGGATATATTCAAAATTAATTGTGATTTTGTGGATTTCTTGAATATTATATAAAGTCTCGTCAATGCGAACCGACACACGAAACGAATAAAATATTTCATTTTGAGAAAGAACCTTTAAAGAAGGTTTCACGTTCGGTTAGTAAAGAGATAGAGAAAATTTCGCAGTTATAAAAATGAACCGAGTAAATAATAACGTCACTATATTTGGTCACCGACCAAGTGTGACGAAACTGAAAAATAATTACACGGTTCCAAGCATAATTTAATTTCATGAATTTTGATATAAAATTTGTAGCAAAATGAGTCTGAAAAATATACTGCGAATCGCGTAATAATCAGACTTTTACCCTCAAATAGCCTACGCTAGTAAAATTTTATAAAAATATATGTGTGTATGTATATATGTCGTATGCATGTATGTATGTATAAGGGGACAAATCTAGAAAACCCTTTTGGTGGCTTGTATGGGAAATGACACCTAGGTCATCATTGGTTTTAAAAACCCCATACACACACACACACTTCACACAACACTCCACCTCCTCCTCTCCCCCTCTCTCTCTCTTGCTTACAGCCGAACCTCCCCCCCCCCCCCCTACCTCACCATTTCTTCTTTCTTTCTCTCATACATTCAAACACACACACATTCAAGATTCAAGAATTCAAGCAAAGACTCAACTTCCATCTTCTTCTTCTGAAATCTCTAAGCAACTAAGGTAAAAACACCTACTTTTCCTCTTATACTTTGAATCTTTCAAGAACACAAATCTTTTCTTGAATTCGATCCTTGAAGAGAAAACACTTTTAAAAACTAAGAAATGGTGAAAGGATGTTGGTATAAGCAAGAAAACACAAACGAAATGGGGAAAACACCCCCACACACTCACGGCCGTGAGTGTGTAGGTGGTGATGGTTGTGTGTCTTGTGAGTTGGGTCATGAAATGGGTTTGATTATGGGTGTTGATGATGATTTCAAGAACATGCATGCTTGAATCCAACAAAAACTAAGAGGATTTTTGAAAGAAAAGTTATAAAAATGAAAACCCTAATTTGAAACTCAAAAGTTTTTAAAAGATCATAATCTAAAATGGTTTTTAGATGTTGGATGATACATGCATGTGATGTTTAAGTGATAATCTTTGAAGATTATTACATCCAAAATTATTGAGTTGTATATATATATTGCATATTTATAAACAAATACTTGAAGTATATAAGTAATATAATCTTACACGAATATGGACTTAACAATGGCTTGATCATAGTAAATCCGCCTAAATGGTCCGGTTATGATCCTCATCTATTTACACATGTTAATAAAAATGAGTGAATGATTGTAGTAATTCCGCCTCATGGTCGTCAATGACGCCTACACGGTCGGTAACAATCATCACCAAAATAAAACCCCGTGAATATTTCTCATAGTAATTCCGCCTAAATTGGTCGGTCATGAGAAAACACGAGTGATAAACTTTAAAAATCAAAGACTTGGTAACTATATGACAAAAATATATATAAAGATTATGATAATTCAAAATAAATTGATAAAAATAATTGAATACAGAAAATTTATGTTAAAAAGTTGGTAAAAATTTATATTAAATCAAAGAGTAAATGCTCATCATAGGTAGAAGCCAATTAAATGCAAATCTTGAACTTGTAGTGTAATTAATGCAATAAAAGATGTAAAAAGATTTATCCACCAAAAATCCGAAAATTTAAAATTAAAAAAGAGGTTATGGCTTTAGATTAGTATAAGAAATTTATAAAATTAGTTTCAAAGTTTAAAAATAAATTAAAGGATTTAAAGCCTAATTATTGGCTTAAAATGGTTAAAAATGCACAAAAATAAATTAAAATTTTGGAAATAATTTGAGAACCTATTTTATACAGTAGATAACTATAAAGAGTGAAAATAATTGAAATTTCAAGTAAAAACGAGACCCAATCTTTTGAAATGATAAAACTATGCGTTAAAAACATAAAAATTCGGTAAAAATAGAGTATAAAATATAATAAAAGTTGAGATCAGTAGATAAATGAATTAGAACAGACTAAAAACACATATGAAACATATAAAAATATTGTGGAAGTGAAAACTAAAGCATATATAGGAGAAAAACTAGACTAAAAACCGATGCCGAAAAGCCGTAAAAATAAGTATTTTAACAAGAAAATAAGAAAATTGTATAAAATTCTATAATGACTTTATTTGGGTTCAATAATACTTAGTGGGCCTTAGAATAAAAATTCTTGGGCGAAACCAAACTTCTTTCACCATTATTGTCAATATTAACCGAACAAGGGCAAAATCGTCATTTTGCCCAAATTTTCTAAAAATTCAGAAATTGTTCACATTAATTAGTATAACCTCATAACTTATCTGATCATAATGGGAATTAGGACCAAGTTACTCGAAATCTCTTGATTAGGAGCAATATTGCAACAAGGAGCAAATGTGAGTTCGTTATTCCCCTTTTTCTTAAATATTTTACAAATGTTTTGGGGCTGAAAATGCATATAATGAAATAATATGGATATTATAAGTTGACAACCAATGTGTGGGTATGATTAGACATAAGTAAGGGCACGGACGCTCATGAACCATACGTTGTCTGAAAAACTTATGTATATCTTTGCTTTCGATGATAAAATGAAATGATTTGGTGGTTTCAAAATAAATCACCAATGGAGAAAAGAGTAAATGAAATGATTTGGTGGTTTCAAAATAAATCACCAATGGAGAAAAGAGTAAATGAAATGATTTGGTGGTTTCAAAATAAATCACCCAATGGAGAAAAGAGAAAATGAAATGATTTGGTGGTTTCAAAATAAATCACCTAAAGGAGAAAAGAGAAAATGAGATGATTTGGTGGTTTCAAAATAAACCACACACATTGAAAAAGTGGAAACGTGAAAATGAGAATATGGTTTTGATATGAAAATTTGGTGAACTCACCAGCCTGTTGGTTGGCAATAATCGTTTTAATGCATTTTCAGGTACGTGATGGCTTGGCTTGTGGTGTGGATCTGGCGTATCGGAGACGAAGTTGTCGTGTGGTTCTCTTTCCATTTTATGTAATGTTTTAGTAACTATGATGTAAGGGACCTAAAAATGGATGGTTATGCCATCCATCATCTAATGAAATGTTTTGTTTGACTTTTCTTTAAAGTTACTAGTTACTAAAACTCATGGGTTATCAACTTTTGATCACCGCCACGTGTTGCTTCCGCTAAGCTAAAAAAATTTTGGGGTGTGACAATAACCAGCTCTATAAATTTAAAATTTGATAGTGTAAGGACCTACTTTTTATATACACTTAACAACACCTCAGCCTCCGCAAATCCATTCCAGTTGAGCTAAAAATAAAATACAGAAGCCTATGTGTTTTCATTCGGGATAGCGACTTGAAGGATACGCCTCTAAGTTAGGTATTGGGCTAAATAACCATTTGTGCTACCCATTGTGCTCGCTACTTGGTGGATGCACCTCTAGGTGAAGTCCAAATAAAAAAAATTAAAAAAAAGAAAGAAATGAAAAAAGTAAATAAAAGAGGAAAAATAGCTCAAATAAACATTCATCCATTCATTCATACAATTCCACTATTAATAAAAAAAATATATATGTGTACATAAATATTAAGATGCCTAAAAAAAGGGAAAATGGGATTAGGATGAATTGAAAGGCTTGAGTGTGGGACCTATTACTCGATTGATATGCTAATTAAAATTAATTTGATGCATTTGGGGCTGAACGGTTGGTGGTTGGGTTTAATCGGACCGAAATACCGGTGATCGAACTAGGCTAATGTTAATGTAATTGAAATCTGAAATCTGAAAAATTGCTAAGTTAGAAATTGAATGCCCTGGTTATGATTCCATTTGTGGTATTTTTCGGGGACGAAAGAAGATTAAGTATGGGGATGTCGGATTTGGTTTGATGATACATCTTTTTGGTCAAATATTTCTACACTTTTAATCGTATTTGTCATACTTTTTTATCAAATATTACTCATAATTAGTTCAAATTTGAATTTTAGATATTTCAGGCTACCCAAGAATACAAAACGAGCTAATTTGATACAATTAATTTAGTCATGTGGACTTGTTCTATGATTGAGTTAGTTTTTATATTATTTGACCATAATACTAATAACTAGTATGTTTAAACTAATTTTTGGATTATTGGTTCTATGATGTAGATGATTTAAATTTAACAAGGTGGAGATCTGTGACACCCCGTATATTCCATGTTAACTTTAATATTATATTAATGTGCAATTATCTGATTTTCTATGTGCATTACACTTAATTTGTCCAAATTAGGTGACTTTACTTGCAAACATAGACAACATAGGTCCGATAACATTTACCCGTAGTGGAAATCGACTTAAAGTTCTGTGTTTATTCAAGATGGAACTTCAATAATAAGAAATTTCATAAATATTGATTTGTGGAATTTAACTATAAAATGATTATTTTATATTTTTCAAAACTATTACGTTGTGTCAAACGTATTTCAAACATAACGTTCGTTCGAACGACAATTCATTTCAAACAAATATTAGTTTTATTCCTAAAACTATTTCAACATTTTCATCAAAAACAAATATTAAACATTGTCGCCAAAATTTCAAACAATAAACGCTCACGTCAAACGAAACACTTAATTCCAAACTTTAGTACATCATTGTGCCTAATCAAACCACAAACAATCAAGACATGTGACATTCCCGTACATTCAAAATTTAACGCGACACTTATTTATTTATTTTCTTATTGATTTATATATACATAAATCATCCGTTTTCGAGCCAAAAATCAACTTTTCACCCATTCATCATTTTGACTCAAACGAAGTGTCATTGGACTCGTTGAATCGACCCGGACTCAACCCGACCCGACTGAGACCCGGTTCAGCCCACCGAGTCCAATGGGCCTACCGGCCCAAGACTTTTCTTTTCTTCTTGTGGCCCAACCCGCCAGCCCAAACCCTTGGCCCATTTCCCCAGCCCTTTTCCTCTTTCTTTTCGGCCCGAGAGCCCAACTGGCCCAGCCCACTTTCTTTTCTTTTCCATTTGGGCCGAGCCCGATTCTTCCTCTTTCCTTTTTCCGATTTTTCCCGAGTTCGATCCCCACCATCTTCATTTCTTTTTCCTTTCTTTTTTTGGTCTGGTCGAACCCAACTTCGAACCCCCTGCTCTCCTTTTCTTTTCTGGTTCCTTTCTCCCTCCTCTCATTTGGTTTCAACCAAACTCCCTAACCACACTAGTAAAGATCCAAATCTCCTTGGGAAAATTAAGCACAAGCCTAATTATGTTGTGTTGCTAGATTCCTTGACATGTAGCAATGATATTAAGCATTCTTGTAGCTTAAGTACAAGACACAACTTTGATCCCTTGGTTAATCCTTTTAACCACTTACACATGAGACAAACATGTCCCCTAGCCACCTCCTTGTTTCCTTGTCCCTTCTCCTCCTTGGCCGGTTCCATTCACCCACATACACACCCTCACTTCTTCATTATTCAAACCACAAATACAAGAGAATGATCAAGTGGTTCAAGCCCTTGGTTCAAGCCACCTCACTTCTCCTCTCCTTTCCTTCTTGTTTACGGATCAAGACACCAAACCAAACCCCTTCGGTTCATGTTAAAAACGAGACCCAACACCACCACTTAACCACCTTTTATAACATACTAACCATCTCACTTCATCATTCACCCTTTCAAGAACAAACACACACTTTTCTCCCTCACACTCTCTATCTCTCGGCCCTCCATAAACCACCGCCAACCACCAACTTTCACCATCAAACACCACTAAATCTAAGTTCCTAATCTCTTCTTTGATCAAGGTAAACTATTCCTCCTTCTTATTTCATCATCTTTCTTTCATTTTCTTTCTAAATTCTTTCATAAACAACCATCCTAATCTCTTGTTTCTTGACAAAATCCAAGATCTCTCTTTCATTCTTTCATCATCATCGTCCTAATTCTAGATCAAGGGTGGGTTTAGGAGCTAAATGGGAAGCTTAATCAACAACCCATCAAGTCATTACCGATCCGGTTTAAGTTTAAGTGAGAAAACTCTTACTTTCCTTAACATTTTCCATGATTCTTACCATAATTTGTCACATATCATGTTCATGATCTAAGTCTTGATTGTGTTGTTGGATTGCTTACTAGCAAACTTGTATGTTAGTAGCAATATGTGGTTTGATAGAAACTACAATATTGTTTGAACAAGTTACATGGAAAAATATAAACATAAAGTGTATGTCTATGTTAAAAAGTTTCATATTTGGTGACAAAGTTTATAAATTATGACATGTTATGAGTTATAAGTGACTTAGAATGTTTAATTGGTGAAAAACCCCTAAACACAATGTTTGGAAATCAAGTTTTAAAGTAATGTATATTATGTTAAAAGTGACAAAAGATGACACTCATTTTGTGTGTCATAAAAATGTAGTCACCATGAAATATATATATTTTTGCAAACACTCATGATTTTGACTCCAAATCAGGAACCAAACTTTCATAAGATGATCTTGAGTCACTAAAAGTGTTATTTGAAGATTGATCCATGAAATTTCAAAGAAATGCAAAAATGGAACTTTTATGATATAAATATCAATTATTTTCATGAAAATTTAGTGAAAATCCTTGTGACCAAAAAATGACCACTTAGGACTTGTAATTTATAATTTAGGGCTGCCAAGATGATTTTTCAAATTTACAAAGTGATTCGGGAAGTTAAACACTTGAAAACGAAACAATCGGATGTCGTAACTACGACTTTTCGACGGAAAATATAAGTTAGTTTTGAATAAAACTTGGATCTGGTCCAGAATATATAACATGCCCATTTGTACATATAAAAATGTTTCCTAAGGTTCAAAAGTGGAAAAACATATTTTAGAAGTAAACCGGACCAAAACTGTAACTTTCGCTAACTCGAAAACGTCAATTTTTACAAATTAAACTCCCACCGGCACACTTGGCAACTTAAGACCCTAAAACACATTAAAACAAGTCTACTAACGAATCCTAAGTGTTAAGGAAACTTAAAATATCATAAAACGAGTCAAAACGGTCAAAACGGTGAAACCGGCTAACCATCGGACGAACCGACACTTAATCTTACCAAAATAACTTCATATATTTTTGGAAACATTTCTTCATACTAATGGATATATTTTCAAGTGTCAAAATTAATTTCGTAAAACGCGACATATACCGAGTATTGACGCGCGGTATGATACGCACGTTCGAACATTAATAAACGGAAGATTTATTTATTAATCAAAAGGGTTCAAAACCTTACAAATACTTAATGATTTAAATATTTTCATAATGTTAAATGAAAAATAATTCATATTATTCAATATTTATTTTTCAAACACGAAAATTTAATTATTATTTATTTATTCAAATAAATAATAAATTCCATCAAATTCAATATTATTTATTTGTCAATAAATAATACCTTAGGATTTCCATCACTATCATCGGGTAATAACAGTCGAGACTTGACCTTGAACATTGGGTGACGTATTCACTAACCCATATAGCCTAAACCCTAATACGTCATAACATATTCTTGTAGACGTTACTAGGCTAAAGTTCAACCTTTCACATTTGTCAGTCCATCTTCATATCAAGTGAGTTTCACGGCCCCTTTTACTTTTCTGTATTCTAAAATATGGGGGAGAATTCAATAAATGCCAATTCAAATTCATTTTTGTCCAATATATTGATAGCTGTAACACGTACTGATTGCATGTTCTTTTCATAAACCCCAATTTATGTATTCATGTTGATTCATGTTATATGCCTAAATTTCCACTATTAATTGAATTCAATTAGTTCATTCGAAACGATAGCTTGTGAATAGATCTATTTGGGTTGACGACCATGCCCCGACTTGGTCGCTCCAGTCTGACTCCATGGAAATAGTCAAGGGGTACATTAGTTATTCTGGTCATTCGGTGTACATGGGGTTGGACACCAGGAGTGGCTAAACAGTTAGTTTTGAATTCAAGGTTCATGCTTGAACTTTACAACATCAGAGTCAACAAAAATAATATCATGACGGCTAAACATTTCAAACATTGATTCAAACACGGTTCAAACATTCTCATGTGTCATCAAACCTGTGAACTCACCAACAATTCTGTTGACCTTGTTAAAATTCTTGAATTCTCAGGTGATTAAGGATGCAATTCAATGTCTCTCTGCATAGATCCTGCTTGTCTCATATCATGGTCTGCTTGCCATGTGTTCATGCATTTTACTGGGAGATTTAGTCACATTGCACCTTAGGGTTGTCATGATTTAAAATCTCATAACATTGTCTTTTGAAACTTAACATGTATTTCTACTACTATTTTCCGCTGCCACTGTTTTAAATACTTAAATAAATGTTTAAGACTAGGTTTTCGAAAGACAAGTGACTTTTCTAAACGTTCACTTAGATGTCAATCATACATAACCATGACCATGATGCCAAATCAGTCACATGCCCGCATTCAACCATTCCCGGGGTGTGACATACGTGGTATCAGAGCCATGGTTATAGTGAATTAGGATGCATCGGTCTGTACCTAGTCTATAACCTAAGCTCTGCATCATTCATTCGTGTGTGTGCATTCATGCATTGCCTTGTATGTGTGCTAACCTGCAAACTGTTATGCCTTACTGTCTAAGATAATTGCCTAATATATTATTATGTATTATTGTTATAACTTGGAATCGTCACATCATGGCAAACAAGGAGATTATCGTGATACTATTGGACTTCGAGCTTGAGCCCGATTACGTACCATCTTCATCTAACTACGTACATGGTTCACCGGAGTATACACCGTCGACTCCTGTCCCCAAGACCGCACCAGTTCAGGAGCACTCACCTCGTCTACCTTCGCCCAGGAGCATGTGGGATCCTATCACGTCTGACAACGAGATCAATGACGACCCCGTTGAGCCTGTTCCTGCTACATACTTCCCTCTTCTAGCTTTTATGTCTGTTACTGACCCCCTTGTTTCCATTCCTAACATTCCTGAGCCTAATTCCTTCCGTCCATGTCATTGAACATTCTACTTCTAACCCAGCACCGTCGCACCGGTCGTACCATTTTGGTCCAGTTGTTCCTTCCATTCACGAGGACGGAGAGTCCTTCGCCTTTGTTGCTGCTTGCACTTCCACTATTCTGGATGGCATTCCCGTTCGTCTGCCTGATCTTGTTTCAGTTTAGTCTCGTTGTCTGGTCACAACGACGCCATTCGTCGTGTGATTTCCGAGCTTCGTTCTTTGCTGGCATATGATACTATTCAGACTCTCAAGTCACGACTCTCTGCGATCGAGGATCGGTTTATTGCTGCTAGTTAAGCTATGGATTCGTTGCACACCAACATGACTTATGCCTTCAGTGTTGTCACTACCTCTATGCTAACGATTGAGTCTTCTGAGAGACGTATGCTAGCTGTGGAGGAGACCATCCTGCTGTTCACCATTGAACAACCAAGCTCCCTCACCTCCACCTGCCCCTTTGAAAGCTGCAAATCGAGGTTCTAGTCACCTAACGCATCGCTGATGCTATAGCCGCTAATGAAGTTGCCCGTGCCGCTGGAGGACACCACGAGCGTTCCCCTACTGGTAAGATTTCCCCGATAAATGATGGAAACCCGAGAAAATGATTTGCCAGAATTGTTTTCAAGCTTTTGTCTAACACTTCAGGTGCCCGAGAATGTACTACAAGGACCTTATGAACTGTAAGTCCATCAACTTCAAGGGTACTAAAGGTGCCATAGGTCTCATTCGTTGGTTAGAAAAGACCAAATCCCCTTTCCACATCAGCAATTGCCCTGATCATTCGAATATTAAGTTTGACGCCTGCACCTTCGTTGACAGTGCTCTCACATGGTGAAATTCGCATGCTGAATTTGTTGGAACTGATCTAGCTTATGCCATGGGATGAGTATTAGCAATTTTTAACAGACGAGTGTTTCCCACGGAAAGAACTTCAACGACTGGAAGTTGAGTTTTGGGACTTACAATGAACATATCTGACATTGTTGACTACACTAAGTGTTTTCATGAACTCACCCATCTTTGTCCGACAATGGAGACACCATTGTACAAGAAAGTTCGAGCGTTATGCTTGGGGATTGACTGCCAATATATAAGGGAATGTGATGTCTTCCAACCCAACCACTCTGCAAAGCGGTGTTCGCCTGGCACATAGTCTGACTTACTAGGCTACTGAAAGTTACTGGATACGGATCGGTTTGGACGAATTGATCGAATGCAAACGTAATCAAGTGAGAATCAACACACAAAACGTAAATAAAACTCAATCTCTTATTGATAGAGAATCAGAGTTACAGAGAATTACACAGAGACAACTCACAGACAAGTTCGCTCAAACTCTCTCAAAAACTTACAAATTACAAAGACACAAACATATATATAGACCTACGGACGTCCGAACTCCATAGCTTGTCCGAACCCCAGGTTCGGCCAAGGCTCGGCCAAGGTTCGGCCGGAGTTCGGCCGACAGACCAAAACCAAAACTTTGTGTCTTCGTTCGATCCAGCTCATTGCCATTTCGTGTATCAACAAACTCCCCCTTGGCAACAGCTGGACCGTTCTTCATCAGCCTCGAGCATCTGTAGTAGACTCATCACCTTTCCAAACCAAATCATGGTTGTTTCCAGCAAAAATGTTGAACGCAAAGCAAACCCTTATCACCCTCTGGAACTTCAGCGCTTGATCCATAAAATCAGGATGATACAGGATAGGATTGTGATACAACTCATCAATATCAGCCTTCGACAAGTTGATCAGCCACATAGGATCGTATATCTTCACAACCCGATTCTCTTCCTTCAAAACGATAACTGCTTCACCCGTCTTCTCATTATAATACCACCACCTCAGATCTTTGATAAAGTCTTGTTGCATCTTCATCAGTGGTATCTTTTTCATAACCTCAGGCTTCTTCGGAAAGACCAGAATTATCAGCTTCTTACCAGTCAATGCATGAATTCTTGTTGTAGATCGACGTCGTTTTGGTCTTTGCGGATTCAAAAACTGAAATCCATCACGACACTCTTTCTCAAGAATCTTCTTAAAGTGCAAACCCATCGCATCATCGCCATAGCAACAAAAGGGTTTCCTTGTTAATTCACGAACATCCCAAACCGGTAGACTACTGAAATCCTTGGCTCGCTTGAAGTACTGGATCCCGTTTTCACGTTTAATCCCATAGCACCCCAAACTTGAAGCATACATCCAGCTAATAATTTCACCTGACACCCGACCCTTAAACTTGAAAGACGATCTTTGCTTAATTGGTTTCGGAGGCGGGACATAGTTTGCATGAAACGCTTTCATAAATTCTTTAAATGTCTGATTCTGTTTCTGAACCTGTGCCTCTTTAACCACTGGGTCTTCAGGTTTCTCAGCTTCTTTCTTTTTCAATACCTCTTCAGCTTCAGCATCTTTCTCTTTTGGAAACACTTCAAACTCATCACCAGCTTGGTTGTTATTGAAGTTTGAGTACATTTCAGGATATTCTTCTGCTGTAATATCCTCCACCTCAATTTCCTCTTCAAATATACCATCAATGTCTTCATCAGACTCTGGTTCTGGTTCGTTGTATTTCTCAGGTTCTTTCTCAGCTGTCTTTCTAAGCTCTTCTTCATTTAATTCAAACACTCGCTTTAACTCCTCCACTGTCAAATCACCAACACATTCCCCCTCTTCAAGCGTCTGTAGCATTTCAGCAAATTCATTCAGACTTTTTGCCGCTTGACTAGATGGAATCACCGAAATCGGCACTGCTTCTCTTGAATCCTTCTCCCCCTGGGATGATGATGCACCAGCACCCGAACCCGTAGTTCCAGATGGGCCTGGACCGCCACCAACATTCCCTTCAGGGTCATCTTGGTCAGGATCATCGTTCAAGAAACGCATTGGGTCTTCATTACACCCCGAACCGTCTCCTAACTCCCCCTGAGCTTTAAATTTCTCCATTAAGAACTTTAATTGCTCACCCATCTCAATAAGCATTTTTGACTGAGTCTGACTAGCCCTTTGTAATCGAAGAATTTCTTGATCCTTGGCTCTGTCACGACTCTGGAGAGTTAACACTTGATGCTGCAGATCTTCTTTATCCATCTTCAGCACTGTAATAGTCTTTTCTTGTGCTTCAGACTTAGCCTTCAAGGCGTCAATCTGAAGTTGATGATCTGAAAGAGCACTCTGTAAGATGCTAGCTTGAGAAAAAGACACTGAACCCTCTTCAAAATTAAAAGTCACATCTGGTGTAGACTGAGTAGATGCAGTTGCAGTTGTGAAGATCGGTGTTGAAGATCCCATAGGCTGACTAACAGACTGCACACCAGCACTTGCTGAAGGTGCTGTGCCAGCAGTTGTCGATTGACTAGCATTCATCAAATTTCGCAGAAATTCAGCTTGAGTATCAGACACTGAAGTCTGAACTGTTGAAGCAGCTTCAGTAGATGTAGAAACACTGGTACGAGGTTGCAAGACAAACTGCTGCACACCTACGCCCTTTCTCTTCTTCATTCTGCCCCCAACTACTGATTTCTTCCTCCCTTTGGATGGAGTAACAGATGAACCAGCCACTGGCTGTTTACCTTTACCGGAAATCCCCTCGGTTTCAGGATTGTAATCTTCATCGGATTCAGAAGCCACTACATCATATACTCGATTCTGATAACGGTCGATGCTTTTCTTCTGACTGACTCTGTAAGCAATATGCTCATCACTTCCCTTCAGCAGCTTCACATACTTAGAGTTAATCAGAACACGGACAAACGGATCATTTGGTTCCGACAAGTCCTCAGAGTCAGCGCCAGTATCCATAAAATCATCATCAGATTCGGATTCATCAATCAGGGTATTAACCGCTGGTGTCTCAGTCACAGTAGCAGGTGCTGAGACCACCTGTTCAGACATTGGCGGTTGGGAAACAACAGGTTCCGGTCGTGGATCTTGATTGACTTGTTCCTGAACAATTGGTATCTGCCTCTTAGGCCTTTTTACCCTTCCCTGCTGAGGTATTTGATTTTGCTCTTCGATCCAACTATAATCTAGTTCCTCTGAATCGCTTCCGTCATCATGACGAGGAGCACCTAGGACTGGTGCTATATAATTGACATTGGCAAGATGGCCAATCAATCTTTTCAGTTTTGGCTGAAACTCTGGTGCCTTTTTCTGATAAGACGCCAAAGCTCCAACACTTGCTTCAGTCATGTGCTTCAACTCCATACGATGTGCTGCATTCTTTGTCAACGTCGGGTATAAATCATTCAGCACCATTTGGAGGAATCTGGGATATATTGCAGCCTTCTTCTGACGTTGTGTCAGATTGTCTCTCATATAGTGAAAAATCATCCCAGACACATTGTAAGGTCTATTCATCACCAACGCATTCATCAAGGACAGGATGATCTGCTGAACTTCATCATGCCCTGAAATTCTGTGTCCCAAACAAACCAATAATACATGCGCCAGATACTTGTACGGGACACTCAGCGACGATTTGTACACCCACTCCTTGCTTGGATCGTCAGTATACCAAATACGCTTCAAGAATGCCACGTTGTCTTCATGAGGAAACTCAATTCTGGCATTTGGTGAATCAGACTCTAACTGCAACACCCTGCGAATATCAGCTTCTGTGATCTGAACTGGTCGGCCTTGTACTGTAGCAGCAATTCTAATCGGTGGATCAGAAATTGTATGAGCCGTACTCCAGAATTCCAAAATAATGTCTCTGTATACATCACACTGCTGAGTAATAGCATGATGTATTCTTGAACGTCTCAGAAAATCGAATATTCCAGGTCCTCCAAATTTATCAAGTTTGCCTCTTCCGACCCCGATGTGTGCACAAATGTTATGTTTATCACCGATCTTTAAATCGTTGGCCATATCTGAAAACACATAAAAGAAAACATTCATTAAATTCAATGTGATTAACAAATATCATCATCGATTTTGTCAAATCATTGTCGTTTGCGTAAACGAACAACATTTGAACAAAATTTTGAGAACCGCCGAACTCTGTCCGAGCCTCCTCCGAATCCTCAAGCTCGGAGTCTCCGAACCCCGGGTTCGGAGCCTGAAGAACTCCGACAATTTTGAATCTCAAAATCGATGAAATCGATCAAATCAAACATTGTCAAACCACACACACAGTCGGAATATGACAAGCAACACATAGGAATCACTTTTAATTGATAAAATCACAGTTTTAATAACCTATTTTCAGATCTAGAACAGTTATAGAGTCCGAACGAGTTTTTCTGTTAAAAACCTCACAAAACAAGGGTAAAAATCCAATCTAAGACTACCAATGCATTCGGAAATTCAAGATCTACCTAGAAACAGTCGCTAAATCGCCAAAAACACAATGAATCGAAAATTGGAAATTTGGGCAGAGGTTCGGTGTGCGTTCGGAGTAAAACAGTAACAATGACCTCCGAACCTCACGTTTGGCGTATTTATAGCCAACCACGTTCGGACCTCCGAACTTCGAGTTCGGCCGAACAGTAGCTCCGAACCTCCCCATCGGCCATCCCAAATCTTGTCCGATAGTGGAATTCGGACCTCCGAACTTCTCAATTTGACACCTTCGGACCTCCGATCCTCACATTCGGTCGTCCGATCTTCACGTTCGGTCGTCCGAACTTCACGTTTGGAGATTTGCACAAATTTCAAAAATCACCCCTGATTTTGATGAATTTTTCAAATTGAACCTCAAAAGTTTTCAAATTTATCAATAAATCTCAAACTTCGTTCAATTTTCTGATGAAATTTCTGGAATCAAGTCCATTTGGTTGTTTCCGGCATAATTTGTAATTTTTCACTAACGGTTGATCGAAAATAAAGCAGAATCAAAATCTTTTTGATTTTTGAAAACTTTCAAGCACACCAAAAATCTTTTTGAATTTTTCAAAATTATGCTAAACACACCTAAAATCTTTTTGGATTTTTCTGATAATCAAAGAAACAAACCAAACAGAAATGAAATGAAATAACTAGAACTGATATAACTTAAGTATTTTTGTGAGAAAGATCCAGACGCGAGATCATATCGGTCAATATGTATCAGACACACTTCAATTTCATTTTTAATCAGCATGCAAGTCAAGTTGGCAGCAAATACAATTTTTCAATTTATTTCAGCTTGGGTAGATCAATTTTTATAGCTTTCTGATATGTTAAGATATATTTAGCAAGCATTGATAATGTGAAAACCCACACAATCAGAAATACCGGTAATCTGGCTTATTCTTACTATTTTTGTACTTTTCACAGAATTTAATTCTCACAGAGATTTATCGTTCATGGTGTTTCATGCAAAAATAACGCAGAACCCTAAACAAACAACAATCAGGTCGGCTGGTAGGCACGCAGAGAAAGTCCGATTGTTTAGGAAAATAAGAAATGTAAAATAAAGCAGAAGTTGTATAATCCAACAACAATCAGGTCGGTACTCACGTACACGCAGAGAAAGTCCGATGGATTATACGAAACACCAAAGAAAATAAAGCAGAACGTCAAACGAACAACAATCAGGTCGATCTTTCGATACGCAGAGAAAGTCCGATCGTTTGACAAAATAAAGAAAATCAAACAAGTTTAAATCTTTGCAAAATGAAAACATGCGTACACCAGAACATCTCTTATTCTGTTTTTGCTTTTTCATTTTATTTAATGCCAAGATCACACAGTAATCATCATGATGTGTCTCACAATTAATCAAGCAATATTTTATGTTTATATCATACTAGCATATATCAGATTTACCCTTACGCATTTAACTAACCAAAACAAGAACCTACAGCCTTTCAATTTTACTTTATCCGTGGTTGATAACACATGCCGATGTATTATCATTTCTCGCTAGGTCGGATCAATTTCTCAAATTTTTATTTTTCAAATTTTTTTTATGCTTTTTGCATTTTTCATTTTTTTTTATCTTTTCTGATTTTTCTCCTCCTAAAATACAAAAACTCTATTTTTGGATTTTCTATAACAAGGAAAGAAACAAACACAAGAAAAATAAAAAGGAAAAATGATCAACCGAAAGTTACTCAACTTGGTAACTTTTGAATGCCGTTGATCTGCAAAAGATAACGGAAGCGGGTTTTATCAAAAGCTTTTGTGAAAAGATCCGCTTTTTGAAAATCAGTGTGAATCTTTTGCATATCAATCAAGTGTTTTTCAAAGCAATCTCGGATAAAATGATAACGGATTTCAATGTGTTTTGTTTTAGAGTGATGAACGGGGTTTTTGGTTATGCAAATCGCAGCCGAATTATCTATGTAAATTGGTGTAGTAAGAAACTTCAAACCGTAATCCCGCATCTGCTGTTGGATCCATAGAACCTGTGAGCAGCAACTAGCAGCCGCTATATATTCAGCTTCAGCCGTGGATGTGGCAACAGAAGTCTGCTTCTTACACTGCCAAGATACCAACCGATCGCCGAGAAACTGACATCCAGCCGTGGTTGACTTGAAATTAATCTTACAACCGCCGTAGTCCGAATCTGTATACGCCGACAGGTCGAACTTATCATCATGAGGATACCAGATCCCGAGATCTGAATTACCCTTCAGATAAGCTAGAATCCGCAAAACTGCATTCATATGCGAAACCCGAGGAGCTGCCTGATACCTGGAACACAAACAAACAGCAAACATTATGTCAGGTCGACTCGCTGTCAAATACATCAATGAACCTATTATCGCCCTGTAACGCGTGACATCAACTTTATCACCGTCTTCATCAGGACATAGGCCATGTGACAACTGAATCGGAGTTCCCGGAATGCGAACATCTTCCACCTTGAACCGAGTCAGGACATCTCTCACATACTTCGTCTGATGTATGAAGATACCCTTATCCGATTGTTGAACCTGTAGACCTAGGAAGAACGACATTTCCCCCATCGAACTCATCTCAAACTTTGTTTGCATCAACTTCTCGAAATCTTTCGAAAGTTGTTCGTTTGAACATCCAAAAATAATATCATCAACGTAGATCTGTACCAGAAGCAAATCCTCCCCCGTTTTTCGACAGAAAAGAGTAGGATCAACCAACCCACGCTTGAACCCGTTGTCAAGTAAATAAGTAGACAATGTCTCGTACCAAGCTCGAGGAGCCTGATGGAGACCGTATAAAGCTTTGTCTAACTTATAAACCTTCTCCGGATAATCAGGATCGAAGAATCCCGGAGGTTGTTTGACATACACCTCTTCCTTAACTTTTCCGTACAAAAACGCACTCTTTACATCCATTTGAAAAACTTTAAACCCACGATGTGCAGCAAACGCCAAAAATATTCTGATAGCTTCAATTCTGGCAACAGGTGCATACACTTCGTTAAAATCTATCCCTTCCTCTTGCGAAAAACCTTGAACAACCAAACGGGCTTTATTTCGGACAATGACTCCGCGATCATCCCGTTTACACTTGTAAACCCACCGTGTTCCACACGGTTCTTTACTACCTTCAGGTAAATCTTCCAGATGCCACACACCCAACTTTTTGAATTGTAATAATTCTTCTTGCATTGCTTCAACCCACGAACCGTCTAACAATGCTTCATGAACATTCTTCGGCTCGGTTTGTGAGATAAAGCATGAATGAAATGCTTCTTCCTGAACTCCAGATTCCAAGATTGAAAGCAAGGCACTACTCTCAATTTGATGTCTTGTACGAACTCCTTCATTTAAATCACCAATGATATTATCTTGTGGATGAATGGTGTTTATCCGGAGTGTTTGATTAATAGGAACAACCACCGTTTCAGGCAAATCAGGAACAGGATCTTCCTCAACCACCACATTCTCAGTTGCAATAACATCAGCTTCATTGGAAGTAGATTCAACTTGTGGATCAGGTTGCTGAACAGGAATTTCCACCTGATGTGACACGGCTTCGTGAAATTCACTATCATCTTCAGAAGACATCTCATCAGCAGCAATAGTCGTATCATTTGATGTCTCGGTCAAATACTCATCAGCGACAGGCACTATCGGAGTTGGCAGAGTTTGAATGTTTAGAACCGGTGTATCATCTTGCAGTTCAATGAAAACTCTTGTAAGTTGTTCATCAGATACTTCTGGTGTCGATTCAAGATTTTCAAACAAAGTTTTGTAATCGAACAACCAGTCCGGTCCAACGCCTCTGGGTGGTAAAGTATATGATTGGAAATCGACATGCAGATATTCCCCCACCGTACCAGTCTGCTTATTGAAAACACGTTTCTTCTGATTTGAATAACCAACAAACAGTCCTTCAAAGACTTTGTCATCAAACTTTCCTGCAGCAGCCAACACGGTACAAGGACACCCAAACGGCTCCAAATAATTGAGATTCGGCTTACGATTCTTCAGAAGCTCATAGCATGTCTTTCCAAGACGCTTCACAGTAAGCACTCGATTCAGCACATAACACGCAGTGTTGACAGCCTCTGTCCAAAAAGGAACAGGTAATTGAGCATCAGCCAACATAGTCCGTGCTGTTTCAATAATTGTGCGATTCTTTCTTTCTGCCACGCCGTTCTGCTGAGGTGTGTATGGTGTGCTGAATTCATGCACAATTCCTTTTTCCATACAAAACGTCCTCACGGCTACATTCTTAAACTCCGTGCCATTGTCACTCCGAATTCTCCTAACTTTCAATTTGTATAAAGATTCAAGTGTTGTGATCAAATTGATGAGAATTCTTGGCGTTTCATCCTTAGAGACCAGAAAATCAGCCCACGAATATCTTGAAAATTCATCAGTAACCACCAGACAATACCAATTTCCCGAAATACTTGCTCGATTCACCGGACCAAATAAATCCATATGAAGTAGCTCTAACGGGACCTCAATAGAGTGATATTTCTTCAGTGGATGGGATTTTCTTTTCTGTTTACCCTTCTTGCAGCTCACGCACACATCATTAAACACAAACTGTTGCTTCGGAACCCCTTCAACAAGACCCCTCCGCACTAGTTCGTTCATCTTTCTGTAATGAATGTGACCCATGCGACGATGCCACAGAACGGAATCTCTTTCGGATGCCTTTGACAAGAAACATTGACCTGCGACCGTTGCTTTTGCTGAATTCATGTCGAGCATGTACAAATTTGAGAATCTTGGTGCTCGCATTACCACAAACTCATCAGGAATCTTGAATTCAGGCTTCAGAATTAAGCATTCACTCCCTGTGAAAGCCGTTGTGAACTGCTTGTCACAAATCTGGGAGACGCTCAGAAGATTATACTCTAACTCTTGCACATATTCAACTTTGTCAAATGTGACAGCACCGTTCGAAAGTTTACCAATACCGGTTACTTGACCTCCTTTGTTTCCAGCAAACGTTACTTTACCTCCGTCGAAGTATTTAACATCATGCAACAAAGAAATGTCTCCGGTCATGTGCCGAGATGCTCCGCTATCAACAACCCAGATGTTGTTCATCAGTTGTCGCGAAGATCCCTGCATAAATTACGACAGAAGATTAGTTTCGGGACGAACCCAAGCTTGACGCTTTGGGTCGACCGTCATCTTCAACAAAATCTTTACCTGCCATGGACTTAGGTTTTTGTCCATCAGTTACATAACCCTTGGAGCTTGAAGCAGAATTTTTCAAAATTGATTTTGTCTTAGAAAATTCTTTTTCTGATTTCTTTTCATTTTTATGAAAATCTGATGATTTTTCATTAGAATGAATTCTGCCTTGCTCATCCACAAATCTGACCTTTTTCTTAGTATCAGTTTGATAGCCTTCAGACATGTCGTCAGACTTTTCTGTGTCAGATTTAGTGGATTTGGGTTTCTTCAACGGGCAAGTCCGATATGTATGACCGCGAGTTTTGCATTTAAAACACTTTCGTTTATCAATTATGACTTTTTCACTCGCATCGTCATCCACCTCGGACTCAACAACCCGTTTTTGGAATTTGGGTTTGACACCCTTCTTTGTAGCATAACGATGTCCAAATTCATCGTTACGTCCTGACTCATATCCAGACACATTCCCTGAAAACTCATCACAAAAACGATGATCCCTAAAATTCTGAGATCTGTTCCTATACCCACCAAACCTTGAGTCATATTCACTTTGACCTTCAAAATCAACCCATTTTGAACCTTCTTCTAAAACCAGATTGATTTGGTCCACAACCAAACTCATCATAAAACCCTTCATCATTATAGAATTGAGACCTTTTAACAGATGGACTGGATTTTCTGAAATTCGATTGTTTTTTATCATAAAAAGCTTTCGGTGGTGGTGTTTGAACAGTTGGTTTTGATGTTTTCTTGTTTTTCACTCTATTCACCAACCCAGACTCAGATTCAGATTGAAATGTGTCCATTACATTAGCACCACTGCTATTTCCCCTCCTAATGGGCACATTTCGCATTTTGGGATCATATGCTGGATCATATTTACATGAGAAAATTTGATCGATTAAATTTGGGTTCACCATATCTAACGGAAAATCTTTGTCACTATAAACTCTATTGGAACCCTTTAACCGATATGTCACCCATGGTTCATCCTTGTCACAGTCGGTGTCCAAAGTAGGATTGCGAGCCTTAGCATTTGTAGGTTTCAAAATTTTCGGAGAAAAACCTTTTTCAACAGTTTTAGATTTAGCCGAGGACTCAAATCCGACTCCACCGTACTTAGACTTCTTACCTGCAACAGATTTGCTCCGAGCAATCTGCTTTTGTTCGTATGCACTCAGTTTGGAAAGCTCAGATTTAATTGTTGGAAAATCATGTTTGGAAATTAAATTTTTATGATCTGGCTTACCAACTTTAGACTGAGTATGTACCGAACTTTCAACATCAGTCTCCGACACTAAATCATCGACTTTGTCAAGATCAGAAACGTCATAAAAAAGCTCATCAACTGTTGAATCCAAGATGGATTTTTCAGTTGAAACTTTGTCAAAATTGTTTTGTTCAGCTTGATTAAAAACATCTACCTTCTCCTCAGATGAAGGACCTAGTGTGATATTCACCGGAGATGGGACTTGACTAAGCTTGCCAGAAACATCTTCTTTTTCAGTTTTATACAAAAAATTTGTGAAAGAAGATGACATTTGAACAGAATCCAATTTTTGTTTTAACTCAAAAACCTCGATTTTCAAATCAGCGACAAGTTTCTGACTAGCAGCCAAATCTTTCTGTACAGACACGAGCAATTCAGACTGATTCGAAAAATCAAATTTTTGCAAACGCAATTGCTCATGTACTGACAGTAATTCCTGAGTTGTCCCCTCCCATCTTTCCTTGTAAATGTTTTTATCAGCTTTTGCTACTGCCAGAAGATCATTTAACTTTGTCTTCTCATCTAAGAGTACAGACTTAGCAGTAGCAAAGTCATCACACGATTTACACATCAAAGGATATGAGACTACCTTTGAAGAATCGGCCATCAGAGCAACAGTTTCAGTAAGATTGCTCCTTTTCAATGAACCGATCTCCTGTTTCAGACTTGAATTTTCATCAGTAATTTTCTGCATATCCTTCTGCAATGCCAGCATCTTATCAGCAATCTCAAGAGCATTCTGTTGTGCTTTTTCATATCTCTCTTTCAGCGGAAGACTCTTCTGATAAAGATTTTCAAAATCGTTCGCTGCATCAACTGCTTCGGCTTTCGCTGCATCGCATTCTCGAATTAATGCCTCTTTCTCATCAGTCAGAAGTTTAATTTGCTTTTCTAACAAGAGAATTGCATCAGATTCGATCTTTTCAGACACATCAGCCATAAATGCAAATTTTTCTTCATTCACAGACTTATGATCACTCCTTGAGTTCAAGACTTCATCGCCATCATTCATTCCATCAAAAGTTTCCTCAGTCTTCTCATCATGCACTTCTTCTTCATTGTCAGTTGATTCAGTCAAGGTTTCTTCATCCTGCACATGAGTAACAATTAAAGCAGAAGAATCAGCAAACTGATTTCCCCAATTATATGTTTTGTCAACTTGAGAAACAAGAGCTTTTGTGGATTCAGATTTGGAACTAGAAGTACTCCCTGAACTCGATGAAGTGTTAGATCCAGAAACATTTGATTTTGGAGTAAACTTCTGATATTCTTGCTTCTTTGGCTGCTGACATTCACGAGCAAAATGACCAAAGTTGGAACAATTGTAGCATCTGACTTTGGATTTATCAAATCCAATCCTGCCACCAGAATTCAAATCCTTTCTTCCAGTTTTCTTCAAAAATCTTTTCACTCGTCTCGCCAACATAGCAAACTGCCAGTTTATGTCCATCAACTCCAAATCATCAGGATCCACCTGATCATAGTCTTCTTCAGTCAACTCAGCATTACTGACATTTCCAGTTATCAACCCATAATATGATGACACTAATGCAGAAACAAGAGCCATGTAATCTTCAGTGGTAGATACCGACATAGCCATCTTTCCCGTGTTCACCAGATTACTTGCTGGAATTGACGTACCACTAATTCCAGGACTATAATTGTAATCAGCACTTTGTGAGCCTGAACCAGTTCCCGAACTTGAAACATATCCCGGTAAATTTCCAGCCACAAATGCTGTAGCAGGTGCAGAACTTGTTGTCTTAGCTGACTTCCCAGAAATAGTTGCTGCATTTGACCCATAATAGACATCTGGATTCTGAACCGCTGCTGGAGTAGTGTTAACATTCTTCATTTCTAAATCACGAGCTTGCAGTTTACCCAAAAGCTTCACAAAAGTCAAATCGGCATAGTCTTTGTCATTCATGATCATCAAAACATATGACTCCCATTTCGATGGCAAACCTTCCAACAATTTTTCCTTCAGCTCTTCGTCATCTTTCTTAATTTGGACATTATCCATTTCAGACAATAAATGACAATATCTCGAAATTAGTTCAGGAACGCCCTCGCCATCAAAATGTTTAAAGTTGTCGAATTCTTTGTTAAGCACCTTCTTCTTGCTTTTCTTATACTGTTCATTGCCCTCACACCTCTCTTTCAGAGTTGTCCATAACTCATGAGAGTGTTTGCAACTTTTGAATTGGTGTAATAATTCCTTTGGCAAAGCTTGAGTGATTAAACCGTACGCTTTCTGTTCACGAACAAAATCAGCTTTCTGTGTAAGATCCAAATTTCGTTGCATAATGGGAACATTATTAACGCCAACAGGATACACATATGGTGCATCCATAGCGATCCATAGATCTGGATCCGTTGTTCCGATATATGCCTCAAACCGTTTCTTCCAGTTTGCATAGTCTTCAAATTTAAGCAATTTTGGAACTTTCTGCGTTGTTCCAATTTCATTGTCGTAATTGAGTAAAGTTTGCATCTGCGTTTGAATAGCAGCAAACGCGTTATAGTCCGACATGATTGAAAAATTTTGAAATCTGATCCGAACTAGCTCCGAACTCTACACACCCTCCGAACTAGCTCCGAACCTTCACCGAACTGAAAGACAATAGTCCGAACCCTCAACGATCGTATCACCGAACCCAGAAACACCGATCTATCTCCGATCCTAGTCCGAACTCCCTCCGAGACAGAATATCCTCCGAACTCTCTCCGATAGGACTCCGAACTCTCACCGAACAGGAAAACTGACCGAACTTCACTCCGAACTTGGGCTTCGGAGCGGTTTCACCGAACTTGGAGTTCGGCCGAACGTAAATTCGGAAAAATATTTTGGATCTCAACAGAAATCACTCAGACCTGAACTCTAACACTCAAAGGAACACTAGCACTCAGAAACAATGAATTTTGACGCAAAACATAGTGTTTTTCACGTAAAATTCCAGAGAGCAACACGGAAACGAACTTTGATTCAACGTTACGCAACAATTCGAACCAAACAGCACCAAAACAGCTCTGATACCACTTGAAAGTTAACTGGATACGGATCGGTTTGGATGAATTGATCGAATGCAAACGTAATCAAGTGAGAATCAACACACAAAACGTAAATAAAACTCAATCTCTTATTGATAGAGAATCAGAGTTACAGAGAATTACACAGAGACAACTCACAGACAAGTTCGCTCAAACTCTCTAAAAAACTTTCAAATTACAAAGACACAAACATATATATAGACCTACGGACGTCCGAACTCCATAGCTTGTCCGAACCCCAGGTTCGGCCAAGGCTCGGCCAAGGTTCGGCCGGAGTTCGGCCGACAGACCAAAACCAAAACTTTGTGTCTTCGTTCGATCCAGCTCATTGCCATTTCGTGTATCAACAGCTACACGCCAAGGTGCATCCTTTGCTAGGAAGACTTCTGATTCAAAACTTGCTACTGATGTTTGTTCTCCGTCTTCTTCTTCTTTTGGAAAGAAATTCGACTGTAAACGAAAGCGTGATCATCATGGCAAGAAGAATTCTGAGAAGTGATTGGAGAACCAAACTGAAAAAGCCCTTGAACCAGAGAAGAAGTAAAGAAGAATTATAAATAGATTTAAGTTAAGGTTTTAAGACCTAAAATCGAAAGAAGTAAAGAACAAATCAAACATGTGTAGGGTTTCGTTCATGTTGTTGATCAATCGATGGAAGATGAAGAAGATAGGAGGTTAGCCGCTGCTTTTGCTGCCCTCTAGATCATCTGGTATAGGAAGAAGATGGTGGATGAGCCAGAGAGAGATGATGAAGAATGGGCGGTGGTGTGTTTCTTGAAGCAAGCAGATGTGTCAGGAGGTATGGTGAATGGCGTAATGATCTGGTGAAGATGAGAACGTGAGACTTCCACACCAATCAAAATACCCTCAAAGTTGGAAAAATATACACCATGTGCCATTATCTACTGTTTAACAATTGGTAAATTGATGATATAGACTTCCACACCAATCAAAATACCTTCAAAGTTGGAAAAAATTACACCAGATGCCATTATCTACTGTTTAACAATTGGTAAATTGATGATATATAATAGAATTCACGTGAGTGCTTGGCTGAATTTGTGTATGGGCTTGCGAGCTAGACACAACAAAAGAATTAATTTGTCACGTGGGCTAGGCATGAGTGGATAAGCTTAATACTCAAAACATGAAACCAAATAAAATATGGTCAATGGAGTTTTATGGACCGGCGAATTGTATATATATACAAAGGCAAACTTGCCTATGTTTTCGTGCCAAAAATGATAAAATAAGATATTATATATGTTGTCTCACGTACACGTATACGCCGGGTTCCATAAAACCTAAAGTGATCATCATCATCAAAAATCATATATATATATATATATATATATATATATATATATATATATATATATATATGCAGATTATGTGAAATGCCTGCTCATTACGAGGAAATACTCACCTCTTAATTACCCACAGTTTCACACAATACATGTACAAAAACACATACCAAAATATATAATATATTAAACGTCTATTCATATCCGTTCGATCGACTTACCCGGAAATCCCTGCCATGAACTCCAGCGAACCTTGGTTCAAACTGTACTGAAGGGAGGAAGAACCCTCCGGCGACCAGAGTTCTCTTAATATAAGTCTTTCACTCGGAAACTCTTTTTGGACATTGACCCTTCAAATATGTAAGCGAAGGAGGGAATTAGAAGACTTGAAGAGTGAAGGATGGCTTCTTTTTAGTTTTCCGGCCGGCAAATCGGCGACTTATTCGCGTCTGGTTCTCAGAGAAAAGAGGGCAAAGATGACGACTGGAATTTCATTTAATTAGTTTTTTTTGGGTTAAAGTAGAACTTTAACTGACAACACATCATGTACTGTCAAATTTATTTTATAATAATTAAATTGTTTACTCATCCCTTTTTAACATATTTACTTTATCACTGAAGAAAAACACTACTATACATAATTCTATTTAATTGTTGTTTTATTAGCACTCAAAATCAAAGATTCATCATATTGGTAAAAGAAAATAATAATAGAAATAATAATAATAGTAATGGTTGAGAAAAAACGAAATTGTTAGAAAATAAAGTTATCACCGACTAGACGTTACGTACATTAACCAACTAATAATTATTTTATAAAAATTATATTTGACCCTTCGGTTGAAATTTTCTGGTTCCGCCACTGGTTGTTTTCGATGATGTTCGGATTGATATTCAGTAACGGGCTTTTGACGACAGGTGATGGCGAGGACGGTGATGAACTACCGGGATAGCGGAGGATGGTGACGGTGGTTGGTGGTTGTTGATGGTGGTCCACGATGGTGGCAAATAGGGTGTAAACAGGTGCTGATATTAAACCAATATAAGACCCGTTTACACTTTCGGTTACGTTTTCGGTGTGTTAACTCGGTCCAAAAGACAAAACGACAACGGGGAAATGCTCGTGACGAGAAACGAATCGGGAAGGACAATTCGTTTATCTTAATCGTATCACTTTATTATTTAGTTATTCGGACTCGATACGTAACCCGTCAGAAAGTTATTCACGTTATATTATTATTATTATTAAAAGATCATTATTAAAAATTACAATTCGTATAAAATGTTAATAATACATAATAAAATCAATTGAAAGATAATTAATATATAACTGTGTTAAATTGGATGAAACATTCCCACTTTATATTTGGTCCGTATTGTTTTCACTACAATATAGCCTTATTTTATTATATAAGTTTATAAGTGTACTAGGTAGCACATATTTTATACGAATCAAAGAAAGGGTCAATACATAGGCTATTTTATGCACAATATATATATATATATATATATATATATATATATATATATATATATATATGCTCCTTAAATAGTTTGGATACAAAAAAACTTCATTCCAAACGACGCGTGGTGTTAACTACTGCTGAAGAAGAGTCTGTGGAAAGTTAAAGATATGGAATTTAACATCTAGAATTTAAAACATGGAATAAGCGGTAAATGAAATTTTAACAAGTGGCTAATACACTTATGAACCTATATTCACTCTTTTCCTATATTTTCCACGAACCAATAAATGGTCAATACATAGGCTATTTAACCAAAAAATTATTTTATACTCAAAGTGCTTGGATACGGAGATCTTTATTTGAAACGACGCGTTGACTTTAAATATGAGATGTAATACAGATATTAGGTGCATTGACATGAACAATTCAAGTTTAAAGATATGGAATATAACATCTTGAATTTATAAGAGATGTGTTTATACAAAAGTTATATAACACTTATAAATCTATATTTTATCTATTTTATTCACTTTTTCTGATATTTTTCTAAATTACCGCAGCAACGCGCGGTCGATCTCTAGTTGTATATATATACAAATGAGAACGGAACTTATGGTTCCGTGCCCTCAGTTTATTTTTGTTTTCAAATTTTTTATTAAATGCAAAGGAAGATTGAACGCTACCTCCGTACACGTGTCTGTCTCTCCCTTTTCCAAGGTCTCATAATTCTCTTCTTCCCTCGGCATTCCATCACCATCCTGATTTTCGACCAAAGCCTCAATCGATTCAGTCATCTACAAGGCTTTAACAATTGTTCTATCATCGTCGTGGTTTTCGATCAAAAGGTTCCGGCGATTCAGTCATTCAGAAGGCTTTAATGGTTAGGGCTTCGATTTTCATTATATAACTATTTGACCTAATTCAAATCTGATTTTGGTTGAGTTTTTAAGGCTTTTAATAGTTGGGTCTTCAATTTTATTTTTCTACCAGCTCTGAGAAACTATTTCACCTAAACGATTGAAGGAGGTCCGCTTGATGCGGTTGCGATGGCTGTGGAAATCAATAGAATCAAACGATGTAGGTATGGAATTTTGTGGCTAAGAAATTACCTAACTGATTTGTGCTCAGCAAATAAATATGTTTACTTCTTTTTTTTCACTGTCTTATTTGTTCATCAGGTTTTTTAGAAGACTTCTAATTCTATATTTTATTTTGATGTGGGTATTCATAATTATTTGTATGCTTTGATTTTGTGTCTTTCAGGTCATGTTATTGGTTCTAGGGTGATCTTGATGGCGTTGGATTGCATGCTTCGCATCTATGGCAATCCTTCACAAGTGTGGTTGATGGGAGGTTCATGTGTGTCAACTTCTCAGAAAAAGGTCAGAATCTGTTGCTAGAACACAAATTAATGTGATTTTGATGAAATTTTCTTAAGAAAGGCAGTGTCATGGCTCTTTAGATTAAAAGATTTTATGATAGTTATCTTTAGGGAGTTATATTTGTCAATAAAATTATAATTCCTGGTTGCAGTTATGTTTAATCGTCTCAAGTAAGGGATTAGGCTGGAAATCTGAAGTTGAGATTGCAAGGTGCTTGAAATTTTCGATACCATTTCACCCGGAATGGATGAAGTTACCATTAATTTCTTAAGATTTTCTTTTCTTTGGTGGTGAAGGCTAGCTAAATCAGAGCTTCAAATCAAAATTGCTTATAAACGTTGTGAAATCAGGACGACACTTACATTTCAAACTGATTACTTGGATCAAATTATTAGGGATGAGATCCCTTACATTTCAAACTAATTCGTGAGTTGGAATCCTAGATGTGCCATTAGTGAGAACAATACATATAAATCAAGATGGGAGTATGGATTATTATTAAACTCTATTGTGACATTGTTGATTTGTTGCATTTAAAAAAAAGAACTTGCTTTATAGACATATTCAAATCTAATAGTTGAAGTTAAGCCTTTAGCAAGTAATTTAGAAGGAAAAAAAAATGTTTTGGTCACTGTTAGGTAAATTTGTACCTTTGATCATCACTTCCTTTTCTTTGTACATTTTTATGATTTTTCATCTATGAGTTTTAATGTATGTTTGTTCTTTGCTACAATTGTTTTGTGCATTTCAATTTTTGTGGAATATATTGCTTTTTTTAATGTTGTTTCTGTCTGTTTTTCTTACCATTGTTCTGCTTTTATTGGAGGTTTTGGTTTTTTTTTCTTCCACTTGAAGGTATTCTTTCCAGTTTCATTGGGTTAATTCTTCTTTGAAATTTGGTATAGGAAAAAACGTCTATTATAGTTAAAACGAATGGTTATAAAGGGACGAATACGGGTCGGTTATAATGGAAGAAGGAGCCAAGTAGTTGTTCGTATGTCAATATCCACAGGTAGCCCCTTTGCTCTCGTGAATCACAATTTTAAAAATTAAATATGCAAGATGAGCAATTTCATCAAGGTGTAACTTATTTAAGGTTTTCCTTTGACTGAGCGTTTGGAAAATTGTGATGCAACATTAAGATGCAATAAATGAAACATTAAGGTTTGCCGTGGAGTTAATTGCTATTATAGAGTCTCAATTTTCTGATTCTAACATGTGAATGGTGTAAATGGGTGGGTTGGGTTTGGGTAACATGAAATTTTGTAGTGGTTGTAATGGGTGGGTTCTTAATCAAGAGCGAGTTGGAATGAGTCAAGCAAATAATAGATTAATTTTAGGATGTGTTTAGCACTACGTTGGTATTGGAAACATAATAGAAGTTGAATGATTTCAGAGTCAACAATAACAAACGTTTACTTCAAGTTTGCTTTAAAATAGGTCCATTCTTTGTTGCTTAGTTTTAAAGTTAACTTATATTTCCTGCACTTAGAAAGTTTATGTTATCTCTTTGCTACATATATGACTAGAACTCAGGTTGAACATGTATGTTGTCATGGCTAGACTAGGAGGTTGTGACTAGGTTTTCGCATGAAACTATAACAGGAAATCTTCAACTGTAGTCCACCAACATCTCGGTAACAGAAACTGATTCATCTCTCAACAACCTCAAAGACATTATTGACAGGTACTGCTACTTTAAAAACAACTACAATTTTAAATACACTTACAAACTGCCCCCCATTACAGTTTCAAAAACTTATAAGGCAGACAAAGTACCTGTTCCGGAATGCAACTGAAAGAAACATGTGCAGAAACCAAGGAAAAAAAATTACACCAAATAGCTCCTACTATCTCTTGCCATACTGAACATGTTCTACACCTTTCAGGCAAGAATCAAGGACTTCGAAGCCTACCGTCAATGGTTCATTACAAAATGCCCACACCCAAACTATAACAAGCAACTGCATGAATAATTTTCCGATGATGAAGAGACTTTTAACTTGATATGTGCAGACGAACACCAAGTGCCCAACCCTAACTACCAGTAAGCAAAAAGAAACACTTTAAAATTTTACACAATATACATCAGTACACTTACAAAAATTAAACAAAAAACTTCTTTCCAAAACAGGTACTGCGTTAACGCCATACCTATGGACGACACATCCGCTCTCCTGTTGTTTTTTTCAATGAGAAAATGTCAGTAGTCCTTGGCATAAATTGTATTGTCATGGCGCTGAAAAACGTCTTCAACAACCCAAAAGTCATCCCCGATGCAATGTTGTTGCTGATGCGTGTTCAGAAGAATTTTACCATAATGTTAAGGCACAACACATCCGCAGTAGTTGAGCACGTATCTACACGCCAATCTGAAAAAGAAGGTGACCAAATGCTGGCAGTTCCACCACCAATAGAGCCTAAAACACAAGTAGGTAAGCCAACTCGCAAACACACCATAAGCCCAACAGGTATTTAAGTAATAGAATTAAACAACAGTCCTTTTTTTACTCAACTATTCACTATCAATAACTCTTAGTGGCTGATCTTTATAATCTTCTATAAATATGTACTCTTAGTTTACATTTCATATTAGTACCTTATCCAAAAAAATACCCATAAACTTTCGACTCTTTTGTATTATCATTAAAGTTTCTCCCACATGTTAAGAAAAAATTTGCAGTCATTATAATTAACTATAATTAAAGAACATTCCAACTTTTCTTTTTATTTTTATCAAATATTCACTTTTTAATACCTCTTCTTCACAAACTCCAGTTAATATGCTAACTTATCTACAATAATGCAGATGGAACTCAGGCCCCTTCAAAGACAGCCAAAGAAAAAAAGGAGTAGCTACGGTACCTGTTCATTGCTGCACAAAAAAAAACATCATTTTGTATATGAAACTCCACTAAATGGCATATATCCTAAGGCTAGGAAAGAAGAAAGAAGCTGGTGCTTTTTTATAAGCATGAAAGAAGGCTCTGTTGTTTGGTAAGCATCGGTCTCAAGAAATTACGAAGAAAGTAATCTTTCTCATGAAGGAACTGCAATGAAGAAAGTAGTCTTTCTCATAAAAAACATAGTATTTTCTGTGAATCAGCCATGAAGAAGATTGTCTTTTTTCTTTATGAAACAATCATGAAGATAGTAGTATTTCAAAGTAGATAGTCTATTTGGGTAGAACCATATATCATGTGCCAGCAATCAACAAAAATGGAAAAATGACATAATTTTGTCTATAATTTTGGAAAAATGAAAAAATGAATGTTTAATGCATAATTTTGAATTCCTAATACAGATGTACAGATGTTCAATTGTTTATCATCTGACAGTAGGTTGTTCATGATAATTAAAGTTTAATTAAGGTCATTTGTGCCATTTCGTTGCTTATTTTCCTGTGCAGACCAAGATTACTTCTTTTTAGAAATAAAGATAAGTGATAAATCCTATGATTTATGTTTTACTAAGTGGTTAAATCTTAGCTTTTGTTGGAATTGGATAGAAAGGTTCATAGATGGGCATTATGGACTTTTTATTTGTTTATATACTGACTGTTATAAGTGTTGGTTTAAGAATGGGTGTTATTTGGCAAGTAGTTGTTTAAGGGTGCTAATTAATGATAATATGTAACATCCCTTACAACACAGCACCACCTACATGCCAGCTTCAGCAACCTGCAGGCCCAACAGTCGCCTCTGCACGCCTAATACGGTTGGAGTTATAATTGTTGGAGGCTATCTTCATCAAACCACTATGTAAAAATGTATCTAATTCTGATTGTAGAAGTCATAGGTGTGCTTGAGAGTGTTTTAGAGTTTACGACTTTATAGGTTTTGTTCTTTTGCTTGAACCTTGAGATCTTTGTTTGAAGAACATTAGGTGGGGGTTATAAACTTTGTTCTTAAGAATTAATATAGCAACAAATATGTGTTCCTTAATCAGGCCAGCATCTGAGTTTCTCGCAAACTTGTGTTTGTATTCATTTTTAACAATTAATATATTGTAATATATGGTTAAGAAAAGTTTATATTTGTTGATACTAAAATTGCTTAATTGGATACGGAGAGCTTTAATCCAAACATCGCGTGAAGTTAGCTGCTGCTCAGGAAGAGTTTGTGGAAGGAAAATTTAGCTTTAAAACTTATACTAAAGCTTAATTTTAAATATGGGATTTAATACAGATATTAAGTGTAATGATATGAGCAATTAAAGATTAAAGATATAGAATATAACATCTTGAACTTATGGGAGTGGTGTTTATACAAAAAGTTATATAACATGGAATAAGAGTTAAAATGAAATTTTCATAATTGCCTAATACACTTATAAACCTATATTTTTTTTTCTTTTGTTCACTATTTTTCTGTATTTTCCTGGATTACCGCAGCAACGCGCGGTCGGTCTCTAGTTGATAAAATAAAAGAGAAAAGAATTTGTTTTGGGTTGCAACTAGGCTGACGTGTGCGTCAAGGAGAAATTAATTATAAACGGATGAACAAAATTGGGAGATGGCACACGATTCAACCCACTTTTTCAACCGGCGCCCGAGAGACTCGAGGGATGAAATTCTGAGTTCAGGAAGGAGCAAGGATCGACTAAGAGCACGGGAAGACTCGAGGATAATTATTCAACACCAAATTTAATCCCGGGTTTATTTTTTCTTTCGAATTCTTAATTATTTGTTTAGACTAAATCATGTGCTCATCTAAATTCTAGACTTTTATTAGTATTTTGAACATGGTGGTTGGCTAAGCAATTAGTACCACCTAGATTTTTTGTGATGAATTTTTGCTATTAATGATTTTAATTCGGTTTGTGACTAACTGATTGATGTACAATTGTATTGAAATCCAATGTTGCGATGATTATATGCATATGTGTATTATGAGCAGATTTATAATTGTTAGTTGATGCACTTTTTGCCTTCGAATGTCTTTCGGCCTAGGTAAATTGTCTAAAGTAGCTAGCTTTAGAGTTAATAATTGTTTCTTTGATTGCAATGTGCTGCCCTAATTAGACAAGTCGGGAGGTGATAGTTAGGTTGGGTAGTCGGGTTAGTTAGTGGAATAGGATAACATTACCTTGGGAGAGGGATGTCCTAGGAAATTAGTTAACTTGCTAATCCTTGTCAGTCATAGTAATTAGTGGTAGCTCCTGCTAGCCTAAGGTGTCTTAGATTGTTTCGAGGGTGGTTAGGTCTAGTTGAGGTTGGATGTACCCACAAGGTGAACTCATGTTCGAGCGTTAGGATTGTATGCTAGGAAGAACTTACAAGGTGAACTAGCCCCTATCAGATTAGTCATAGCCGATTCTCGTTAATAGTGATTAGGATTCCGAGTCTAGGCGGTATCTTTCTCTGTTCTTCAGTTTATCCTAAGGTCTCCTTGTTTTCCGTTTGTTAGTTGCATTAGTTAGTTAATTTAGTTAATCAATTCTAAAAACCAAATTCCACTCAAATTTCCATTCTTAAGTCCTGGGTTAGAGTCTAGCTTCGTAGTGTCCTTAGGTTCGATATTCGGTCTTCCTTAGCTATTCTGCAATCTGACAGGTCTACTTGCCTTTAGGGTTCGGTTAAGTCTAGGATCTTTGGTAAAATTAGGTGTGTTTAGGTCTAGGTTAGGTCTAGGTATTAATAGGTATTTTTAGCGTACTTCCGAACACATCAGGCTCTTTGGAGTAGAGATTGATCCTTCAGAAGAAAATTTCACAAATTGCTTCTTCTTACGCTTTTTATCATCATTCTTGACAAAGACTTCAGCTATTTTCTGTGAATCCACACAGTGAAGTGGAAACTCTTGATCAGAAAATATTTGGTCTGAACCCTTAAGCTTGTAGAATCGCTCAGATTGAACCTTTTCAACTTTAAAAATACTCATTTTCACTTGTTTAATAACAAGCTTCTTCATTTTCTATGGTGGTACACACCTTTGTTCAGCAAATTCTTCCTTTGAAAATCCTAAACTGCTTGTTTTCCACAAATTTTTTTTCCCGAACCAGAAGATTTATGCCCATTCTTCGCAAGACGAGAAAATTCAGCTTTCATTTGATCAACACCCTTCTGGGCATAGAAAAGTGTTTCATCAATATTTGTATGTGAAATAATCTTCTTAACTGGAATAGTTACTTTCTCTTCTTTAGCAGATGAAGCACCAAACACAAACTGTGTAACAACAGGAACAACAAATTCCTTTACAGCTTTATTTTCATTCTTTTTATTCTTCTTTTTCTTCAGACTCCTTGATAATAGCAGGTGGTGAAATTGTCTTGTCGAACATTTTCTCAAAATTCTCATCCTTTGCCAAAAAGCTTGTGAACGATTGTGAACTTGTGACATTGTTCAGAAGGCGACTTACATCAATCACTTTGATCTTTAAATCAAAAAAGTTCTGTTGTGCTTCAGAATATTCCTTTTCAGTTGCGATCAACTTCTTTGCAACTCGATTTGTTTTTTATTATTGTAATCTCAAATTATCCATTTCATCGAATAATTCCTTGTTCAGTTTATTTCCATTTCTTTTCTGAATGTCAATGTTTGCATTTAACAACTTATTATCCCTTGCTAATTCTTTCTTTTCTTCCAACAATATTTCATTATCATTCTGCTAACCTACTGCTTTGGCAACAAGTTCATCAGAAGTCTTGTTACATCAAGCTTAATCTTTGATTTCTCAAAAACATCATTGAAATTAACTTCAACTTCTTTCACTCCAACTTTCCATTTTTCAACTTCTTGAGCTAACTCAGCATTAACATCAGATAACTTTGCAAATTTCAGTTAAATTTCCTTTTCAGCATTCTAAAATTTTAATTCTTTCAATATAATTTCTGCTTTGTTTATCAAATGTCGTACTTTCTTTCTTAGAAACCTCTAATTCTTCCTTCACGAATTGGAGTTCTGCAGTAAGAAGACGAACTACTTCTAGTAAAGAAGTATTCACCTTAAGCAAACTATCCATTTTAGATTCATAAAAATCATCCTCAATAGTTTCACACGAACTTTTTCTGGTTCAGAATCAACTCATGCAGATTTGGCAATAAGTGCGCAGTCAGGAAACACTTTACCCTAATCATAACCTTCACCGGTCTGAACAGTCAAAGCTTTTGTATTTGAATTGCTTGATGAAGATTGAGAACTATTTGTAGTAATTATTGAATCAGATTTGTTGGCATGAGATTGCTGACATTCTCTTGCAAAATGTCCAAGACTGGAACATTTGTAGCATTTCACCTTTGATTTATCAAATCCCAGCTTTCCATTAGGATTAATATATACTTTTCCAGTTTTCATGTAAAATCTTTTTGCTCTTTGAGTTAACATAGCCAATTGCCAAGCCATATCCATCTTATTCAAATGATCATCATCAATCTCACCAAAATCTACTTTAACCAACTTAGCATCACCAATATTGTTGAGAATCATTCTGAAAGAAGATGAGATTAAAGAAGATATCAAAGTAGCACAATCTTTAGTTGTTTTGACGGAAAATGCATTCTGATTTGTTTGGCCTGGAATTGTAAAACTGCAACTCATCGAGGAATCAGAACTTTCAGAAATTCCAGAAACATTTCCAATAAAAGTTGCACTTGGAGGAGAACTAAAACCACTTGGTTTAGCTTTTTCATTTATACTTGCAGCGTTCTGACCATGATATAACTCAGGATTTTGTAGTTGAACAGCTGATTTGTTTGTATTCATCATTTCCATTTCTCGAGCATAAAGCTTTCCTGTTAAATCATGAAATGATAATGACGAGAATTATTTGTCATGTGTAATTAGTAAGGCATAATTTTCCCAATTCTATGGTAAAGCTTCTAGCAGTTTTTCTTTCAGTTCTTCCTCGGTCTTGTCTATCTCAACCACTTCAATCCAATGATAATATGTGAGAACCTAGATACAAGAGCAGTGATGTTTTTCGTTATCATAATGTTCAAAGTTGTCAAATTCTTTATTCAACACCTTTCATCTACTCTTTTTGTATTGATCGTTCCCTTCACATCTTGCAGATAAAGCATCGCATAACTGTTTCGTCTTTATGCATGTCTTGAATTGATGTAACAGTTCGGTAGGTAAAGCCATTGTAAGATAACCAAAAGATTTTTGTTCGAGTTTATAACTTTTCCTTTCATCAGATGTGAAATCTTTCAATTCTTTATACTCTCCTTCATCAGTTGGACGTGTGTAAAGTTTTTCAATTGGAATCCATAAATCAATATCATTGGTACTAATATAAGGAGAAATCCTTCACTTCCAATTGTGATAATCTTCCAATTTTAATAACTTGGGAACTTTCTGGCTTGTTCCGATTTTGTTATCGTAATTGATCAAGGTTTGAATCGCGTTTTGCATAACAGCAACTTCTTGAAAATCAGACATCTTTTACCAAAATATGACACTCTAAAAACTTCAAAAGCAAAAACGGAGGTCTTAGATGTTGGATTTGAGTATCAAAACGGATGGTACTAGCCGTAAGGCAGTAAAATAGTAGATCTCTCTAAGATGGTCGTTTTTTCTGGTATTAGCACTTTTAACTCTTAACGGAACTCAAGTTACATCAGTTTTAATGAAACAACCAAGAATTCTCGATCTAAGAATTGAGTCATGAACTGATGCAAAAATTGAGCTAAGAATTGAGTCACGAACTGGTGCATGAACTGACTCACGAACTCGGCTGAAAAGTAGTTCACAAACTGGTTTAAGAACTGACTTACGAAGTAACTCACGAAGTAACACGAACTGATATGAGAAGTGACACACGAATTGACACACCAAGTGATACGAATTGAGTCGCGAAGTGATATAAACTGAGTTGCGAAATGAACATGAACTGTGAGTTCGTGGCGGTTATTGACGCGAACTGTCACTTTGTGAATGTTGTTTACACGAACAGGAAGATCTAGTCATGAACTGAAACGAACTGAACCATTTTTGCTCTAATTTTCATGATTTTAGGTGTTTTTGAGTGAGATTTTTAGCGGTAGATCAAATGCAATCAAAAGGATTGAATAAGGATCGAAGTTGACACAAAAAATGCAACTGGAATGACCGAACAGAAGCAAAAACACCTCTATTTGTCAAAAACCAACACAAAATGGATAAAAAAATCCGAAAATAGCCAAGAACAGATCAATAGATTGAATAGAAATGCTTTAATACCACTTGAAAACGCGAGAGCGATGGATCGTCTACTCGATCTAGCTATTCTGAATACAAGAATGTAATTAAATGATTGTTTATTGATCACAATAAAACAATTACAATCTGGAATCACACAAGAAACACTTAGGAAGAACACACTCGGAACACAAACACATAACACTAAAATATGTATGTTGCAATTACAAAGAATCACATATTTATACCATAGGTACTGCCCACGAACTGGAGGTCCACGAACTGGCAGTTCGTGGACACGAACTCATCCAATTCGTCTTCACTTCGTGACTAGCATTCTCTACAACTTCGTCTTGTTCAGATACTTCACACAATGAACCGATTATGCTCTAACAAAGAAGCCTTTAAGAAAGTTGATTATATTCATATTTTTGCACCACCATTTTGTTACACACATCGAACAATTCATTTTCATATTTCTCAAACTTTTCTTTGTAAATCTTTAGATTACCTTCAGCATCACTACATCTTTTCCTCAACACCTCGTTTTCTTCTAAAAGCCGACTATTAACCGTATTAGTAATCTGAAAATATTTACACATTAAGGGAGCAACATTTGATATACGTGTCATGACATCGGTTAACTTTCCTGTTTCACACAGTTCTTGAACAACTTTCGAAAGACTATGAGTGGACATGCAGGAGCTCATCTGATTCTAACTCAAATCTTGTTTTGGCATCTGACGAGAAGTTTCTGAATTGTAATGGAGTACCAAGATTACATGTAGGCCAATCAAACTCTTTCTCTCGAATTCTGAGAAAATCTGCAAAATGATCATGTACATAAGCCTCAAATTCTTGTTTCCGGAACAAGTAATCTTCACATTGTAACAGCTTCGGCACGACCTCAATCTTCTTAACTTCATAAGCAGATTCATCTGATGATATTTTGAATGAAAGCATTGCATGATTATCACATGTAAACACAGAATTAACCTTGTAACTTGTAGAATCATCACACTCAGAATCAGATTTTGTCATATATACAACAACTTTGTGGTGGAGAAGACATATGAGCATATTTATCAGAATATTCGACAAACTTTCCCCAATCATATCCCTTCTTTTTATCATTCAAAGTAGCAAACAATGCCTTAGCTTCTTTTGCTGTGACATCACACACAGAATCAGATTCTGTCATGTATTCAACAACTTTGTGGTGGAGAAGACATATGAGCATATTTATTAGAATATTCGACAAAGTTTCCCCAATCATATCCCTTCTCTTTATCATTCAAAGTAGCAAACAATGCCTTCGCTTCTTTTGCTTTGACATCCTTTTTATCTCCATCTTTCATACTCTCTAGCAAAATATCCATAGGTTTTACACTTAAAACATAGCACCCGACTCTTATCTAATCCCAGTTTATTCTGCCCAAATTGAACATTTCTCTGCCCCGTCTTCTTAATGTAGTTCTTGACTCTTCGTGTCAACATAGCAAACTTCCAATTTAAATCCATATATTCTAGATTATCAGCATCAATCTGATCAAAATCTTCATTGGTCAATTCAGCATTTCCAGCATTACTAGTTAAAACCCCATATCTAGAAGTAATCAAAGCAGAAACCAATGCCACATATTAATCGTGTGTATCAACAAAACCAGATTGATTCTGAGTAACCGGAACGTGCACATGACATCCACTAGAAGATCCATAATCAATTCCAGCTACAAACGTAATAGGCGGTGCAGTAGAAGGAATTAGATTTCGTTTCTTTGCACTGATGGAGGAAGAATTTCTTCCATGATAAACTGCTGGATTTTGAATCGAACCAGTCATAGATTTATGCATTGAAGTTTCAAGATCTTGAGCTTGTACTTGCTCAACCAGACTGTTGAAAGTGTTGGAACAAAAAATCTATGTGACTGACGCCATCAAATCTGTTTACCGAAGCATTTGACTGAAGAATCCATGTGAATCGATTTAGAGACTGAGTTGTGATGCTCGAGGCTTGCAGTTTGGACCGAAGACCGTTTTCTAGAAAAGTCAACCGTTCGGGTCAACGGTCAACGTAAAAGTCAACGGAAGATCGGTTTGAGCGAGTCAAGCTTCGGATTAATTTAATCAGCTTTGATTTAATTATCAATTTACGTTATTTGCTTTACTTGTAATTTCGTTCATTTGTCGTGTTTTTCTGTTGTCAGTCACCCTCACTATATATAGTGAGGGTGCCCATTACAAGTAAAGGAGTCTCCGAATGTGGAGATGATGAATTTCTTGTAGAGTGTGAGATTTCCATTCTAGAGAGAGAGTGAGTCATGGATTCTAGAGAGAGAGTGTTCTTCATGATTCATTGATTGTAATCTTTCGATTAATGAAATCATTCGACTATGTTCATCATCTTTCTTGTTTATGATTATTCATGATTCATCATCATCATCTTCTTCATTTGTTTTTGAGTTTTCTCATCCGAACCTGTTCTTGCTCAAGATCGAGATTCTTGTAGTGAAAATCGGTCCTAACAAATGGTATCAGAGCGGGTACCGATCAGATTCATCTCACCGTGAATCTGGTCACTCGAATCTGTGATTTTGAGCTTGAATGGTGAAGATGAGAAAACTTAGTTTTTAGAGACTTTTTTCTATATTTTTCTTCATTTTGGATGATTTTGGATGGATTCTGATGATATGGATGCTTGATTCGTGTTCTGGAGTTCATTTAGATGTGATTCTATCTTCTACTTGTTCAAATCTGTGAGAAAATTGAAGATCCGAGCTCATTTTTTCGTAACTTTGGGGTTTTTCCCGTATTTGGGGTTTTTGAAGATTTTGGAGCTTGATTCTTCATTTTCTGGGCTATTCTTCATGTTTTTGGATGAAGTGAGGTATGATTCTCAGTGGAAAACGCGTTCCCGATCCATTGGAAGCATCCGTTTCATCTGAATCTCAACGGTTTGAGCGGATCTGGAAAAACACACACTGACGGTGTAAGTGTGTGTTCTTCGTGTTCTTGAAGATTTCCAGATTTGGGAGCTGTTTTGATCCGATTAGCTGCTGTTTATGGGTTGTTGGTGGCCACAATAGTCTCGTGAATGGTTTAGCTTCATATCTCGTGCATCATTATGGGTTTTCCGATTGTTTCTGTGCAGATTTCAAGTTCATGAGTAAGTTTCTTCACTGTTCATCGATTTTCCAGAATTGTTCATCAGTTTTGAAGTTTTGAAGATTGCCTTAGCGGACTTCATCAGTTTTTAGCGAACTTGAAGCTTGTCTTAGCGTACTTGTTCTTTGCTTAGCGAACTTGAGTCCTTAGCGGACTTCAGAGGTGCCTTAGCGGACTTCTGGAAAGCTTTAGCGGACTTGTTTCGTTAGCGAACTTGTTTCTGGGTTTTTATCCGAGTTCGTTTTGGTGGATTCTGATCGTCCAGATGAGTAGAGGATCGTCTCAGGAGTCCAACGAGCTAAAATTCGTGATTTTTCATTGAGTTTTGATGGAGATATGCTCGATATACGCTTTTCCGGTGGCTCCTTCGTTTTTCCGGCGACTGTTATGTTTCTCCGGCTTGTAATTAGGGTTTATGGAAGGAGATGACAGCTTGATGACGTGGCGGACGCTGGTTGGTCCACAGAGAATTATTTCTCTCTCTTGCTGTCGGTCAAACCCAACATTCCCTTTTGGTTGTCTAATTCTGATTGGTGGAGAGATGTTTGGTGGGTCCCAGCCACATAAAGAATCCGTGAAAGCTGATGTCTCTCTCCCTGGTCCGACATTTCTTTTGCTGCCAAAATGTGATTGGCTGTTGAAATGGCGCGTGGGCCAGGCTGGCTTCAAGAGCCGTTGAGCTCAGTCTTCTGTCGCGCCCCGATTGGCGGATGGCCCCTTCACACGGATCCAGCTTGTGAGCCCTTAATCTCCCTTAATATCAGCCGTTGGATGGCCTGTGAAACTCATTTCTGATTGGCCCAAGCCAAATGACGCGGATTGTGGTCTTCTTGAGCTCAAATCTGATTGGTTGATTATTATTTTCAAGGATTAAGGTTTTTCTTGAGGAATTTAATTACACTAATTAAATTTTCAACATTTTCGTCAACCACGGCGTTTTTCTTATCAGTTTTTCGAGACAAACGAGATGAGGCCGCGACGGAATTTCAGAAAATATTTTTATTGATCTTGGATTTATTTCATTTTATTGGGGTTCTCGTTTATTGACGTCGCGCGCAACATTTGCTATCGATCACTGACGGGTTAGCTTTACTATCCGGTTAATTACTTGGCTTTCTCGTTATATCTCACGGTTTATTTTTAGTGGATGCAGCGCTGTCGTCAACTAACCGGATTAACTGGAATCTCAGTTAAATATTGGAATTTATCCGATTAAATCTCTCGGATGACCGTTTATTGAAGAAATTTGGCAGTTTATTTTATTTTCGCATCCAACCTCAGTCGCGCAGATTATTCACAACTGTCAGCATCCGGCTTCCGGCTTTTCGCAAGATTGTCCGATTTCAAGATTTTTTTTTCCGGTTTCTCTAGGCAACCGATCGCGACGGTTCGACTCTCCGCATCTGATTTTACGCTTCCGACCTGATGTTTTTGGAGAGATTTAGAGAAATAGAAGGAATTATTATGGAACTGGATATCGGGTCGATTATCAGAAGTTAGAGCATTTTCAGTGTTTGACTGGTTTATCTGATTCGATTTGTTGCGGTTTTAACTCCGAGATGTAGCATTTTCTCAGTATTGTACCCGACCGTGTGAACCGAGTGAGTCAGAGCACCTGGATCTCGACTGGAGCAACAAGAACAGAAGAAGCTTATTCAGAGGGGGAATCTCTTCATCAGATTGTCTCCGGTTTATCAGTTTTTCATTGAAGATGTACGGCAGAGCAATTCTTCAGCAGTTGAACAGATTTGAAAGCATCAGTCAAGGGGGAAATTGTTGGAACAAAAAATCTATGTGACTGACGCCATCAAATCTGTTTACCGAAGCATTTGACTGAAGAATCCATGTGAATCGATTTAGAGACTGAGTTGTGATGCTCGAGGCTTGCAGTTTGGACCGAAGACCGTTTTCTGGAAAAGTCAACCGTTCGGGTCAACGGTCAACGTAAAAGTCAACGGAAGATCGGTTTGAGCGAGTCAAGCTTCGGATTAATTTAATCAGCTTTGATTTAATTATCAATTTACGTTATTTGCTTTACTTGTAATTTCGTTCATTTGTCGTGTTCTTCTGTTGTCAGTCACCCTCACTATATATAGTGAGGGTGCCCATTACAAGTAAAGGAGTCTCCGAATGTGGAGATGATGAATTTCTTGTAGAGTGTGAGATTTCCATTCTAGAGAGAGAGTGAGTCATGGATTCTAGAGAGAGAGTGTTCTTCATGATTCATTGATTGTAATCTTTCGATTAATGAAATCATTCGACTATGTTCATCATCTTTCTTGTTTATGATTATTCATGATTCATCATCATCATCTTCTTCATTTGTTTTTGAGTTTTCTCATCCAAACCTGTTCTTGCTCAAGATCGAGATTCTTGTAGTGAAAATCGGTCCTAACAAATATTTGTTAGGACCGATTTTCACTACAAGAATCTCGATCTTGAGCAAGAACAGGTTCGGATGAGAAAACTCAAAAACAAATGAAGAAGATGATGATGATGAATCATGAATAATCATAAACAAGAAAGATGATGAACATAGTCGAATGATTTCATTAATCGAAAGATTACAATCAATGAATCATGAAGAACACTCTCTCTCTAGAATCCATGACTCACTCTCTCTCTAGAATGGAAATCTCACACTCTACAAGAAATTCATCATCTCCACATTCGGAGACTCCTTTACTTGTAATGGGCACCCTCACTATATATAGTGAGGGTGACTGACAACAGAAAAACACAACAAATGAACGAAATTACAAGTAAAGCAAATAAACATAAATTGATAATTAAATCAAAGCTGATTAAATTAATCCGAAGCTTGACTCGCTCGAACCGATCTTCCGTTGACTTTTACGTTGACCGTTGACCCGAACGGTTGACTTTTCCAGAAAACGGTCTTCGGTCCAAACTCGCAAGCCTCGATCATCACAACTCAGTCTCTAAATCGATTCACATGGATTCTTCAGTCAAATGCTTCGGTAAACAGATTTGATGGCGTCAGTCACCAAGATTTTTGTTCCAACAATTTCCCCCTCGACTGATGCTTTCAAATCTGTTCAACTGCTGAAGAACCGCTCTGCCGTACATCTTCAATGAGAAACTGATAAACCGGAGACAATCTGTCGAAGAGATTCCCCCTCTGAATAAGCTTCTTCTTTTCTTGTTGCTCCAGTTCGAGATCCAAGTGCTCTCCTCACTCGGTTCACACGGTCGGGTACAATACTGAGAAAATGCTACATCTCGGAGTCAAAACCGCAACAAACCGAATCAGATAAACCAATCAAACACTGAAAATGCTCTAACTCCGAATAATCGACCCGATATCCAAATCCATAATAATTCCTCTTATTTCTCTAAATCTCTCCAAAAACATCAAGTCGGAAGCGTAAAAAATGAGATGCGGAGAGTCGAACCGTCGCGATCGGTTGCCTAGAGAAACCGGAAAAAAAAATCTTGAAATCGGACAATCTTGCGAAAAGCCGGAAGCCGGATGCTGACAGTTGTGAATAATCTGCGCGACTGAGGTTGGATGCGAAAATAAAATAAACTGCCAAATTTCTTCAATAAACGGTCATCCGAGAGATTTAATCGGATAAATTCCAATATTTAACTAAGATTCCAGTTAATCCGGTTAGTTGACGACAGCGCTGCATCCACTAAAAATAAACCGTGAGATATAACGAGAAAGCCAAGTAATTAACCGGATAATAAAGCTAACCCGTCAGTGATCGATAGCAAATGTTGCGCGCGACGTCAATAAACGAGAACCCCAATAAATTAACGGAATAAATCCGAGACCAATAATAATTTTCTGAATTTCCGTCGCGGTGTTGTCTCGTTAATTTTGTTAATAAAACCGACAAGAAAAACCCCACGTTTAACGAAAATGCAAAATATTTGTTGGTTTAATTAAAATCTTCCAAAGAAACACAAATCAAATCCAAGGGCCGAAAATCAGAGCTAATTAACGGTCCAGATCTGATCTGGGATGAGATCCGTGTGACATGGCTCTCCACCAATGAGAACGAAGCAGCACAATGGAATCAAGGGACGAGATCGAAGAAAAAAAATGGTTGATCTACGGCCTGGAATGCTCAATCCTCGTCATTGGAAGCTGCCCAATCAGAAACAAAAACAGATGAGATCCTACGGTGAAGATAAATCAGATCGAACGGCATGGAGGGCTGATCCATGTGAAAAAGAAGACAACCAATCACAGCCAGACAGCGAAAAGGGTCCAATGGTCTTTTACTTCTGGTGGGACCACTCTCTATTCCTTTCCAGCCAATAGGACTTCAACAGCCCAATTAAAATGACCAGCCTCCAACGGCTTTGTCTTGCGCCTGGGGCCCACGAGTTTCTCCCATCCAATTAAAAACAGACAACGATTTAGAGTTGTCGTGTAAACGACAAGGAGGAGAGATAAAGCAGCCACCCTTCATTCCCATGCAGCAAATCGAAAGGTACCACGTCAGTAGGGTGTCCCCATCAGTCTTCTTCATCCTCCGAAACCCTAAACCAGTCGGATTTGTCACCGGAAAAACGCATGTCACCGGAAAAACGTGAATAACCCATATCTCGCATGATACTCGATGAAAATTGACGATTTTTATATGCCTGAACTCGTGAGCTCATCCTCTACAAACCTGGACGTTCAAAATCCTCTGAAACGAACTTGAATAAAAACCCGGAAACAAGTCCGCTAACCTTCTCAAGTCCGCTAAAGCTTATTTAAGTCCGCTAAGGGTTCTGAGAAGTTCGCTAAGGACCAAGTCCGCTAAGCAGAAATCAAGTTCGCTAAAGAGCTCAACAAGTCCGCTAAGGCATGATGAAGTTCGCTAAAGAGACCTTCAAGTCCGCTAGGAACAGTAGAAGTTCGCTAGGAACATCTTCAAAGCCTCAAGAACTGATGAATAAATTCTGGAAAAATGATGAACAGTAAGAACACATACTTGAACATCTTCCTGATGCGATTTCGATGTTCCAGAATGAGTGTAGATAACAGATTCATGACGGATTCGAGAAGATAAACCATTCATGTGATTGTCCTGGCCACAAACAAACCATAAACAGCAGCAACTTCGATCAAATCAGCTCCCAAATCTGGAAATCTCTCAAGAACACGAAGAACACACACTTACACCGTCAGTGTGTGTTTTTCCAGATCCGCTCAAACCGTTGAGAATCAGACGAAATAGATGCTTCCAATGGATCCGGAATGCGTTTTCCACTGAGAATCATACCTTACTTCATCCGAAAACATGAAGAATAGCCCAGAAAATGAAGAATCAAGCTCCAAAATCTTCAAAAACTCCAAATACGGGAAAACCCCAAAGTTACGAAAAAATGAGCTCGGATCTTCAATTTTCTCACAGATTTGAACAAGTAAAAGATAAAATCACATCTAAATGAACTCCCAAACATGAATCTATCATCCATATCATCAGAATCCATCCAGAAATGAAGAAAAATAGAAAAAAAGTCTCTAAAAAATAAGTTTTCTCATCTTCACCATTCAAGCTCAAAATCACAGATTCGAGTGACCAGATTCACGGTGAGATGAATCTGATCGGTACCTGCTCTGATACCATTTGTTAGGACCGATTTTCACTACAAGAATCTCGATCTTGAGCAAGAACAGGTTCGGATGAGAAAACTCAAAAACAAATGAAGAAGATGATGATGATGAATCATGAATAATCATAAACAAGAAAGATGATGAACATAGCCGAATGATTTCATTAATCGAAAGATTACAATCAATGAATCATGAAGAACACTCTCTCTCTAGAATCCATGACTCACTCTCTCTCTAGAATGGAAATCTCACACTCTACAAGAAATTCATCATCTCCACATTCGGAGACTCCTTTACTTGTAATGGGCACCCTCACTATATATAGTGAGGGTGACTGACAACAGAAAAACACGACAAATGAACGAAATTACAAGTAAAGCAAATAAACATAAATTGATAATTAAATCAAAGCTGATTAAATTAATCCGAAGCTTGACTTGCTCGAACCGATCTTCCGTTGACTTTTACGTTGACCGTTGACCCGAACGGTTGACTTTTCCAGAAAACGGTCTTCGGTCCAAACTCGCAAGCCTCGATCATCACAACTCAGTCTCTAAATCGATTCACATGGATTCTTCAGTCAAATGCTTCGGTAAACAGATTTGATGGCGTCAGTCACCAAGATTTTTGTTCCAACAGAAAGTCATATTCGGATAATCCTTATCCCTTGTAAGAATCAAAACAGAGTTTTCCCATTTTTCAAGTAAGGCCTCCAACAACTTTTCCTTTTTAATCAGCAGCATCTTTTGTAACAGAAACTAACGCTAGCTCACTAAGAAGATGTGAAAATCGAGTAGTTAAGTCGGAAACACTCTCATTTGGATAATGACGAACGTTTTCAAATTCCTTCTTGAGAACCTTTTGTTTACTTTTCTTGTATTGCTCATTTCCCTCACAACGTTTAACCAGTGCATCCCATAACTCTTTTGCGGAATAACAATCAATAAAATTTATGTAAGAGTTCCTTTGGTAATGCCATTGTTAAAATCCCATAAGCCTTTTCATCTACTTGATATTTAGTCTTTTCCTCAGCAGTAAGACTACGATGAAGTTTCGGCTGACCATTTCCTTGTAACGGATATGTATACCCTTCTTTAATTGGAATCCAGATATCCACATCATTAGTACCAACACCGTTTACGCCATGATGAGAAATCTTCAAGCTTCAACAACTTGGGAACTTTCTGACTTGTTCTGATTTCGTTGTCGAAGTTGATTAAAGCTTGCAATTGCGATTGAACGGCGACCATTGCAGAATAATCAACCATTTTTTTGAAAATGTTAAATGTTGTTAATAAACTGAATCACGAAGTGGTTACAAACTATGTGACGAAGTAGCCACGAACTCAGTAACGAACTGAGTCAAAAGCCTATAACAAAATGAGTTAACCTTGGTAACGAAGTGGTTACGAACTCAATACGAAGTGACTCACGAACTGGTTTGTGAAGTGATTCACGAGCTGAGCGACTAAGTCAGACACGAACTGAGTTGTGAAGTCACAAACAGACTAATTCACGAACTGACACGAACTAAGTACGAACTGGCACTTCGTGGCAGTTATTCCTGCGAACTAGAATTGATCAGACGAAGTCAAACGAAGTGAACCATTTTGGAACTAATTTTCACGATTTCGGACGTTTTGAGTGAAATTTTCAGCAGTATATCAGATACAACCGAAAGGATTGATTTAGGTTCGAAATTGACACAAAAAACACAACAGAAATGATTAAACGGAAGCAAAAACACCTTGATTTATCAAAAAACAACACCAAAATGATCAAAAACCAACACAAAATGATCAAAACCCCGAAAATAGCCAAGAACAGATCAATATAATGAACTGAACTGCTCTGATACCACTTGCAAGCGTTTGAGCGGTGGATCGTTTACTCGATCTGGCTATCTCGGTATACGATAAGTAATTAAATGATTGTTTTATTGATCAATTAAGAGAAACAATACAATCTGGAACACTTAGAAAACACACTGAGAAACACACACATAAGCTCACCTAGTTATCAAGATTACAAAGCTTTGAACTATTTATACTATAAAAACAGTCCACAAACTGTGAGTTCGTGTCTCACGTTGTGGCTCTTGTAATCTTCATCATTTAGTACGTTCTGATACATCACGTGTCGCATCGAAACATGCTCTAACAATCTCTCACTTTGTGCAAGAACAATCAAGGAGGACTTCCATTAACCTTGATGTTTGTGATAGTGATTGTTCCAGGCACAGGATAGGAAACACTAATTCATGACATGTCATAAAGAACTTCTATGGAGAGTATGTTTACTTGTGAAAGGTAAAAGAAACAAAATCAGCAAAGGTACCTATTAAATTGGTTGGTTGAATATTGAAGCAACGAGGTATGTGTGCATCAAAACCCGATGTCGTGTGTTTTCAATTGGATAGACTTTGAAGGTTAGCTTGGCTAGTTTTGTTTAAACTTATTGTTGTCACACCCCAACCGACGGCGAAATATGTCAGGGCGCGAAGATTGTCCATATGCACACAACACTAATTCAAGTTGCGATATTCTTAATTAAACCAATTTCCATAATCATAGAATAAAGCATAAACAAGTCATAATTCAATATTACAATTCAAAACATAATATCCAAACTGATAGTCATAAAGGATAATATTTTATTTAGTAAGGTCATCTAAGTCCCATGCAACCCTATGATGGCAGAACGATAGAATCAAACAGCAGCACCTGCAACATGTTTAACATAAAAGTCAACTACTAGAGTTGGTGAGTAAACATAGGTTTATAGGCATTTCATAGTTTAAAGATACACGATTCATGAGACTAGTGTTTCATTTGATCATGTAAACAAGGTCATAAGTGATGTGCACCAAACCTAGACAAGTAAGGGAGCAATCACCCGGCGCCCAAGCCAAGGCAGGCCAGGTGGGTATGTCAGCCAATAGATCTATCATTGTTGCCATGGCTCGATGGTTAATGGTACACAAGCGATTAGCTATTAGTGATTAGCGATGAGCGAATATCCACATATAGAATCCAACCAAGTTTCACATAATAGATTTCACACGTAGCATACATGAAATCGCATAATAGTTTGAATACATAGACTTTAGAGATTTTGTATAACACATGTTGCACCCCAAAACTTAAAAGGAAAAGGGGCTATGAATACTCACCTCACGGGTGAATCGAGAAGAAAGATAAGCGATAGCGATGCACGAAAATTACCTCCGGAGATCACCTTGACGATTGACCGAGATTGAGCCAAAATAAAGAGATAAATGAGTGAAGTGATAACGGTGACTTGACACGACACGACCCGACTTAACCAACTCACAACTCATTGATGTTTTACTTAAGTGATAGCGTACGGCTTAGTTTGGGTTCAAGTTTATACTCTAAGTAAGGTTGAATGGTCCTAATCTAGCAAACTAGCATGGAAGTCAAACTAAGTCAACAAAAGTCAATAAAGTCAATTTTCATGATAGTAATTCAAGGTAATTCACATGATTATCATATAAGATCATATCTAACATAATCTACTATATATTTTATAGATCTACTTGAATCTAGCATGAACCTAGCCAAGTTTAGCCTGAATCTAGTCAAATCTAGCATAATAATCGGCCTTTGGTCACAAAACAACCCTATTGAGCATGCATGGTTGGATCTATCATTTAAACACATAAAATTTCATGATTTGATGGCTTTACATATAGATCTAACTTTACATGCCAAGAAAATTATAGATCTAGACATGTTAGGAGGCTAAAATGTCATCTTGAAGCTTATGACACACATTTCTAACCCTAGATGACACACATGTTGAGATCTAGACATTTTATCAAGTAAAACCCAACCTTGATGATCATAATACATGGATCTGGTGCTAAACATCATTCATGAGGCAAATCAAGTTTATTTGAAACCCAAAAATAGAATCTTGATGAGAAAATCCCTAGATCTAGCCCTAGATGACATGCTTTCCATAGATCTAACCTAGATCTAACATAAAGGTGTAATCTTGATGACATATGACATGGATTTTGGTACATAAGAGCATGCAAGATCAGATATAAACAATTTCCAAAATAAAAATCAAGTCTTGATACATAAAACCCTAGATCTATACCATAAAAGCATGCATAATCATAGATCTAAGCCAAAAACATAATAAAGTTTCAATCTTGGACCAAGAAATCAATAGATCTAGATGAAGAGATGATTTAGAACATAGATCTAACCCTAAGATGTCATAAAGGTCAAATCTTGATGAAACGGGATGAGGATCTTTACTTACCGGTAAACCGAAAAGATGAAGAAAAGGGGTGAAGAGGGAGGATCCAAGCTTCAATATTCAAGATCCAATTTCAAAGATGGTATTAGGGCTTGTTTAGAGGATTTCCAGGGGTTTTGGAACGTTTTAGAGCTGATGGGGGCTGAAAGTGTAGAGCATGGAGGCTAATGATGCTTAAATAGTGGAGTCATTAGGGTTTTGCTGGAAAACTAGATGAAAGCGTATCGCCTACAACATGGGGAGCTCCAGAAGATACGCCCGGTGCCTCCCCGGACAACCATCATGCTGATTTGCTGTTTCGGGGGCTCGGTACTTCGTTTTTTGGTGTTTTCGAGTCCCGTTTTCTCCTAAATCACCCAAATAATGGTCCCATCATGTTCATAACATTGAATCCAATCAAAATGATAACAAACATGTCACGTAATACTAATGTATGCACAAATTAGGTCAAAACATGCAATTTTGGTCGGTTTTGCCGTACGTATCACTTTTAAGCAATTCACCTACGATTTATGACTCGATTAAGTGTGTGATGACTCAGGACATCATGTGTGATCATAAGTGACTATAAGACTCATAAATATGACAAATCTGATATACGATACTCAAAAACGTGATCTCCCAGTTAAAATCGAAATCGTGCGGGATTTACTGAACGTTCATTGTTCTCGTTCTAAACCCCAAATCCTCGCACGTCCTCACATGTATTCACTTGTATGCTTAACTAGTATCACATACAAGTCTCGTACATGCTTAGATTTCTTGAATTCCCGGTTAAACGTAATCATCGGTGTATTGGCGGTAAAATCCGAAATAGTGACAAATTGAATATCAAATCGATTAACGAATATAATAATGAATTCAACAACATGAAATAAAGTATAAAACATCATGATTAAACAAAATTCCTCATTCGATTATCAATCAAGGGTTTCGGGTTACAAAATGGATCGAATCGGATAATCAAAATCAGAAATGTTACAATTGTGTCAGTGTGTTTTTGCTAAATTAAAATAAAATATTAAAAATATATATTTGATTATCTTATGTGCTTCCCTCTGGGATGGTGACTTGGATGATGCACCACTAAGAGAGATCCTAAGAAAAATAGTCTCATTAAAAATAAAAAAGCAGGGGAAGAGTTGATCAGTGGCCCCTCCTTAAATATGTGGCTTTTTAATAATTTTAGTTGTGTTTGTTTGTTTATGAGAAGGTTGAAGTGAATTAAATGTTCCATTCTGAGAATGGCTGATACGCGTAAGGCAGATGTGAAAGACATGATCTATGGTGATATGGTGGTAGGCTCTGTTTTCGAATCACAAAAGGTATGTGTCACACATTTGAAGATAACATATGTGTGCAAGTTTATTTGACTGTATGTTTGCATTCTCGATACACAAGCTTGAATCTTAGAGTATGAAACTGAGCTCAAAAAGTCTGCGTCCCCTCTATTTGTGAGAGCAAAGACCTGGGGATGTCAAATCCATTAATCATGCTCTCCTATGTTTTGCGTGAGCAAAGACTGTAAAACACGAAATCGATCTTGCTAGTGCATTATTACAATCGGATTTGGACAACACAAAGTAAATAATCTTCTTTATATTGATCACAGCTTGTAAACAGAGATTACAGCGAGTATTCAGGTTACACTATGTAAAACACACACTTAAGAAAGCTCAGACCTCACTCACACTCTCTGAATCAAACTGAAACCTATATATAGAGACTGGCCAGCGGACCAACTTACTAGCGTACCAGGTGGTCTTCTTTATATTGATCACAGCTTGTAAACAGAGATTACAGCGAGTATTCAGGTTACACTATGTAAAACACACACTTAAGAAAGCTCAGACCTCACTCACACTCTCTGAATCAAACTGAAACCTATATATAGAGACTGGCCAGCGGACCAACTTACTAGCGTACCAGGTGGTCCGGCGTACCACCTGGTCCGCCACTGATCCGCTGGAACTATAAAATACAAACTTATAAATTACATATTCAAAATACCAAGACCTAGCACTAGACAACACAAAATGCTCTAACAAAGACCTGGAGTTGACTGTACCGACGACTGACGAGCTTGTAGATCACTATATATAAATATAAAAATAATTATATATGAAAACACACAAAAGATGCCTAAGTGCACATCAAAAAATACCCTCTACACTACGTCAAAACTAACCTTTGGCCACGGAAAAAAACCGTGACAAAAGGTGTTTTGTCACGTTTTTTTTTCCATTCCAAATGACACCATAGGTGTCGTGACCATATGTACCCTACGGCCACGTTACAATATCAGTGGTTGAAGCCACCTATAAGCGTGGCTAAAGGGTACCAATATTTGTTGTTGTAATCAAACAATTCTTCAGAAAAGCGTGGCGAAAGGGTTCCAACGGCCACATGTGTTTGGTTAACGTGGCCTTTGGTATTTTATGGTCACGTATATTCGTGTTTTAGCCACATACATTATAAAAATACGTGGCCAAAGGGTTGCTGAAATCATACATTTTGTCACAGTACGAGTGGCCAAAGGGTGGCAACGGCCACGTTAAAATATGAATGGCGTGGCCTTTGGTATTATATGGTCACGTATATTTGTGTTTTAGCCACATATGTTATAAAAAACGTGGCCAAATGGGTTGCTGAAATTATAATTTTTGTCCAAATACGCGTGGCCAAAGGTTGGCAACCGCCACGTTAAAATATGAATAGCGTGGCCTTTGGTATTATATGGTCACGTATATTTGTGTTTTAGCCACATATGATATGAAAAAACGTGGCCAAATGGGTTGCTGAAATCATAAATTTTGTCCCAATACGCGTGGCCAAAGGGTGGCAACGGCCACATTAAAATATAATAAGGGTGGCCTTTGGTATTATATGGTCACGTATATTTGTGTTTTAGCCACATATATTTGGAAAAAAAAAGTGGCTAAAGGGTAGTTGAAATCATACATTTTGTCTCAATACGCGTGGCCAAATGGTGGCAACGGCCACGTTAAGATATAAAAAGCGTGACCTTTGGTATTATATGGTCACGTATATTTGTGATTTAGCCACATATATTTGGAAAAAGAAAGTGGCCAAAGGGTAGTTGAAATCATACATTTTGTCTCAATACGCGTGGCCAAATGGTGGCAACGGCCACGTTAAGATATAAAAAGCGTGGCCTTTGGTATTATATGGTCACGTATATTTGTGTTTTAGCCACATATATTTGGAAAAAGAAAGTGGCCAAAGGGTAGTTGAAATCATACATTTTATCTCAATGAACCCTATATTTAATTACAAATCAAATAAAATTTAATTACAAATCAAATAAAATTTAACACATATATTTAATTACAAATAAAATAAAATTCAATTGCAAGTCAATACAAATGAAATACAAATAAAAAATTAAAGAAAATTACACTGCATACAAGCATTATTCTCAATCTAATTCAATTACAAGTCAACAACACTACCGCGTAAGTGGTCTTCATCTTCAACTGTCCAGATTTAAGCTTAATTAGGACCATTTTTTATTGTATTCCTTCCTATACCAAAACATATAATTGATAATTAGGTTATGGAAATTGATCATAATATATATAGCAATTTTGAAATACTTACCACCATGATAGATATGGACTGAGGAGTGCCATTTTATTGCAAGTAGTATGGGTCATCAGGTCCTACAGTTCAATTGATTTCCAGATGAACATTAGATATCCAGATGAACTTAAAACATCCGGATGAAGATCACATTAATTAAGTTCCAGATCAACTTCAAAGTCAGTTGAACTTTGTTTGCTACACATCTCACCATTTGTTCCAACAATCCCTAGCTGGCCCAAGTGTTTGAGGTACCAAATAACATTTAAAATGGGACTACATGACATTACCAAACAGATTACTGTGAAAATATAGAACGGAATGAAACTTGAATGGCAAATATTTACCTTTTTCTTTTCAACCGCTTCAGACGAGGTTGATCGACCACCGATTTCACGCCCTACAGTTCAATTAATTACTAGTAAATGAGCAATCAAACATATAATGAGTTTGACAAATACTAACCGTTGTGTGTATGTCAGCATGATTAGTGCTGTGGCTAGATCCAACAAAAATCTCCTTAGAATTTTCCTAGAACAATGTTTTTGAAATGGTAAAAAGTTAGACCAGAATAATGACGCAGACCTATCATGAAAGTATTTATTCTGTTTTTTTAATCTAACATAAGTTGTTCCAGTTTTATTCATACAGATTATGTATATACTCTATTTTTTCATATTAACATACATTTTCAATGAATAATAGCAGGGCCCCATTTAACTCATATCTTTGTTCTTACATGAAGTATATATTCTTATGTACCAGGAACTTGCATCTATTTGTGTTCTTCAGGAACAAGAGTTCATCCGGATTGTGTTCTTCATGAACAAGAGTGTATGTGATTATAAGGCACTTGAAAAATAGTATGATTAATTAAGTTGTGATGTAAAGAATTCACCTCTGTAGATGCCGGAGCATTAAGTTTGTGTGGTAACGGTGGTCCAATTTGAAATTGCTTGAGCGTGTGGATCTTCTACTTAGTCGATATGAAATCAATGTATAACGAGTAAGAACACATAGAGTAAATACAAACAGGCTTTGTATTAACCACAGAGAACCACAGAGTACACTTAGAGAATGTATGACACGAAAAGCTCATGAATCTATACAAGACAAACCTATATATAGGCTGAAACCACGACTGGCCGAACCTCAGGTTCGGCCAAGCCTCGGCGGCTCCGAACCTGGAGTTCGGCCATGGTTCGGCCAGACCTAAACTTGCACGATCCGTCTTGTAATCGATACTTCACATGACGATCAGGAACCATGTATCAACAAACTCCCCCTCGGCATGTGCAGTATCATTCCTCTTCTCAAAACTTGTATCTTGTATCTTCAATCAAACTCTTCCTCTTCTTTGATGAAAGATTCGATCTTGAATACTTGATATTACAACGTGTGTAGTCTCTTTATCAACAATCTTCAGAAGACTTGAAGTTGTGATGTTCTCTTTCACTTAGAAACCTGCCAACATAAATAATCTTGGTGCAAAACGTCTCTTTGAGACTCCAAGATATCATGATTTTGAAAATGATGTTCGTATTCCGTGTTGATCAATCGAAAACAAATCAGAAACAAAATCTTTTTGACTTTTAGAAACTTTCATATTAAAACACACCTAAAATCTTTTTGGTATTTTCTGATAAGACAAGTAAATGCCATACAGAATCAGACACTATTTTTGTCTTTTGTGAGAAAGATCACGACTTGGGATCATATTGGTCATAACATGCTGAACTACACTTCAATTTTGATTATTGTAGCACATAAGCCATGCCGATTGCAGATATACTTTGTCCAATTTAAACTCTGGCACAATCATACTCATAACATCTGGATATGTTAAGGTATTTATTAGATATGCATTGACCAGTGTACCCCACACTATCAGACATACTCAGATATGCTTTGCTTATCACATTTTGTGATTTCTCTTGTGATTTTAATCACATAATGATTGTATTCATGATATTGTCAACTGTGTTCCATGCAAAAAGAAATAAGAACGTTAAATCGTCTACCTTAAGGTCGATCTTTCGATACGCAGATAAGGCCTCGGATTTAACAAAATAAGAAAATAAAAACAAGTTGAAGTTGTATAACTCAACAACAATCAGGTCGGTACTCCCGTACACGCAGAGAAAGTCCGATGAGTTATACGAAACACCAAAGAAAATAAAGCAGAACGTCAAACGAACAACAATCAGGTCGGTCTTTCGACACGCAGAGAAAGTCCGATCGTTTGACAAAATAAAGAAAATCAAACAAGTTTAAATCTTTGCAAAATGAACACATGTATACACAGTGACTTCTCATTTTATTTTTCACATATCTTTTCTTGATATATCATGAGATATGCATCAAGATGTTGTCCACTAGGTCAAGCATTAGTATTTAATGTGTTTATCACATCTGTATACTTTCTGATTTAATGCCGAGCCTACCTTACACATCGATCAAATGGTCTTATGGCTTTTTCACTTACTTTATCCATGAGTCAGACATTGTCAGCCAATGTACCATCATTTCCCAAACATGTCGGATACAATTTCTCATTTTTCAATGTTTTTGACTTTTTGCAGTTATAATGTTTTTGTCTTTTTCAAATTTCTCCCCCTAAAAATGACAACTCTATTTATAGATTTTCATTTTTACGTATTGAAAAACAAACACTATTTTTGTATTTTTGCAAAAACAAACTCCCCCTCAGAATGAGACGGAGTGAAAAACCAAGAAAAATTGATCAACCAACACGAATACTTTGCAGTTTTAGCTTTTGTGAAAACACAATTAATTTTGAAAATCAAATTAATTAGAACAGATATTTCACAAACAGCAATTTTCCAATCACTGAAAGGTCTTCTTGAAACACCTGTTGACACCAAATAAAACATTAGTCGCTCTGGGATCGACCCGATGTAACATCGTCGGGTCGCCCGGTGTCTTCCACAAAGTCACTGTTGGCCTTGGAAACAACTTTTGGTTTCCAAATTTGTAAAAGTTGCAATTTTTGATCAGAACCTGAATCAGATTCAACCGACGTACTTGGTTTAGACCAAGACGATGTACGATTAGATTTTATCTTTGAGGACCATGGTTCATCAAAAATTTGACCTTTGTTATCCACATATTTGACAGTGTTGTGGATATATGCAGTCGTCGGACAATCAGCAGCAAGATGTCCAGGTTGACGACATACATAACAAAGTCTTTCTCGAAAATTGTTTGAAAATGATTTTGATTTTGAAAAACCAGATGAATGCTCAGAATCAAAATTATCAAAGAAATCATCAGAGGAATCATACCTAGGAGATGGACTCCTTGAAGATGACGATCTTCCAGAATAATAAGTGAATTCCTTCTGAGATGGTGATTTCTTTGCAATCTTTGCTTTAGGATCCTTGGCAACTTTCACCGGTTTCTTTGTTTGAATCAGTTCTTCCTTCACAACAAACCCCACACCTTTGTGTTTGGAGCCTGAAACCGTTGAAGTACTTGAAGAAGAACCTGAAGCTTCTCTCGCCTTAGCTTCACTTGTGAATTTGGCTTTAATGTCCTTTAACTTGTTCTTTTCAACCAACACTTTGTCTTCTTCAGTTGCAGATGAAGAACTTGATGCAACCTTATCAAAAACTTTCTCATTCTCCAACAAAATAGACTTTGAAGCAAATTTTGGAGCTTCACCCAACAGCTTTGCTTTCTTTTTGGATTTAGATTTGTTCTTCTTGGGTGGAATAGCAAACTTGGAATAATCATGCAATTCATCTTTGGGATCAATCGGAGCAGCAGTAACTTCAGTTAAATCCACTGGTTGAGGAACCAAGTGAACATCAGATTTCTGAGAACTATCTGAACTCTGATCCTGCTTATATAAGAAATTTAGCATTGTGGGCGATAAATTGCAATTCTTCACTTGCCGCTTCAACTCCAAAATCTCCAATTTTAAATCATTGATCTGTTGTTGAGCATCAAACACTTCTTTTTGTGACTTGATGAACTTTGCATTGAGATCATCATATTCATAAGTTTGTAGCTTTCGGATCTCACATTCAGCAAATAACTCTTCAAGAACACTTTCTCTCTTTTTCTTGTAAATCTCAACATCTTTAGTTAAGACTTCATTTTTGTCACGATAGATAGTATTCTCATCTTGAAGCATTGAAATCTTGTTTTGAAGCTTTTCTACAGTAACAGCAGTTGTAGCAATAAGAGCAGTAGCTTCTTCATACTTTTTCTGAACCGGATAACTTTTCTCAAACAGATTCTCAAAATCTTGAGCTGCATCTAAAGCTTCAGCCTTTGCTTTCTCACATTCTTCAGCCAATGTTGCTTTCTCTTTTAACACATCTTCATGAACATGAACCAACTCATAATACTTCTTTTGAAAATCTTCCAATTCTTGCTTTAACACCACTATCTCTTCAGTAGATATTTGATGACTTTGTTCAAAACTAGCAATCTCCTGAAGAAATTTCTTACATTTAAGACATTCAGTCTCTTCAACCTTTGAATTCTCAGAGACTCTAGGTAATTCTTCTTGAACCAGAGATACACTTGAATAAGAATCAGAATCAGTTAAGATGCTATCATCATCAATATGACGAACAGTCAAAGCAATTGCAGGTTTAGAATTATTCCTTTTAGCTTCAGTATCTGCATTCCATGCAAACTCACTTGAATGTGAAAACGTATTGGTCCAATCATGAACAACATTAGCAGATTTAATCTCAACCTTCTCAGCTTTATTTGGAGAATGATAAACTAAATGTGCATGTTGACCAGTCTTTAACTTAGTATCTGCAGAACTTGGACATTCTCTAGCAAAGTGACCATAATTTGAACATTTGTAGCATTTCACCTTCGACTTATCCAAACCAATCTTTCCTTCCTGATTCAGTCTCTTCTTACCAGTTCTATTGAAAAACTTCTTTGTTCTTCGAACCAACATAGCATACTGCCAATTGAGATCCATTTCCTCCAAATGATCATAATCAATCTGATCATAATCTTCGTTAGCTAACTCAGCATTACTCACAGCACCCGTGATAACACCAAAATACGAAGATACCAATGCAGACATTAATGCATTATAATCATCAACAGTTTGAACAGATAATGCAGTTTGATTTGAAGAACTCGGAACAGAAACATTGCAACCAGCAGAAGAATAACTTGAAGATTCAGATTTACCTGCCAGAAATGCTGTCGGGGGTGCAGAATTAAGAATATTCGATTTCCCAGCATTCATTGTAGAATCATTTTCACCATGATACACTGCAGGATTCTGAATTTGTGTAGGAAGAGACTTGTTCACCATCAACTCCATATCCCTAGCCTGAATTCTTTGAACTAAATCATTGAAAGACAATCCTTGAAAATCCTTGTCATGAGTAATCATCATAACATAATTCTCCCATTTTTCAGGTAGAGCTTCTAAAATTTTCTCTTTCATATCAGCTTCGTCTTTAGTAAGATTCACCAAACGCATTTCACTCATCAGATGAGCAAATCTTGCAATCAGATTGGGAATCGTTTCATTCTGATAATGTTTAAAGCTGTCAAACTCTTTCTTCAAAACCTTTTGTCGACTTTTCTTGTACTGGTCATTGCCTTCACATCTTTTCTCTAAGGCATCCCATAAACTCTTCGATGTGTAATTACCAGCAAATTGATGAAGTAATTCTTTAGGCAAAGCCATCGTTAAAGTACCATATGCCTTTTTCTCAGCTTGATAAGCTTTCTTTTGTTCAGAAGACATTTTTCTTTGAAGTATAGGTTCACCAGTTTCATCTTTAGGGTAAACATATTGCTCAGTGAACGCTAACCACATATCAATGTCATTTGTATCGACATATGCTTCAAACCGTTTAACCCAACTATGATAATCTTCCAACTTAAGCAATTTGGGAACTTTCTGACTTGTTCCAATTTCATTATCATAGTTCATCATCGTTTGCATAGTGGCTTGAACCGAGTTTTGAATAGCCGCGAATGCTTGAAAATCGGACATTTTCGAAACACAAGTTACTGTTCACTCCGAACCTCCTCCGAACCTAATATACCCTCCGAGCTTCCTCCGAACGTGGTCCGAACTCAGAAAGACAGTCCGAACTCTCTCCGATCTCTCACCGAACCCAGTAGACTCCGAAACCCTCCGAGCCTAGTCCGAACTCTCACCGAACGAACAAAAATGGACTCCGAACGTACTCCGAACCTGGTGTTCGGAGCAGTTATGCCGAGCGTACTCCGAACTTGGAGTGCGGAGCAGTTACGCCGAACCTCGAGTTCGGCCGAACGTGAAATTTTGGAAAAACTCGGAAAAACTCACTGAAATTGACACCTCTCGAGCTGTAAATACTCAATCAACTGAAAATGAGCAAACACAGACATATTTGACGTGAATCATGACGTTTTGAACGAGAAATTCGAGAAATGAAGATGAACAACGAGTTTTGAGAGTCAAAAACGTGAATTTGAACTCGATAACTCGAAAAACAATGATCTCCGACTAGTAGAGTAAACCAAATGCTCTGATACCACTTGAAATTGCTTGAGCGTGTGGATCTTCTACTTAGTCGATATGAAATCAATGTATAACGAGTAAGAACACATAGAGTAAATACAAACAGGCTTTGTATTAACCACAGAGAACCACAGAGTACACTTAGAGAATGTATGACACGAAAAGCTCATGAATCTATACAAGACAAACCTATATATAGGCTGAAACCACGACTGGCCGAACCTCAGGTTCGGCCAAGCCTCGGCGGCTCCGAACCTGGAGTTCGGCCATGGTTCGGCCAGACCTAAACTTGCACGATCCGTCTTGTAATCGATACTTCACATGACGATCAGGAACCATGTATCAACACAATTGCAGATAGATGAGCTATAAGTAGATCAAGTTTTTTCTCCGAGTCTTGAATCTTCAAGAAGAGGGCCTTAATCTGTTCATTTTTTTCATCCCTAAGAAGTCTCTCCTCTTTAAGTTCGAACTCAAGTTTTTCCAATTGACCATCAGTGTTGTTGGATCGATCCTTGAATTTTGTACAATTAACAGAATGTAGTTAGATGCTTTTTAACAAAGTACATAAATAGGAAAGCATGCAGACCCTGTTAATTCATTATCTCTTAGTTAGTTCTTAATTATTAATATATCACATAAAGACCCTATTGATTGATTATTTGATATGTTATACACAAATTAAAGACATCTAAAGGGAAGAGTGGAACACATCATGTCTTCAGTGGATATAAACAAACAGTTCACCATTTCTAGCAGAGTAGCAGATGCATGACATCAACATTCTTCTATTCTTCTACAGGGGATTTAAACTAAAATTTCTTTATTTTGTACCCCTCTAACATGAACCTACAAAAAATGTTGGAAACATTCCTATATATGTCCTCTAGGATCATTTCCTAGCTAGTAATTAATGACCAGAGTAACGTAAATTAGTTCTTAGTTATTAATACATCACATAAAGACCCTACTGACTAATTATTTGATATGTTATACCCAAATTTAAGACATCCAAAGGGAAGAGCAGAACACATCATGTCTTCAGTGGATATTATTAAACAAACAGTTCACCATTTCTAGCAGTGTACATAAAGAAGAAAGGAGGTTCACCAGTAACATGAATCTACAAACATGTGCATATGCTTGACCTCAACATTCCTAGCATAAAAATAACTAATTTAGCATGCTCCCCCAGTCATTTAAGAAGGTAAATAACTAATTTAGCATAAAATGAATGGGTTGAAATGAATGGAGAGGATATCTGCAATATATACCCCTTCCTAATCAATTCTGTATGAAACGAAATTTTATCGATCTGTAACTGTAACTGTACACAAATTCAGGGATCCCAAGTTAAACGTGTATCAATAATAAACAAAAGAAACAATTTTATGAAAACAGATTGTAAGTAATGAAACGGAATAACTTGACAATTACCGTTTTCTGGACTGAATGGTCTCCCAAATCACATCCCACTTCTGAAGAATCGCTAGCGCTGGCTGTTGAAGCTATTCGTTGTTGAAGCTCCATGGAAGATGTGAATAATATGGATGAGAAAGAAGACCTAGTTATTCGCTGGAGGTTTTTAATTGGAAATTTTCTGATAAAGTGAGAGGGAATCGATAATAAGTAAATTTAGTTCGAAATTTTGGGTGTAGTTTGAACTAATGGTGGGAAATTCAAATTTTTTGGTGAAAATTTTTAACTAAAAGGGGGGGAATTGTTCAAACTGATAAAAAAACCCAAAATTAATATAAACAATATGTATATTAAACATAATTAAACCTAAAATTAAACATAAACATAATTAATTAATTAATTAAATGTCTCCACGTGGCTCTTCCAGCGGGTTCTTCTTGAAGATGAAATTCATAACTGTGATCCTTTAAGCAGATCTGGATGACGATCGGAGTTAAAAGCCCTAATTAACAAAATTATGTTTTAATATATATTAACTTTATTATTTTATTTTAGATATAATAAACAAGATTTTAATAACACGTGCCTTGTGGCCGTGATAACGCAACTACAAAAAACGGATACATTACTAAAACACAACTCAAAAATGAAAATGATAAATTACTATGCAATTCAGAATAAAAATACCAAAAGACGTACCGCCATGTTGTGAATTTCTCATGTATAATAATTTTGTTTCCAAAAATATTAAACGACGTCCAATTAGGATGTTGAGGAGCAATTAGGACCAACTAGACTCAATGAGGACTAAATACTGACAATTAGCGTCATTTATAAAGATACTTTAGTGAAGACCAGTTATGGTCAATTAATATGGTCAATGAATACGAATTAGGACCAGTTCAATGAGAAGGTCGATTATGCTCATAGGACCGATAAGGACGGAGCATGAAGGAAGTGACTAATGAGGATTGATAATCAAGTATGACCAATTAGGACTAATTGGGGCCAATTAGTTAAAATGAGGACCAATGATACCAATAAGGGTAAATCAGGGTTAGTGATCGTCGATTAAGACCAATTAGGTTCAATTAGGGTCAATGAGGACCAATTAGGACCAATAAGGATGAATTATGACTTATTAGGGCCAGTTAGGACCGATGAGGGCCAATTAGACAGAATAAGTACAAATATGGCTCAATTCGGGTTAATGAGGAGCAATTTGAACAAAATGGACCAATAAGGACCAATTAGTGTCAGTTAACCTCAATAAGGACCTACTACACTTATCGTTTACCATTTACATTGTAGTACAACAAATTTGAGTCAATTAGGCCCAATTGACCTTAATTGATTATAATTGGTCCTAAATGAGCCTAATTGATCGTAATTGACCGTAAGTGATCTTCATTGAACCTAACCGAGCCGAATAGACTATAATTGACCTTCATTGGCCCTAATTCATCCTAACTGAGTGTTCACTGGCCCTCATTGGTACTCATTTGTCATAAATGACCATGGTCGACCTTAATTCAGTCTACTGGTCCTCATTGAGCGTAATTTGGCCCTCAATCGGCCTAATAGACCCTAATTGGTGATATTTGGTCCTCATAAGGGGTCGACATTGAGCAAAATCGACCCTCGTTAATTAGTTATAACTGGTCTTCATCAGTGACCCTAATTGATCCTCATTGACCCAAATTGACCCCAATTTACCCTAATTGGGCCTCGTGGCTTCGTTGGTCCTAATTGGTCCTACTTTATCTTCATTTGTCCTCATCGGTCTTAATCGACCCTAATTGATGTGGATTCAATTAAAATAAATCTTTAATCCTAATAAAGCAATAAAATGATTGCCACATGGCCTTTTTCTAGGGCCTCCACATCATCATGTCCACATGTCAACACTAGATTAAATTAATATATAAATTTTAAAATAAATTCAATATATTATTTCAACTTTATAAATATAAAATTGAACCTTACATTTAATAAAATTTAAATTTCTAATTAATGTAATGAAACTTCAAATCTTTTAAAATTTCTAAACTTAAATAACTTCAACTAAATGGGCAAACTTCAATAACTTCCCCTGTATCAACTCTTAGGGTTCATTGTGATCCAGAAGAACTGCCGTTAGTGTAAAACTGCATTTTCGAAAAACAGTTACCCTCTATTTTCTCTCCAGGTTTCTAATTGGCGATTTAAACCTAAACCTTACTCTCTAATTTCTACCAAATGGCACCCAAATCGAATCGAAAGGCTGCATCAAAGGCTACTCAACTGTTCTTCGCCGAACACAATGTTGTAGCGTACTTCGAGAAGTCTGATAAGTCAAAGCTATTTGATGAAATGAACGATTTCCTCGAGAAATCCAACACTCATTTTGCTTTAACTGTGAATCCTGTAATATGCAAGCAGAGAATTGCTGAATTTTGGGACTCAGCCAAAAAATCTGTTGATAGCAACGGGGTTGGTAAAATTGACTCTAGAGTCAATGGGAATGAGATTAGTTTGACTGAAGAAATGATACGGAAGCATCTGAAATTCAATGATGCAGGAGGTGATCCTGATTACAAGTCTGAATTGTACTTGAAGACGTACGAAGCAATTGGGTATGGGGGTGACTTAACTTGTGGGACCATCAAAAAGGGACAACTACCCTATGTTTGGCGATATCTTGCTCATACCATTCTCCACTGCCTGTCTCACAAGAAAACTGCGTGGGATGAACTTGCTGCACCTCAATCATCCGCTTTTCATGGATTGGTAAATGGCCTCAATTTTAACTTTTCAAAAATGATATTTGATGGAATGCTGGAAAATCTAAAACCTAAAAGGATCTTTTACATGTACCCCAGATTCATCCAACACATTCTCAATTGTGAATTTCCAAATCTGCAAATCTCTGATCAACATCTTGAACTAAAGTCTTTTACAAGTAAAACATTTTCTAACATGCAAGTGAACAAAACTGTTTTCCTTGGTAAAGACACATCACACCCTATTCCTAAGGCCAGGACTGCTCCTGAGCAAACTGCTCCTGGTGACAACATTGTTACACCAACAAGTGTTGAGCCCACACCAGACCGACCATCCTCTTCCACTGATATACAAATTCCCACCATTCCCACCAAAAGGAAGAGGATGTCCACATCAAAAACCACACCCAAAAATACCACACGCACTCCACAATCACCCAGAAGGAAGAGGACTAGGTCTCCTTTACCTAGACCCTCCACAGGACTACCTCAGAATGAGGGTGGTATATCACCTAGGCCACGTGAAGTAGATTCCCCAACCCTTATTGCAGGGAATATACTGCTGGACTTGGTTCAATCACCCAACCGACATTCTGGTGATAAGGTGACTTGCAGTAGTGATGAAGCAAGTCAGGTGGAAAGGGCTGACACTACTCATGAAGTCCCACTGGACCCTGAGGACAGTGCCAACATCATTAAGACCCAATCCACGGCAACTGTTTCTGTCAGGGAACCTATTCAGGAACCTTTGATTGACAACAGGAATCCCAGGTGCCAAGAAACCATGGGTGCTGAGCATGAACAAGGTCGGCTTGTTTGCTCTTCTTTGCTCAAAGATACTGGCAACACACCAGTTGAGAGCAGCATGACACGTACTGAATTGACGGTTCTATGTACAAAACTTGAAAATGAATTGGCAGCTCTCCGTGCAATTGTGAGAGCTCAAGGAGAAGAAATTGAACGGTTGAAGGCAGGACAATCTATGAAAGCCACTGATAGGTAAGGTTGTCAACCATGCATACGTTGAAATGAAATTCACATGCAAAACTAGATTTAATTCAAAATAGGATCTTGCACAGGGTGTCTTCCTCAGATGTTGATGAAGTTGAACAAGTTGATCCGGTTGAACAACTTCATCCGGAGGAAGAAGGCCATGTTGATCAGGTTGAACTAGTTGATCCGGTTGAACAACTTCATCCGGAGGAAGAAGGCCATGTTGATCAGGTTGAACTAGTTGATCCGGTTGAACAACTTCATCCGGAGGAAGAAGGCCATGTTGATTAGGTTGAACTAGTTGATCCGGTTGAACAACTTCATCCGGAGGAAGAAGTCCATGTTGATCAGGTTGAACTAGTTGATCCGGTTGAACAACTTCATCCGGAGGAAGAAGGCCATGTTGATCACGTTGAACTAGTTGATCCGGTTGAACAACTTCATCAGGTGCAAGTGACTGCTGATAATCAGATTATCACAAGCGTGATGAGTGATCTGCAAACCACAAATGTGGATATAGCTCCTGAAGCTCTATCTTTCATGAGAAAAATGATGATTAGGAGTGCTCCATCTCTGCCCACCATTCCTCTTTTAAAGCCTAGTGCTCCATCTCTGCCCATCATTCCTGTTTTAAAGCCAATCACTGCTGAGGAAATTCCTGAGCAAGTTATCTCGGAAGCCAGTCCCAATGCTGCAACTTCACTTCATGAGTCTCCAAAACCTGCTGATGATGATTCTCTTGATGAGAGAAGTATCTCTGGTTTCACTGACATGGAGGATGATGATAATCTGAGCACAGGAGGTCAGAGAGAAGACATGGACCCTGTTACAAAGGCTCTGTTGGATCAGTATGAAAAGGAGAATGCTGAGATACGAAAGAAGTTCCAAGAACAAAAGGAAATTGCAGAGTTTGAAGAACAGAAACGACTACTCATAGAAGAAGGTATTTATGAGTATGTCATCAACAATGCAGACCTAATGTCCTTCATCAATGCAGCAAGGAGAAGATCTGATCTGTACATAGAAGAAAGAATTGCCAAAGCCGAAGAGAAAGGTCTTTCAGACAGAGTTGAGATGTACAGAAAGCTCTTATGTAATGAGTATAGGATGATTCGGATGAAGAGAAGTGAAGATAACAAAATTTTCCTATGTCAGTTCAGTGTGATGCTCAGAAGCAAGGAATGCTTTACTGATGCATGGGTTGATGAAATGAACGGTGATGACTTGATCAGATGGATGTACATGATCCTAGTCATCAGAGCTGATCAAGCCAATGAGATGAATGTAAAGAGATTTGTTGATAGCTCTTTAGAACATGATCAACAAGAGAAGCAAGGTACTAGATATCAAACTCTATCTGAGGAGGATGACTTGCTGATTCATAAATGGTACTTCAAGGAAATCTTGGCGAGGGACCCAAAAATAATCAACTCTTGCAGATTGCCAAGGCTGAGAAACGACTATGATGCTATCAGGAAGAGCCAAATTGAAAATGAAAGAGTTACTGGTGTGAAAAGGCCACCAGGTATGCATGCTCTGTTTGACTCCTTACATCCTGAAGGTCTCAGCTACCTCAAAGAAAAGAAGAGTAAAGCTCCTGTGCAAACTACTCAGCAAAAAAAGCCGCCAAGGATCAACATTATCAAGGAAATGTTTGACACTGTCTCTGATCCTCATCTCTCATCATCTCAACCCTCCACCACAGCCTCACAACCGACCGCTCCCTCATTACCAGGTGCATTTTCTGGTCTGAATAGAACTCTAGCCTCACAGCAACCCAGAAGAAACCCTGCTGCTAGAACTAGTAGACCAGAAAAAAATCCTAAACCTGTAAAATTAAAGCCTATTCCACCAAAGTTTAGAGCAGATAACTTCACACCCATTGTACCACATCCTCACCTAAACAAACCCCGAAAACCCTCATCTCCACCCAAGTCACCAGAAAAACCACCCACCAAGAGAATGAAGTCAGTGGCTAGGAAGGGAAAAGGAAAAGTGATCAATGAGGAGGATGAATACAGAGATGTCCATGCTGAAAGGAGAAGAATCATCTCCTGGAGGTATGATGATGAAGCGAAAGTATACCTGTTCACAACCAGTTCATGTGAGGTACTAAAGTTTACAGCTGAAGAAGCTATGTACAACCTCACTGACCATGAGTTGGGTGATGTTAGACTGTCACGTGGTGATATGAAGGGCGCGTGTTCACAAGAGGAATCCTTAATGCTGAGGATAAGGATGTATTTGGATGAGTTATACGGGGAAGTAGACGAAGCCACACAACGCAGCTTTGACAATCCTGTTTCGACACTTGAAGTTGATAAGGATGGAAATTTGGTAGTCTATAGAGCTGATGGGTCATTCACAACGCATAGTACAGTTCCAGATCCAGAATGGAGCCAGGATGACAAAGACCGAATCCATTTAATAATGACAAGTAACAGGCTTCATCAGGTTTTTATTAAGAGAAAAAGGGTGACCAACTGGGAGTATAAGAAAGAAACAAACATGTATCACATTTTCACCAGTGAAGGTGAGACAATTAGAAGCTTACAGGATGCTCTAAATGGGCTTTCTAAAGATGAGATACGAGATATTGTCAGGATTGGTGATACTGAGAGCAGAATAATGACACGGACCTTTCATGAAAGTCTCCTATGTAACAAGGCCAAATTTCGGTTACAGGCTATTGAAGAGGAGAACAAGATGGGAACCGGATGAACTTGGCTGGAAGAAGAGTTGATCCCTGTATTTGTGTACAATTGCATAAGTTGTTCCAGTTTGTATGTTAACATGATAGTTGTTACAGTTTTATTCATACACTTTTCATCTATAATTAATAACATACACATTTTCAATGAATCATAGCAGACCTCCATTTCACTCATAATTAACTGTGATCTTACATGAAGGATATATTCATATGCTATGTTAGTGTAGTATATGTTGGCATTTTGATATGGTGGGATGAGATGATATATAAACATGATAAATTTTACTTCTTAAGTAAATTGGAAGAAGAGAAAACCGGATGAACTACAATTCTTCAGGAAGAAGAGTTCATGAGGATTGAGAGAAGATGAACTAGAGTTCTTAAGGATGAACCGGATAAACTAGAGTTCTAAAGTTCTTCAGGATGGTTAACCAGTTTTCTTCTATTATAAATACATACACATTTTCAATGAATCATAGCAGAATCCATTTTACTCATAACTGTGATCTTACATGAAGTATATATTCATATGTTATGTTAGTATATGTTGGCATTTTGATATGGTTGGATGAGATGATTTATAAACAGGATAAATCTTACTTCTAAATTGGATAAAATCACATCAGTTGACTGTAAAATCTACTTGCAACAATCAAATTTAGAATAAAATCAACTTAAATGATTGAGATAAAATCTGTCTATATAATTAATGGTGTTAACCAAAACAAAACATGAGGAAGAGCTTACAAAAACTTTCATATATATATATATTGATCTTTATACAAAGATTTTCATCAGATCCTATACAAAAATCTATCTAACTAGCTAAGACCTAGCATCCGACATATAGTCTTCATCATCCAAGAAGCTGCTAATGCTGCTGCTGCTGCTGTCATCAGGAAACAGCTTTTGACCAGGGGGTTTTCTCGGTCCCAACTCGGAGGTTCTGTAGGTGGAATCCCTGTTCCGGATTAAAAACACATCCAGCTCTCTCTCCCCCTCTGGTCCCTGGAGATGAATTTTCATATCCCTTACAATTTCGGGAGTGATGAAATCAGCATACTGAAGCCCGTATTTGATGGACAGAGGCGGGATCCTCCAGTAAATGAGGAAATACCCAACCGATGTGTGGTTTAGGTATTGCACCATTTGATCCAGATCATTACAATCAAATTTGCGAATGTCGACATAGTCGACATAATCTACCTTTCCCTTCCACACTTCGTGGCCGGCGGCATTCCGGTGGAAATCGCCACAGTGATGGACCTTTAGGGTGAACCTCCGACCACCTGTAAAAAACCCAAATGCAGAGTAGAGAGTAAGTAACTAAAAAACATAAAACCCTAAAAATAAAAACGTACAGCCATTGTTGAGTGAAAATACACTTACGGGGAGTCTTGCCGTAGTAGGGTGCTGGTTCATTAACACCCCTAATCCTCCATTGTTTACCAAAGGCAGCCATTGATCGATCGAAGTTTTTTTTCTTGTTGATCAGGAAATACGTTCGTACAGATGATTTTGGTGGTGAAAAAGTGGAAATTTAAAGGCAGACAGGGCACGCTACCAGCTATGGTGGGAAGAAGTGGAAAGGTCAGGCCAAGATAACCGTGTATATTTATTACCTTTACCACGCAAATCCTGTTTTTACCGTGTCTATTTATTACCTTTAGCAACGCAAATTTTGTTTATCAATTATTTCTTATGTGATGGGAGTAATTAAATAAGTTCTGGTTAAAATATAACCAATTAACACTTCTGTCTCAATGGTTCTTCTTAATCTTGTAGTGAGTTCCTTTCTTTTGACTGACCCAGGTTCAAGCCTTGTTTGCTACAATTTATAATTTTTGATTGTCTAATAGTGGATGACAGGATTTATAAACTGGCTAGATTTTAATTCTTCAATAAATTGGAACAAGAACAAAACTGTATGAACTAACAAGAACAGAACCGTATGAAGGTTCAAGCCTTGTTTGCTACAATTTATAATTTTTGATTGTCTAATAGTGGATGACAGGATTTATAAACTGGCTAGATTTTAATTCTTCAATAAATTGCAACAAGAACAAAACCGTATGAACTAACAAGAACAGAACCGTATGAACTATAATTCCTCAGGAAGAACAGGAAGAATAGAACCGGATGAACTAGAGTTCTTCAGGATCAAGAGTAATTATTCAGTAATAGAACAGGATGAACTACAGTTCTTCAGGATGAACCGGATAAACTAGAGTTCTTCAGGATGAACTATATATACTATAGTTGTTATTTCTGTTCGTAGTCTATTGGATATTCCCATGTATTTAAACCCATTATCTAGTGAATTAAAATCATTCTGGTTGAATACAATTCTCTATACACTAATATTTAGTCACACAACCTAATATATATATGTAGAAGACTATGACCTTAGGGAGAAGATTTCATCCGGATTGAGAGAAGATGAACAGAAACGGATGAAAATACATTATATTAAATTAAAAATCAATTCATTACATAAAAGGGAAAAGAAGCGGCTGAAGACAAATCCCTCTTTGCTTTCTCATAATTACATACACATAATCCAAAGGGGGTATGATTCCATTAATACATTGATCTATAAAATTACAACTTTAAAAGTACTAACTTAAAGGGAAAAGACGCGGCTGAAGACAAATCCCTCTTTGCTTCTCACATGGTGCTCTAGAGAGATTGTCTGAGAATCATCATATAACGGCTACTTGCTGCTTTCTCACATGCACTTGCTTCTGATCAACTGAAAATGGTGAAGAAGTGGCTGGAAGAAATCAGGTTCATGGGGCCAGAAGCGAGAGAAGCACCTGGACAATACAGGTGCTGCAAACCACAACATGTGCCGGCCCTTGCCGCTGACTTTACAAAATTATATAATAACTTAAAATCTGCTCCCAGGAGTTATGAAGCCGAAACCCTTGGTGTCGTTGAACCACTTCACGGTACCTGATTTCCTACCGCCTTCGTCCGCCATTTTCGTTTTCAGATTGTCTGGGGCTGAGGGAACTGAAAATGGTGAAGAAGCATCTCTTTTGCTACATCTCCTACATCGTTCCCCTTCCACAATCCAACATCGTTATCTGGGCCATTTGAGTGATTGGTACCACCCAATGTTGCAACTAAAGTTAGATCTATTATTAATAACAATAATAAATCATAATTTATCAAGCACATTATAAATTAATCAAGGAATGAGTAAAAGAAAGAAAGGAGGGTAGTGAGATCAACTACCTTGTTCAAGTTTAGGGTTGCAACAAACAGGGCATGCAAACCTCATATGGGCCCTTACTGCTTATTGTTATAAAATTATATAATAACTTAAAATCTGCTCTCAGTAAAGCATTTGTATGAACCATTAGAGACTCCTCGTCTCCATGGTTTCCACAATAACTTAAAATCTGCTCCCAGGAGATACAGAGTACAATCTTTCCCTGCATAAGAAAAAATTACCAAATCTGAGACGAAAATTTCAATCGAACTTCAGTGGTGAAGATGATAACTTACCGTTTTCCACATACGGATGACACCAATTCCACATTTTTTTCCGGCGATGATGGACGAAAAACAGAGAGATAGAGACTGGGAGAAAAGGGGCATGGTGGAGATGATGATGAAAACTGATACAGAGATAAGTATATATCGATAATCGAGGGGCGTGGTAGATGGAGATTAGACCGATAAGTAAATGAAATAATCATGATTACAAGCGCCGTCGACTGTTTGTCTTCTTTTAGCCACCTAAAATTAATATACCGTGACCATTTGTCATAATTTGTCACGCAACATATAAACACAAATCTTCTCTTTTTCGCCACGCGTTTAATATTACCGTGACCATAAAATAGATTTTTTTCACTCACAACCTACCATTTAGTCACGGTTAATATATGTGGCCATAGGTAATAGATTTTTGTCACTCACAACCTACCGTGACCATTAGTCATCTAATATTTAGTCACACAACCTAATAACAGTGGCCATATGTACTAGCTTTTAGCCACATAACTAAGTAAAAAGCGTGGCCATTGCTCACATTTAGCCACACATAATATATACTTAATAGTTTTGTTTTCTTTTAATTTACTAAGTAATAAAATCTACTCTTTCGTCACACAACATTATTTAAGCGTGGCCATACATTCCTTTTTGGTCACACGAATAAAGAATCATAAAAATTCCGTCGCCGTTTGGTGCATTTCGCCACTCTTTTATAAGTGTGACAAATAAGTGCAACATGTTTTTGTAAAACAGTGGCTAAAGCCACTGCACCTGATTGTTGTTGTCACATAAACAAAAAAATACGTGGCTAAAAGGGTCCAAAGGCTATATATTTGGCCACGGGTACAAAATATGTGTGGCTAAAACGAGAATTTCTTACCTTTGGCCACGCTTTTTTCAAAACAGTGGCTATGCATTATCAAAAAAACCGTGGCCAAAGCCACTTTTTGACGTAGTGCTAGTATCCAAAACCTTTTAGCTTTGTCACTAATGCGTACTACGTGTCACACGTCAGGTTGCAGCCTTAATGAAACACCACAGGGAAGTTAGTTGACTTGTATATTACACCATTTTCTCTGTGTCTATTCTTTCTTTTGTCAACCAAGTCTCGAGCTAAGTTTCACACTTCTGGATAGAGATGTGAAAATATGTGGTTGGGAATCTGTGTACTTGATAGACTGCATGTTTAATTTACCTAGGATGTGCGTGTGACCGGTATACGTTCATAAAAAAAAGCATTTTCGAAAAGCGTGGAGGCTAGGAGCAGAGGAGATTTTCGGATTTCTCAAGTTTGATGTACCAGACGATTTTCCAATAGTAAATCGTGTTCATGCTTTTCAGGTTAATCGTCTTTGTTTATCTTTGTGTTTATTAATTTTGCTTTCATCTCTCCTTCTTGAATCAATCAGTCTAGTGGATTCTTCACACTAGTTTGATCAACGATATCGTGTCAGGGACTATTTCAGGACCTACAACAAAAAGTTGAAAATTGAGTACTTTTTCAATAGAAAAAAAAAGTCAAACAAAGTTGCTGTAGTGGTTAAACTTTTACCTTTTGGTTGAACAGACCCAAGTTCTAGTCCCATTCACACCATTTTGTGAGATAATAGGGCGCAGTGAAGGATTGGGTCTTGTGCTTGATCCTTAGTCATAAGGGAGGGTTTACGGGTTGCCTGGTTCCCACCCGATTGTGCAAATGGGGGGCGTTCCCGAGTTCCCTCGCTATGAGGTTCGGACTCGAGACAGTGGATAGATTAAAAGTAACCAGCCACGATACTCCGTTGAGCCAAATTACCATTAAAAAAATAGAACACAAATTAAATTAAAAGTGAAATCGTTATCAAACTTACTTTTCGCTAACAAATTAGATGGGAGGCATTTCTTTGTTAGGCTAACTACAATACCTCCACCGAGATCTCGGTGGAGGAGGTGACTTGGACAAACCCCGCGCGGTGCCCTCGGTGAGGGTATTGGAAGCGAAGCTCGGTGACCGCGGAGGTGTGGAGCTCGGTTACCGCGCCCCCAGTTGATTCGTTTGACACCGAGAATAAATTGGACCGTTGGGGTGGTGCCCCCACCCCCCCCCCCCCCCCAAACGGCTATATCCCACTTTAAAAAAAAAAAAACTCTTTTTTTTAATTAACTTTTTACCTATATATACAATCCAATACTCCTACACAACCATTCATTTCAAAACCATTTAACATTAACTCTCTCAAAATAAAAAATCTACAATATGTCTTCCTCATCGTCCTCATCAAAGTTCGATTCCGATGATGATGCGGCTACGTTTTTTTTCTAGACGATGTTTGTTGCCGCAAGTGAGGAGGCCGGAAGTTCTAAAGAGGGTTACACAAGGAAGACGATTAAAAGAGAACGAGAGGAGGCACATAAACGACTTGTAAACAACTACTTCTCCGAGAATGCACTCTTTAAAGATAAGTTTCGTCGCCGCTTTCGTATGCACAAACATCTTTTTTACGCATTGTTAATGATTTATCACGTCATAAAAAATACTTTCGTTTAAGATACGATGCTAGAGGCAGGATAGGTTTAAGTCCTTTGCAAAAATGCGTTGCTGCCATACGCCAACTAGCTTATGATATTACGTCCGATGCGCTTGATGAATATTTGCATATCGGAGATAGTACTGCAAAAGAATGTCTTTATAAATTTTGCAAGTATCTTCGACAAATATATTCTGCTAAATATATGCGCAAGCCTACATGGAGGCAGTAGCCTCGCAAGATTTATGGTTCTGGCATGGATTCTTTGGAGTGGCAGGTTCCAATAATGACATCAATGTGCTTCAGCAATCTCCTCTTTTAAATGATTTGATTAAAAACAAGGCACCCGAGTCGTCGTTTGAAGTGAACGGCACGTTTTACGAACATGGTTACTATCTTGCTGATGGGATATATCTGGAATGGTCCGTGTTTGTGAAGACCTTAAGTGCTCTGACAACCGAAAAACGAAAAAATAATGCTACGGCTCAGGAAGGGGCAAGAAAGGATGTGGAGAGAGCATTTTCCGTACTTAAGAAAAATGGAAAATCATTGAAAATCCGGCAAGAATATGGAACCTTAATAGGATCACAGACATCATATTCGCTTGCATGATTTTGCATAACATGACGAGGGAGGACGAGGGTTATGCAATTTTGCGAGTACGATCCTCAAGACGTTGCACCGGATCAGGGGGAACCTTCAGAAGAGATAATGAATGCAAATATTTTGGAAATTCGTAACCATGAAATCCATCACAACTTGAGAGCTGATTTGATCGAACACATTGATAATGTTCGAGGGACCATTCCAGTCCAGCCAGAAGAAGAAGAAGAAGACGATGAAGACTGGGATGATGAAGATGTTATTATTTAGTTAATGTAGTTTAAAATTCCAGTATATGTAGTTACATATTCAAGTTAATGTAATTTCAAATTCCAGTTAATGTAATTTCAAATTCCAGTTAATGTAATTTCAATATGACCGTTTGAGAATCTGACCGTTTGAAAAATATGACCGTTTGTGAATCTGACCGTTTGAAAAATATGACCGTTTGAAAAATATGACCGTTTGGGTTTATGACCCTATAAATAGATCCTCCTGCCTCCAAAATGAATTACTTCATCAAACATGCGATCGTATGAAAACTTTCTCTCAATTCTGCAGGACTTCCACAACCTTACAATGTCAACTCCTCTAAGGGATGCTCTTGATAGATACAGTGGAGTAAGACGATCACGCTATAATTATCTACGTCCTAGAGGACCTCGACCTGTTGCACAACCTCCTATTCTGGTTCCAGCTCTAGGATTTGTTCCACCAGTTGAACAACCTCCACCCCCACCTCTGGCTCAGCCCCGACCTTCATATCCACCTACAATTCAACACCCCCCGTCACCACCGTATGTTGATGAACTTTGGGAGGATGAAACTTTCTGGAATTGGGCTTTTGATTATTGGTTGCCAGAGAACGCACCAGAGGAACCACTCCAAGAATACAACGAATTTGATGATGAAGTCCATCTGGAGGACATAGAAGAACCGGTTGATGATGATGAATTACAGGATGAGGCGGCACTTCGTGAGGTGTGGGAGGAGGAACTGAGAGAACAACAAGCTGAGGCGGAACGACGGGTTGAGGATTCCGACACCGACTCCAGTTCGGATTTCTGGTGGTAATTTTTAGGAATTGGTGGGCATTTTTAGGAAGTGTGTTTTTTTTTACGAATAGGTAATTTTAGAAAAACGTAATTTTAGGAAGTGTTTTTTTTATAAATTTTTTAGGACGTGTACTTTTTTTTTATTGAAATGTCGTTTTTTTTATTTAATGAAGTAGTTTTTTTAAATGTAAGTTAATTTTTATTAATTTTTTTTATTAATTGAATAAAATAATAATAAAAGTGAAGAGATAAGAGTGATAGGTGAAATGTGGGTATTGGAAGTGAAATGAGTGAAAGGTGAGAAGGGTGATAGGTGATGATGTGGCGCTGAGACTGTGTTTGGCGCACTAGCTGAAAAGCTAGCTGCTGGCTGATAAGCTAGCTGTTAGCTGATAAGCTAGCTGACAAGCTAGCTGCTAGCTGATAAACTAGCTGCTAGCTGATAAATTATAAGCTAGCTGATAAAAAATAACGTTTGGTAAAAACTAGCTGATAAACTAGCTTAAAAATATAAAATGACATAAAAGTACATGCCATAAATGTAAATAAAGATATTTATTTATAAGTTAGGGAAGGGTAAAATTGAAAATATTATAAAAGCTAGTTGAAAAGCTAGTTGAAAAGCTACTCTAACTAGCTTTTCAAAAGCTAGCTTATAAGCTAGCTTTTTGACGTTACCAAACGGGGCTTTTAAAAAAAGCTAGCTTATTAAAAAATCCCCGTTTGGTAACGTCAAAAAGCTAGCTTATAAGCTAGCTTATGGCGCGCCAAACACAGCCTTAATAAAAAAGTAAGTAGTAGATTTTTTTTTTTGAACGGCTAAGTAAGTAGTAGATGGTAAGTGTATTATAAATAACCTTATAAAGCTTCCGATTTTGTCCGGAGCGGATAACGAAACAAGAACACATCATCAGCTCCCAATCCTGAATCTTTGAAACCCTAACTCACCAATTGCAACTCACAACCCCCGAAGGTTAGTATCGATTCTTTATGTTCGTACATACTTGGATGTAATTACAGATTAGGGTTTGTTGAAAATCAAGAATTTGTGTAAGAAAGAAATTGAGTGTTTTTGTTGTTGTTGTTGAATGAGTATACATAGTGAGTAATTGAACGATGCCTCCTCCCAGAAGAAAGAAATGGACGGAGGCTGAAGAACGAACCCTAATTGATAAGTACGGCGAGATGATCTCCGATGGGACATTAGCCAAAATGAAGACCAGAGAAAAGAAATACAAACCGATTGCGCTACACGTGAATTCGATTCATCATAGCGGCGATCCGATTGTGTATCCATGGGAATGGAGCTGGAAAGATGTGTCGAATAAAGTACAGAACATGAGGCACCAGTATTCTCTTGTGAAACAGAAGATTAAGAGGCAGGAGGAGACGGGTGGCGGCGGCGAATTTGATTGGGTTGACGGGTTGACGCATTGGTCGAATTTTCTTCGGTATAAGGAGGTGTTTGGTGATGCTACGCCCCCGTTTGGGAATGGGTTTGATGAGGGTAATCCAGGGATGGAGTTTGGTAATATCGGGCAGTCGAGTGGTGACTATCAAAACGGGGTGATCGGCTTGGAGTTTGATTATGACGGAGGGGAAGGAGAGCAGCAGAATTATAACGACGGGAATGGGAATGCAGATGGTAATCATGTTTACAGAGAAATTGAAACGATGGGGTCAGAAACGCGGAAGAAGAGGAAGGTTGTGAAGAATATTGAAAAGAAAGCATGGGGGTTTTTAGCGAACCAGCTGACGCAACTACGGGAGATGGAAGCTCGTTTTGAGCAACGTGAGGAGGAGAGGGAGAGGGAGAGGGAAAGGAGGGAGAGTATACGGGTGAAAAACGACGAAGGGATGAAGAAAGTAATGGAAAGGTTAAAGGAACAGAGGAGCCAAGAATGGGAAGCAATGGAGAATGAGAGGGAGGATAGAAGAAGGCAGAGGAGAGAAGAGGAATTGATGCAAGAAAGGAAATGGGAGGAAAGGAATGAGAGGAGGAGGTTGGAATGGAATGCAAGATTTGACGAGATGTTGAGCGAACATAGAGCGGAAATGGCCCAATTTCATGCTCGGATTCTTGATGAGCAGCAGAATCTGACAAGCCAGTTGCTGGGGATTGTTTCACAGTGGAGTGGGCATCCAACAGATAACACAAATGGTGGGAGCAGTCATTATCTTTCACAAATGATGCAGAATTTGCAACATGTTGGTGGTATGGTTGATGGGGATGCTCAAGTTGAAGGACATCATCAAGATGATGAGTTTATTGTTGATGGATGATACAAAAATGGTATCTGTTTTTAACCTTTGATCATAGCGCGAAAGCAAGAACAAAGTGTGCATCAATCATGACTAGATCATTCATTTATGGTTTAATTGCTGCCAACTTAATTTCTGCAACCACATTCATTAATTCTTGTGGAGTCGAAGGATTCTTTGATGTCTTACTTTTGGGAAGCATATCATCTCTAAACAACCAGGAAACAAAATTCAAAGAGATGGAGGTTGTTACTGCTCTGGATTCACATATACCGAAACAACAACAACAATGATGCTCACAAAGAAGCCTCATCATGCCCTTTTGATAACGCCATAAAGATTTGGCATTTTTTCCTTTTCGGAATAAGCTCTAGATCTTTAACAGTTAACTTCACAAAATCTGTCATCTGCAAGTTTAATGATTCCATTACAATTACAGCTGAACATTGTGTTGGTGAACTCAGTTGACTCACTCACTAGTGTTGTTAATTTCTAAGTGATTATGTCCGTCGGCCAAACTTGATTTTTGGACATATCACAACAGATCTATGCTTGTGAGATAAAATGAGACTAAATGACCGCTGTGGATAGCATGGATTGACCATGGGCATGTAGTTTTTTTCATTCTCTCATCTTGCCTCTTGCACAAATAAAATCTCCTTATCATATTCTAGAGGATATATCTTTCACTCTCAAGCTATCGTTACTAAAAATAATCATACGTTATATGTGTGTGTGATATAACCCGTAGAGTGGGTTAGGCTCCAAAGAAATAGTAAAGAAAAAGAGAGACACAAATACTAAAATTCATTCATTTCTTTTCTCCTTCTTAAACAAACCTACGGTATTTAAAGCAAGACATAGTAAACAAACATGCATGTTCTAGCTAGTGGTTTACGTGGGAATTAAAATGGGAATATGGTAATTAACTTCTTCGTAAATGTAACTGAAAATAAACGTGGGGCTAAAAAGATCATGGGTTGATGTGTAGTTGACCGGGTCAAGGTGGAATAGCTTGTATCAATACCCCACCGCTTTAAAACGTTCTTGTCCTCAAGAACGGAATGCTTTCGCCATGGAGGTCGCCATTCGAGTCGTCCAACATCATTCGGTGCAATGAAAACACGCTGCCATGGTGGTCGCCATTCAACCCTTCCAAGGGCGTTCGGTGTAGTCATAATCGGGCGAGACGGTGATTGCCACGGTGGTCGCTATTCGCATCGTCCGCGTAAACCTTGGATGTGTGGCTCTTGCAATGGTCCTTCTAACCAGAAAATGAGATACTTAACGCCATAAAAATCTGAACTTAAGGACGTATAAGCATATTTTGCAACATTTTCATAAAAAAAAAATTGCCATCTTGGTGGGTTTGAGATGAATCGTGGGTGGCATGGGCAAGTACAAAGCATGCAAATATGCAATGCTATTGGGAGACATAGGTAGATCAGAGGGTTGCAAGGTAGGTAATTGAAGTGTTTGGTAGTGGAGGTTTATGTGGATGGTGTGGGTTTGGTGTATGTTTTTTCTGGGACGGCTGGTGCCGGTGGTGAGGGCGCTGAGGCTAGTGAAGGCAGCGATGGTGGAGTCGGTTTTGGTAGCGGTGGTGACGGCGGTTCAAATGGTGAAAGTGTAGCGATTCGGGCGAAAATGAGAGATTCTAGACGTTGGCACTGCGCTATATTCATGAGCCTCTCGTCAAATGTTGGATTTTCGGGGAGTCGGATTTGTTGGAGTTGGCCGAACAACTCATCGATTGTTGGCTCGTCGTTGTGTGGAGGCATGAGATTCGATAATGAAAGCACCAAATGATATAACCCGTAGAGTGGGTTAGGCTCCAAAGAAATAGTAAAGAAAAAGAGAGACACAAATACTAAAATTCATTCATTTCTTTTCTGCTTCTTCTTAAACAAACCTACGGTATTTAAAGCAAGACATAGAAAACAAACATGCATGTTCTAGCTAGTGGTTTACGTGGGAATTAAAATGGTAATATGGTAATTAACTTCTTCGTAAATGTAACTGAAAATAAACGTGGGGCTAAAAAGATCATGGGTTGATGTGTAGTTGACCGGGTCAAGGTGGAATAGCTCGTATCAGTGTGTGCACGCATGAGCCTGTGTGAATGAAAAGACCAAAACACGTCAATCCATGGATCTCGCCGTCTGATGAAAAAGGTAATAAAGCCAAACAATTTCCGCATTAACGGTTAGAGATTTTTCTCAAGAGGTTCGTGTGTCACTAACATACTCTATAAAAACACTCATCGATCTCCTTCCAAGACTCTAATTTGATCCATCGTTTTCATAAACATTGTCACCAAATAAATTAGTGGATTTTGTGGGTAGTTGTTTGCACGTTTCATATCCTATAGGAATGAAATCCCTACTAACCATTCTGATACGGATCCAAGCCTTGGAGAAGACCCAACGATCGTGTGTGGAGCTGGGAATGGGGCCGGCCTTCAAGTGGCTAGAAACGGCCCTTGCTTGCAACCCAATCCAACCAATTAAAGAGTATTTTATTTACTAAGTTTATCTTTATAACCTATTTTGTGAAGATTATGTTTATCGTTTTGTTTTGTTTCCTATTTAAAGCATTGTAAACTCTTTGGTTGGGTTGTTGAATTTTATAAGTTTATCAAAGAACGAGGTTATCGTTTGTTCATCCGGTTGGCCGGATTTTCAATCACCGTCGTCGACAGCCTTGGTTGTCCAAGTGTCGCCGTCGCTAGGGTTAGCCTAGGTATTTTTTCCCGCTCATACGAATCAGTATCAAGTGGTATTATGAGCTCAGGGATCTTAGGATGTCTGCGAATGGAAGAGATCGGCGCCACTAGAACCGTCGATTCGCCGCCGGAGGCAACGGTAATGATAAACGTGGTTCTCGTGACGCTGAGATTGAAAGGTTGCACCAACGGGTTCGTGAACTCGAGACCAATCCCTTTGATCGTTATGAAAGACAGTATGAAAATACACCAAGTGGATCAGTTGTTGATGGATCAGAGAGAGATGAATTTGAAAAAATAATTACAATCGACATCAGCCGCCGACTGCACCACCGTACGCCTCCACCACCACCGCCAGTTCAGCCACCTGCTAATCCGATTTGTTCTTTGGGCCTTCGAACAGAAATCCCAGAGGTTGAGGGTCGCTTACAACCCGACGATTTTCTGGACTGGATACAAACAGTCGAACGGATTTTTGACCTGCGAGATATTCCAGATCACCTCAAGTAAAGTTAGTTGCTATTAAGTTAAAGTATATGCCTTGTTGTGGTGGGAACATGTGCAAGATACACATTACAGGGAAGGAAAGCACAAGGTCGATACATTGGACAAGATGAAACGTCTACTACGGGTAAAATTTTTGCCGGTTACCTACAAACAGGATTCTTATTTAGATTACCATGCTCTCCGACAAAACATGTTATCCATTGAGAATTTATTAGCGATTTTGAACATATGCGTATGCGATGTGGTGCCGAGGAAAACGATGAACATTTAATGCTAGATTCTTGGGTAGCCTTCGCCAGGATATCGTCGATGTAGTGTCATTACAACGGTACTATTCTTTTTTTGATGTGTTCAAGCTTGCTTTAAAAGTGGAACACCAGTTGGCTCAAAAGAGAAAAATCTCCAAGTTTCCTACTTACACTCGCACACCAGCCTCCACCTCGACAGAACCACGAGTTGGCCCAATCAAAGCTGACCCGCCAGTTATTTCGGCTCCTCCAAAAGGGATGTCTAATGCACTGAGGTGTTTTAAGTGCCAAGGGTTCGGCCATCTGAAATGAGACTGCCCCAATAAGTGAGTCCTCGCTTTTGTAGACGACACCCAACCCACTTACGATACACAGGAGAGGAAACGGAGCTTCTATACCCTGATCGAGGTGAACTTCGTATTTCGCAACGTTTACTCACAGCTGCCATAGCAGACCCAGATGATGATACAAGGTGGTTACGTAACAATATATTTTGTACCAAGTGCACGCCAAAGGGGAAAGTGTGTACCGTAATCATTTATGGAGGTAGTTGCGAGAATATGGTGGCTACCACCATGGTGGACAAGCTCGGATTACAAATGCAGGACCATCCCGACCAATACCAACTCTCACATGGTTAAAAAAGGGAAATTTAATGAAAGTTACCCATAAGTGCCTCGTTCAATTCTCAATCGGGAACAAATATACAGATGAAATATGGTGTGAAGTAATTCCCATAGACGCCTGCCATATCCTCTTAGGACGCCCGTGGCTCTATGATCGGCGTGCTAAACACGATGGATTCAGGAACACATACTCATTTAAAAAGGATGGATTACACATTACTTTAGGCCCTCTCAAACCACGATATGAACCCCCTGATATTACACCACTCAAGAAAGGCGATCTTGTGGGGCTTGCGAGACAGTTGTCGGGCCCTCCCGTTTTTTGTTTGCTTGTGGTTGAGGAAAACGCAGCTAGCCTAGAGTTGCCACCAGCTATTTTGCCCCTTATACATGAATTTTCTGATATCTTTCCTCATGATATCCCTGCAGGCTTACCATTGATGAGAGACATTCAACATTGCATTGATTTTCTTCCAGGTGCTAGTATTCCGAACAAACCCGCTTACCGAATGAATCCTAAAGAGTTTGCCAAGTTACATCGCCAGGTGACCGAATTGATAGAAAAATGTCTCATCCGTGAAAGTATGAGCCCATGCGCCGTACCTGCCTTACTTGTCCCAAAACCCAATGGTACGTTCCGTATGTGTATTGATAGTCGAGCAGTGAACAAGATTACTATTAAGTATCGTTTTCCAATTCCCCGTTTTGACGATCTTCTCGACCATTTGCATGGCACAACTATATTTTCTAAAATTGATTCACGAAGTGGATATCACCAAATTCGTATGCGCCCTGGGGATGAATGGACAACAACGTTTAAAACACGCGATAGCCTCTACGAGTGGATGGTTATACCTTTTGGGTTATCGAACGCCCCAAGCACCTTCATGCGTTTGATGAAACATGTATTTAAAGCATTTATTGGTCGTTGCGTCGTCGTTTATTTCGACGACATATTGGTTTTTAGGTCCAACTTGGACCAACATCTCGACCACCTTCGTGATGTTTTTACGGTGTTGCAGGAACAAAAGTTATGTGCCAATGCAAATAAATGTCAATTTTTGGCGGAGGAGGTTATTTTTTTGAGATATCTTGTGTCAAGGAAAGGCATTCGTATGGATACCGCAAAGATTGACGCCATCACCACTTGGCCGACGCCTATCTCTTTGCACGATGTTCGTAGCTTTCACGGTTTAGCTTCCTTTGATCGGCGTTTCATTCAAGATTTCAGTACTATTGTGGCACCCATGACATAATGCTTGAAGAGTAGTAAATTTGTGTGGTCTGCAGCCTCTTAAGCGGCGTTCGATATACTAAAAAAATCGGTAACCGAAGCTCCCGTTCTTGCTTTACCTAATTTTGACCATGTTTTTCAGGTTGAGTGTGACGCATTGGGGTTAGGCAATTGGTGGCGTGCTTAGTCAACTAAATCGTCCTATTGCTTATTTTAGTGAGAAATTAAATGATACAAGGCGTCGGTATAGCACCTCCGACAAGGAATTCTATGCTATTTTTCGTAGTTTGGAATATTGGAGACATTATTTATTGCTCAAGGAGTGTATTTTGTATTCTGATCATCAGGTGTTAAAGTTTATCCAAGGGCAGGCTAAGTTAAATCCGAGGCACGCTAAGTGGGTCGAAACTTTACAAGACTTCACATTTGTTATTCGCCATAAAGCCGGTACCGCTAACACTGTCGCTGACGCCCTCAGTCGTCGGCCAGGGCTGATGTCACACCTTCAAAATCCACCTGCGGAGTATAACCGCGAGGCATGTGACAAACCAGGACCTGAGTCATTAGCCATACTAAACCATGCAAGAAAACAACTTTCAACACATGCGGAAGCGTAAATAAAGATAAGTAAACATATTGCACAAAACACGCGCCCAGACCGTAATGGAGAAAAATAACCCAAAAATGTATTAAATTGAATTTCAGACCATATGAGATGCATGCGTTCTAATCGTGCTCCGTAACTAGATACCCGAGAAAACTTGCTAAAATGTGTCAACACAAAGGTTGGTGAGTTCAACGGTTTATGGAGAATGTACGTTCAAGAGTTTGCAGAAATGTAATCATAGTTATATCGTTAGCTAGCTAGGCTGTGTTTCAATACCACTATGCGTTCGCAACCGAATCGTGACTATTTGTGTGTGTTGCCTTTCCGCCTTGTCTAACACGAACAAGGGCGTTCGTTAGGACAAATATTACACCCGTTTGACCTCCAGTCAAGTTAGTGCGACTAACTCGGGCGGGGTTTGGCAGACCCAGTAGTACTACTCAATACCTCCTCGCTATAATCCATATATTAACGGTCCGATATGTTAAGGACTTTTAAGTGTGTTATGTAAGCACATCAGTGGAAAGATAGTATAATTAAATTACCAGATCTCAATGTTCGTAAGTATGTTTGTAACCATGTTTTCTCCCCCAAAGGAGATACTTAAAAGCGGGGCAGTGAACTTACCTTAGGGTGCTCGGCAAGAGTTTGATATGATGCAGATGATTATCCTACGAATCACCTATATTTATGTAACCGTGTGTGACGACAGTGTAAGAACACTTAGACTGACCCAGTCGACCCTGACAACACGTTGCTGACTCAATTAACAGTTGCGTTGTTTGTTTGATTTCACTTTCTATATATAGAAGGTTTCTAGAATTAGCATGTCTCTATTGTTAGTAAGTTTCCATAAATGTATATTTCCAAGTATAGCAAGTTATCAAATAGAACATTTAAGAACATGTTATATGTATTCTAGCATGCACCTAAAGTCGCTATATAACATCAACACACATGATCACAAGCTAGCTTCTCAACACATATACCATATTTCATGCATAACACATATTCCATGTGGAATTATGAATTAGTTAAGTCTCATACAAGAATTTCCCAATTACACAAGTTGGATACATAAGCATACCAATATCATTTATAGCCACTAACCAAGGTTCTAAGATATATCCAATTGCTTGACCCATTACATAAAGCTAACCCAACCGAAAACTACCATAATTCATACTTATCCAAACCGTTTCATAAACTATCAAGTTTCAAGCTTTTGAAACTCAATTAGAATTTCATATTTTAACCACAACAGCCCAACTATATTAATATCACTTATACCAAAAATCCTAATCATGCCAATTGCTTAGATAGCCCAAACCATTTATTTTATAACCATAACTCAGAAAATTTGGGGCTGTTGCGCACTGTTTTTTGTGAGGGCAGAATGGAGGTCGAAACCTCAGTTAAATGGAGTGCCACCACCTGGGTTGGAAAGGTAACACATTATGGTAAATTATGGAAAAAATAATCACTCAAATTCGTTAAGAATTGAGAGAGTTATGACCTCCCGAAGTTGACCCAAAATCTTGACACCAAGTTGTCCCGAAAACGTGATTACTTAAATGTTTAATTAAAATTTTGTTTGATCATTTCTATAAAATCTAAACACTATAAGATGATTAGCAGCAAAGAATATTAAAAATAAGCAAAAATCCATAGTCTAACACCACATAATATACATATCAAGTCACTTTCATGAGGTGTGGATTAGGGAGAAGCTGAGATACATTTAAAAAAAATAAACTAATGAAACTGATGGGCACAGGGTTAGAACCCTCGACCACCAGGTTGTAGTGTCAAGCAACTAAGCACTGGGACAGCTTTGCGTTGATGTTCAGAACCAGGTTACTAACTATTTAACTAGTCGTGATCAGCGGTCATCTTCCCCCAACGGGTTTTCCCACTAATGAACCAGAGATTTTTATAAGCCATTTAAACACCCAAAACAACATTAATACAGATTTCAATCATCAAAGATTATCATTTATATCATCATACTTTGCAACAGTTCACTCATAAGAACATTCTTGATTTAAAGATTTAAGTTTTTGTCAAGCATGTATATTCCGATCAGATTTCTATAAGCCTAGAACATGTAACATTTAATCATCTTCCCACAACATATATCATAACTACAGAGAATCCATGGTTAACGCATTAGGGGTTTCGAAACAAAGAAGAACCGATCGAGAAAGGGAGATGGCTACCTTCGGCCTGCTTGTTCTTGGTTTCTCCTAGGACTGTTGAGACGTCACGCGGCTGTGTAGCAACCTTCGCCACCATCGAATCTGAGCAACAACCTGTGTTATAGCTGTTATGCTCAGAGAGGGAGGGAGTAGGGAGAAAGAGGGGTTGCCGTGAAGTTGAGGGGAAATAGGAATCGGGCGACGGGTTATGGGGAATTTGGAGAGGATTTTTAGGCTAGATTAGTTTGTTTGACATTTGAATTTGAGTTTGTTGATTATCCAGTACTCAAGAATTTTAATGAAGGCATAAAAAATATCAAATATTTTTTTTCTTTTTTCTTCATATGTTTGCTAGGTGATAGAATTATAAATCCCGTAGTCCGCGTGATTTATAAATCGTGTAGCTTGCACACGTTCGGAGTACACTTTATAATTAATGTTTATAGTTTAAGAACCCCTCGAACACATGGAGAACAACTTGCATCGCGCCCACATAACACAGTTACCATTGAAGGTTACCTAAAATCATGAAATTGCAAATAGCACAAGTTATGTTTGTTCGATTAATGTTTTGTTAATTAGTCACCAACGTTAAGGACTGACTCGTGTGTGAATGTTTGTAGACACGATGAAAAATCTAATAATCCTACTAGATTTAGGAATGCATGTAAGTTTGAAATCGTTGACTGTTCGTGTTCGTGTTTGCACCGGATTACCTGAATTTTCACTGGGTGTCACAGCTGATGACGACCGGTGCTGTCCAAGTTGCGGGGTTTGAACCACTTAAACACTTGTATGCTGATGATCCAGATTTTAAGGAGGTCTAGGACAAGTGCAGGGTTGTCCCGTTTCGTGACTATTTGCGCCGTGAAGGGTTGTTGTTTGAGGGTCATCGTTTATGTGTTCCGTTTTCATCCTTTCGGGAAGCTATCATTCTTAAATGTCACCAGGGGGCTTTGGCGGGACATTTTGGTCGTGACAAAACCATCTCCCTTGTTGGGGAATGATTTTTTTGGCCTAAACTTGTCAAAGATGTCGTGAAGGTTCTTAACCAGTGTCGGGTATGCCATGTTGCTAAAACTCATAATACTAATCAAGGTTTGTACATGCCCCTGCCTGCGCCAATGGGTCCTTGGGAGGACATCAGCCTTGATTTTGTTCTTGGTTTGCCAATGACGCGGCGAAAGAAAGATTCTATCATGGCGGTTGTGGACCGTTTCCCCAAGATGGCCCATTTTGTTCCCTGATCTAAAACTTACGATGCTTCGCAGGTTGCACGATTGTATCTTTCGGAGATTGTAAGGTTGCATGGCATTCCAAAAACGATAACGTCGGATCGGGATGTCAAGTTTGTTAGCCATTTTTGGCGAACTCTTTGGAAGCATATGCGGGCCAAGTTACAATTTAGCACTTCTCACCACCCCCAAACCGATGGGCAGACCGAAGTACTAATAGGAGTTTAGGCAACCTTCTTCGTTGTCTTGTTGGTGAAAATAAAAAACAGTGGGATCTTGTTCTTTCTCAAGCTGAATTTACGTATAATCGATCGACTCATAGCTCTACGGGGCGCAACCCTTTTCTTGTCGTTATGGGCGAAACCCATTTACTCCTCTCGACCTTGCTCCTTTGCCCGGTGTCGAAACGTATAGTGCCGAAGGGGGGGGGGGGGTAAACAAGCGGCGCAAGTCAAGTTGCTTCATGAATAAGTGCGTGACCAAATTATTAAACATAACTTGCAATACCAGGCCAGGGCGAATAAGCATCGAAAGAAGGTGGTGTTTCAAGAAGGTGATCTCGTGTGGGTATTTTTGAGGTGTGAACGTTTTCCCCAAGGCCGTTTTGGGAAGTTACAACCGAGATCCGATGGTCCTTTTCGAGTACTCAAAAGGGTTCACGATAATGCTTACAAGATTGATTTACCGGGTCAGTATGGCATTTCAGCGACCTTTTATGTCGCTGATTTGGCTCCTTATACGGAGGACGATTCTTTTGCCGCTGACTCGGGTACGAGTCGTTTTTTAGAGGGGGAGGATGTTAGTACATGATTCTGATCGTCGTGTGAAGTATCAAGTACAAGATAAGCTACAAAAGTGCCTGTACCCGAAATGACCTAAACTGCCAGTTCGGGTGCACAGGAACTGACCCGAGGTGGTAGTTCGGGTGATAGTGTGGTCGAGCAATTATGTTCAGCTATAAATAGCCGATTCTTGTATAGAATAGGGACTGGAGGTCAGATTTACTATGTGAAAGTGTGAGTGTACTCTCTGTGGTTAAGTAATACAATTCCAATTGTATTTACTTCAGTGTGTTCTTCTTTTACTCGTTTTACATTGATTTCTACATGACCGAGTAGACGATCCATAGCTCCACACAATTACAACTGGTATCAGAGCTTTCGGTTCAATCTACTGGTCTTAAAATCTGTGTTTTTTGAGTTTTTGGTCCAAAAATTTGGGGTTTTTGAAAATTTTGTGCGTTCTTGCTTTCATTTGATCATCTTTGATGTGTTTTTCGTGAAAATTCCTATCCTAAATCATTTCTATTGAGTTTATCTGATTTACTGCTGTAAATCTCATTCGAATACACTAAAAATCGTGAAAATTTGAGTCGGAAATGTTTCAGTTCGTCTGAGTTCGGGTGAGATCTGGCTGTTCAGGAAAATAACTGCTCCAAAGTCATGGTTTGTTTAGGTTCGGATACTTTTAGTTAAGTGAAGTGCGAGTTTGGCTACGTTCGTTTGTGTTCATCCATCCAAAGTCTCAGTTTGGCTAAGTTTGGTTCGGTTTTAGTTCGGGTCAGTTCGTTTGAGTTCGGTTCGGTTCATTTCATTTCCATTCGAAACTAGTTCGGATCATCTCAGATTACCTCAGTTCGGATCCGATTTGGCTCAGTTCGGTCAACAAATTTTTGAGTTTGTTTGGGTTCGGGTGAACAGTAATCAGAATCGTTTAAGATGTCGGATTTCCAAGCGTTTGCCACAATGCAAAATTCGATGCAAGCTACGATGCAAACTATGATGAACTATGATAATGAAATCGGAACAAGTCAGAAAGTTCCCAAATTACTTCAATTAGAAGATTATCATTGTTGAGTTAAACGATTCGAGGCATATGTTGGAACAAATGATGTGGATATTTGGTTATCTTATACGAATCAATATGTGTATCCAACAAATGGAAATGGAAAGCCAATTTTGTAGAAAAGTTTACCAGCTGAACAAAAGAAAGCATATCAAGCTGAACAAAAGGCGTTTGGAACTTTAACAAAGGCATTACCAAAGGCGTTATTACATCAGTTTTCTGCATACGATACTGTGAAAGATTTATGAGATGCGTTACAAAAACGATGTGAGGGTAATGATCAATACAAGCAAAGTCATCAGAAGGTTTTGAAGAAAGAATTTGAAATTTTCAAAAATTACCAAAATGAGACCATTCCATATCTGATTACAAGGTTTTCACACCTGATGGAGACATTACCTGAAAAATGGGAGAATTATGTTATGATGATTACACATGATAAATAATATCTGAGCTTGTCATACAATGATTTGCTTGAAAGAATACAAGCTAGGGATATGGAGTTGACAGTAAATAAGTCATTGACTACACAAATTCAAAATCCTACTGTGTATCATGGAGAAAATGATTCTACTTCTCGTGCTGTGAAGTCTAATGTTTTAAGTGCTGCACCTCCTACAGCGTTTGTTGCTGGACAAGTTGATAATTCTAGTTATTCTTTTGGTTGCACTGTGTCAGTTCCAAGTTCATCAACATACAATGCCTTATCTGTTAAGACAACTGGTGATTACATGGCATTGATGTCAGCATTGGTATCCTCGTATTTTGGTGTTATTACGAGTGTTGTGAGTAATGCTGAATTGACCGAAGAATATTATGATCAGATTGATTATGATCATCTTGAAGAAATGGACTTAAATTGGCAATATGCTATGCTAGTTAGAAGAACCAAGAAATTTCTTAAGAGAACAGGCAAGAAGCGGTTAAATCAAGATGGAAAGATCGGGTTAGATAAATCAAAAGTGAAATGTTTCAAATGTTCACTCTATGGACATTTTGCTCATGAATGTCCAACATCTAAATCCATCGATACTAAGCTTAAATCGGGTCAACATGCTTATTTGGTGGTCAATTCTACAAATCAAGATCAAAAAGCATTTGTTTCTGTGGATGAAAGAATGGCAAAAAATTTCTGGCATCCAAATGAATTTGCTTGGAACACAGATCATGAATTTAGCAAGGATGCAAATTGTAATTTCAAGTTCAGTGAAGCCAATACAAATAATGAAGCTCTTGCTTTAACGGCTCGTCATTTAAGTGATACAATTCTGACTGATTCTGAAACCAGTTCCAAAGCAACAACATTTGAAGAAAGTCAAGCAAATGTGGCTGAGAAATCAAAAGAAGAAGAAGGTCTTAAATATTATAAGTGTGTTGGTTTAAATAACAATAATGCTAGTTTGGAACGAGACATTAAGTTGTCAACTGAAGACATTGTGGTGTTGAAGCAAGAAGTAGAAGACTTTCAGAAGAAATATTATGGTTTAGTTCATGTTCATGAAAGTGTGATGAAAGAGAAAGCTGGTTTATTTGAAGAATGTGAGAAAGCTAAAGCTGAGGCTAAAGAAGCTGCTGAAGATTTTGAAGCTTTATTTCAGAAAACTTATCCACTTCAACAACAGTATGAAAGAGTCAATGATATTGCGGTTGAAGTTGCTGATAAGGTGATTATTCTTCAGAATGAAGTTGACAAATTAAGGACTGATAATATCAGTTATCGTGACAAAAATGAAGTTTTGACAAAGGACATTGATATCTTTAAGAAGAAATGAGATAATGTTCTTGAAGAACTGTTTGCAGAGTGTGAAATACGAAAACAACAGAAATATGAATACAATGATTTGAGTGAAGAATTTATCCAATCTCAAAAAGATTTGTCTGTTGCTCAACACAAGATTGGTGAATTGAAGCTGGAAATTTTAGCTTTACAAAGACAAATCAAGAATTGTAATCTATCACCAACTTTGTTGAATTTTTTTATAACAAGGATAAAAGTGATGATGCTTTAAAGGAAAACGATATTCACAAGGTTCATTCACCGGTGGATTTATCTGAGTTCTCTTCTGCTCCTATTGTACAAAAGGCTGAATTGCAGAATTATTCAAAATTTGCAACTCCAGCCAAGAAGAAGAAATCTAAATCTGAAAAGACGAAAGAGAAAGTTGGTGAACCTCCTAAGTTTACATTTGATTCTTCATTGTTGGAGAATGAAGTGGTGTTTGATAAAAGTGTCAAGGGTAATTCTACTGCTACTTCATCAGAAGTTGAAACTGCAAATATTTTGGTCAAAGAGAATAAAATACCAGAGATTAAGGTCACTTTTACACAGTGTGCACATCAAACAAGTGTTGCTGGTATTTCTCAAGCTACATTATCCAAATCTTCTAGTTCTAAGAATAAAGGACTCGGATTTGTTTATCAAGAGAAGCCTGTTCTAGTTCAAGAATCTAAGAAGAAAGAGAATGTTTTGAAGATTAAGAATCTAAAGAAATCACAACCTCCGAGGAAGCAACCTGCTGTTTTCTATTCAAAGAATTCTTATTATTCTGGAGGTTCATCATCAGATTACAAAGTTTCTTCACGGAGTAAATCTCCGAGGTATGATTCTTCTAACGATTTCTTTGATAAGTTTGGTTCTGATCATTCTTCATTTTCTCAAAATTTAAGAAAATTTTCAAATGATTTTAAATTGCGTGAAAGAGTTTGTTATGCATGTCGTCAGCCTGGACATATGGCTGCAAATTGTCCGACGCTTGCATATGTTCACAAAAATGCAAAATATGTGAATATTGATGGTCAAATTTTTGATGAACCTTGGTCCCCAAAGGTCAAATCAACCTGTAAGCCGTTTTGGTCCCGACCAAAGACGCCGGTTAAATCTATCTCAGGTTCGGATTCAAAATTTTCATCTACAAGGCTAACAAAGACTCTGTGGAAGACACCGGGCGACCCGACGCTATTGAATCGAGTCGATCCCAAAGCTACTAATGTTTTATTTGGTGTCTGCAGGTATTTTAGGAAGACCTATCGGTGGTTGCAAAATTACTGATAGTGGAATATCTGTGTTTTAACTTAAAATGACTTTCAAAATCATGTTAAAAATCCTGTGTTTTTCAAATGCTTAAAACGCAAGTATCCGTGTTAGTTGGTCAATTTTTCTCTTATTTTTCACTCCATCTCATTTTGAAGGTGGAGTTTGTTTCTTTGAAAAATCCAAAAGTAGTGTGTCGTTTTTCAAATTGTAAAAATAAAAATCTAAAAAATATAGTTTGTCATTTTTAGGGGGAGAAAATTTGTAAAGACAAAAACATTGAAAAATGAGAAATTGTATCCGACATAATTGGGAAATGATGGTACATTGGCTAACGATGTCTGACTCATGGATAGACTAGATAAAAAAAACCATAAGACCATTGTTCAGTGTCTTAGGTAGGCTCGGCAAATCAGAAAGTATACAAATGTGATATACACTAAATCCGATGTGATATACACTAAATTTGATGCTTGACCTAGTGGACAACATCTTGATGCATATCTCAATATATATATATATCAAGAAAAAGATGTGAAAAGAAAAATGAGAAGTTATTGTGTATACATGTGTTCATTTTGCAAAGATTTAAACTTGTTTGATTTTCTTTATTTTCTTAAATGATCGGACTATCTCTACGTGTCCACAAGACCTACCTAATAGTTGTTCATTTAAGATTCTACTTTATTTTCTTGGTGTTTTGTATAATTCGTCGGACTTTCTATGCGTGTCCACAAGACCGACCTGGTTGTTGAATTATACAATTTCAACTTGTTTTTATTTTTCTTATTTTGTTAAATCTGAGGCATTATATGCGTATCGAAAGATCGACCTTAAGGTAGACGATTTAACGTTCTTATTTCTTTTGCATGGAACACAGTTGATTATATCATAAATTCAGTCACTATGTGTTAAATCACAAGTGAAATCACAAAGTGTGCTAAGCAAAAACATATTTGAGTATGTCTGATAGTGTGAGGTACACTGGTCAATGCAAATCTAATCAATACTTTAACATATCCTGATGTTACGAGCATGGTTATGCCTGAGTTTAAAGTTGGACGAATTATATATGCAATCAACATGGCTTATGTGCTACAATAATCGAAAATTGAAGTGTAGTTCAGCATGTTATGACCGATATGATCCCAAGTCGTGATATTTTCTTGCAAAAGTAAAAAATAGTGTCTGATTCTGTATTGCATTTACTTTTCTTATCATAAAATACCAAAAAGATTTTAGGTGTGTATTGGTATAAAATTTAGAAAAATCAAAAAGATTTTGTTTCTTATTTCTTTTCAATTAATCAACACGGTATACGAAATCAATTTCAAAATCAATATATCTTGGATTCTCGAAGAGACGTTTTGCACCAAGATTATTTATGTTGGCAGATTGTAAGTGGAACGAGAACATCACAAGTTCAAGTCTTCTGAAGATGATTCATAAAGAGATTACATGCGCTGCAATGTGAAGTATTCAAGATCAAACTAACATCAAGATGGGAGAGAGTTTAATTGAAGATACAAGTTTATATGAAGATTGATACTGCACACGTCGAGGGAGAGTTTGTTAGTGCATGATTCTGATCGTTGTGTGAAGTATCAAGTACAAGATAAGCTATAAAAGAGCCTGGACCCGAAGTGACCCGAACTGCCAGTTCGGGTGCACACGAACTGACCCGAAGTGGCAGTTCGGGTGACAGTGTGGTCGAGCAATTATGTTCATCTATAAATAGTCGAGTCTTGTATAGAATAGGGACTGGAGGTCAGATTTACTATGTGAAAGTGTGTGTGTACTCTCTGTGGTTAAGCAATACAATTCCTATTGTATTTACCTCATCGTGTTCTTCTTTTTACTCGTTTTACATTGATTTCTATATGACCAAGTAGACGATCCACTGCTCCACGCAATTACAGAGGATGATACGGATCCAAGCTTCAGAGAAGACCCATCGATCGTGTGCGGAGTTGGGAATGAGGCCAGCCTTCAAAGTGGCTAGAACCGGCCCTCGCTTGCAACCCAATCCAACCAATTAAAGAGTAATTTATTTACTAAGTTTATCTTTATCGTTTGAACCCAATTTTGTGGGGATTGTGTTTATCTTTTCCTTGTGTATCGTTTTGTTTTGTTTCCTATTTAAAGCATTGTAAACTCTTTAGTTGGGTTGTTGAATTTTATAAGTTTATCAAAGAACGAGGATATCATTTGTTCATCCGGTTGGCCGGATTTTCTATCACCACCATCGACAACCTTGATTGGCCTAGTGTCGCCGTCGCTAGGGTTAGCCTAGGTATTTTCCCCACTCATACGATTCCATATCACATTCAAGGGTCAACACAGTAACAGCTTTGTCACAATCTTTATAATAACGCGCATTTGTCACAATCTTTAAAATAACGCGCATCGCAAGTGCCTAACAGTCAAGCTGAGCATTTTTTGGACACATAACAGGAAAGTAAATGAAACCTGTTGTTAAGTGTGGTCAGGTGCCACTTATATTGCAACTCATTATTCAAAAATTAATTTAAACAGATTTCCTAACAGCAAGCAAGCAAGCAACAAATAATATAACAGTGAGTAGTGGTATTCTTATTCTACCTCCCCCAAAAACAACCACCACCACCTCCTGTACCAAATATACAAGCAAGATTCATCAGACACAACCTGTTTGTAATTGCCATAAACACTGCTACAAATCCGACTGCAACTGGAAAATGGTAAGAGAAACAAATGCCAACTTGTTGTTCCGCCTCCAGTTTAGTCGAGTTTAACATTAGAATACAGAAGGGTGTCCCTTGTGAGTGGCATATACATGAGGAACCAAATCTGTAAAAGCACCAAACATAAATAGAGTTTATATTTGTTTAAGGGTGGGGTCATGAGTACATGTTACGGTTTATGGACAGGAGCTTTTACCCCAATGAGAGTGGCGATAATAAGAATGATGCCCGTGATCCATGCAAGGGTTCGTCTAACAAGAAGCACTTCTGCAATCAAAATACGTTTTGCATCATTGGAACCTTCCGTTTCCTCTTCCAACCACCTGGGAGATGCTCGCGTTGTCAACTTTATGTTTAGCATCATCTCCGATTCTTTAGCAGGTGATCCAGTGAAAACACAAATCCCAACAATTTCACCTGTGTTAAGAGACACATGATCAGTCTCTTTGTAATTATGCAAATTCTATATCTGAACACACGGTCAACAAAGTGGTTTCTAAGTGTTTGACTTTTTAATTTTGTTATATGTTACATCTGGCGGGGTAATTTAACAAATTTATTTCGCCAATGTGGTAGAAGTACTTCGTTTAAGTTCAACCCAGGTAATGAACCGAGTTCAAGCCCCTATAAGCATTATTTTTTTTCCTCTAGTGATTTTCCAGATTTCTGTTTGAAATAAATACATTCTTAGGGGCAGAAATAAATAAGCATCAATCCAGTGCAGGGTAAGAAGCTAAGGTGCTAATCCATCACTTCCCATGTTCGAATCTCGTTAGTTGTGTTTTATTTTTTCTTTAATTTCCGAAGTTTCTTTATAATTGACCGAAAATTTTCAGAGGTCATACTCTTGGTATTATGGTTAGTTACCCACTTTTATGTGTTGTTGCTGCTAGCTAAGGTCCTATTATTGGAATCCCACTACGTTTTTTTTGTTTTTTGTTTTTTTGTTTCTCTTTTATTTATTTAATTTTTTCCATGTGTTTTTTATTTTATTTTAGTTTGTTCTTGTTTCGTTGTCAATATTACTGTATATAACTTTTTTTACAAAACTGTGGAATTTTTTAATCAACGATTTTCTTTACTCATAGTACCGCGTCCCAAAGCGCGTCTGAGTTATAAACTAGTTCATAACAAAATAAAAGAAAGAAAAGGAAATGAACCTTTGTATGTTGTTTGCAAAGAATCATATATCTTTGATATTGATGTAACTAGCAGCTCAGCACCCTTCTGAACAATATCATCTGTTCCATACTGCTCTTGAAAAGCCTACAATCATGAACATAGTCAGTAAAGAAATCAATCTTTGTGGTGATCAATACCAAAAACAAAAAAAGAAAAAATATAACCTTAAAACCGTCAAATCTTCCGTTGATCAATTCTGCTGGAGTGGGAACACTTCCAACTAAATCTTCATGCACTTGTATAGCCCTCTGGACATTGTCAATAAGAGAGATGATGCCTGTTATAAATTTTCTGTCTGCTTCCTGCAAGAATAATAATACAAGTAAAGCTTAAACACATACCTAAAAATAGAATAGATAAATATTAATGCCATAATCAAATAACAACCTTTGACATATGTAGCTTTAACTGAGCATCATTAGCCAGGGGGATAGTCAATTCTCCACTCAGCGATTCCAGTTCAGTATTAACATATGATCCACCAAACCATGAAGCCTAGGTCAACAACAATTAACAGATAAGAATTAGACATGAAGATATAAGACAGTTGGACATGGACTACAGCATAATCTAAGTTAAAACTAACAAAATTGGTTAGATCTGTGTCGGCGACTTCCATATCCACGGGCAGGGGTTCATTTAAAGAGACTAGAGACAACTCATCCTCGTCTGCAAGAATGCATATAAAAAATATGTCATTTATACAAACAATTTTGTTTATTAGATAAACAAGAAAAAGTATGTGATACCAGACACTTGAATGTCCGCATCTCCAATAGCAATTTCACTCTTAACAGCCCTGCTGAAAACATCACTATCTGAACCAAGCTCATGCTGCTTATCTGCTTGCAATGTAAAAAAAATAGAAAGGTGACTTTCATATGGAAGTAACTTATGATATGAATTTACATACCTCCAAATCCACTGATTTCTAGCAAGAAAACAGCATGAGGCCTATTAAAGGGGTTAGCAATAAGCACCTCATTCAACTGCAAGATCAAGAAGAAACTATATATATCACTTCAAACATAAGAAACTACAAAAGAAAAAAAAGTTTTGAACAATTTCAGAGTGATATTACCTTTCCTGAGCTTACAGAGGACAATGTAGAAGGAGGTGCAAAACCAAGCAAGACTGAAACAGCAGCACCTACATCTGTAAGTGAGATTGAATTGGACTGCAGAAGAAAAATAAAACTGGGTGAAATGATGTACCCTTAATTGTCCTTCAAAAAGTGAACGCTGGAATGGTACAATTTCGATACTCACTTCAACAGGAGATAGAATCATATGCTATCTATTACTGTTAAAGAGATACTTACAAACTAGGGAATTTAACTTTAGAGCATTATAGCAAACATATTTACTTCTCAGCCAATGAACCAGCTTTTTTTCTGGAGAACGGCTAACTCACACACCCTCTAAAGCTCCTAAATCTACACCAATGTCCACTATGGAACTAGAACCCTCAATCACTGGGGGTGGAACACCTTTACCACACACATTGATACCTCTAGGCTACAAGCCAAGCCCTTTGGTCGATGAACCAGTTTCTAGTATGTCCATATCAATTTAAGTTTAAAACAACAAACAATGTCAATTTTTCTCTTAAAGACTTAAAATAACAAATACTTTTTATCATAAACATTGAAATGTATTATAAAAACTTATGCATTGCCATGAGACTTTCAATTCCAACTATGCAATATTTTATCGTATTGAACATATTCTCTGTCATTTAAAAAAAAAAAAAAGAACTACTGAAATGCAGTATATATATCTGATAAACTTACATGTGAGGACTTCAATCACAAACATGAATCCACGACAAAATTGTTTGCCTAAGTAACATGAACATTTGACAAAAGTCGTCTAGCACACGATCATAGAAACTACATCAATATACCTAGCAAAAATCCCACTCAAACAGTAGGGTTAGGAGAGAGTAAGATGAGAACATATCTTATTTCTATGTTACGCGGGATAAAGAGGCTGCTCCTAAAGAGATCCCAGCTGAAAACCATAGCAACTATGGCCGTAATTTTACACAAGCATCTAGAAGGTTATGAACCTTAGTTCAAGACAGAAATTGCCCCTTGTTGAAGAGAATACAAATCCTACTATAATGATTCTAATCAATGATTCCAAACATGGGTATTAGCTTGCCAATAACTTTTATGATGAAAGAAACATCAGGCCTCCTACCTACCCATGGGATAATTCGTCATCATTATCACCAGTCATTGCATTCGGAGTCCCAGATAGTATAAATCGTATCTAGCAACTATCTATCTAAATCCAAAATTTATGGAAATGACGCAATAAAACCGCTTGGAAATGTCTACGCTCGAAATCAATTAGGATTATTTCATAGCCTTATCGATTTATATTGCAGCCTCATTAAATCAGAAGCAATTACAGGTAAATTGGCAATTACAACTAAAACATACATCGAATTCAAAGTATCAAACAAACGAACGAAATTACCTCCGATGAGGGAGATTGAAGATAGTTGTGAGTTGAGCTATCAAGGAAAAAAACTGAACCAGTTCCATCGGCCTGCGTCAAAATCAAACAGATATAATTGACCGATCCAAATCAAATCTCCATAAACAATAACGAGAACAGCGATCGTGTAATTACAAACCCTAGATTGTAAGCACAGAATCGACAACACAATCAGCAATATCATAGGAAAGTTTGGGGGTCTCCTAAAATCCATATCCATCGAGAAATAGAAAATCGGTTTCCGATCCGCGATTTAGAACAGGGATGTGATGTTTTATTATTAATCGTGTTCCGGATTCAAGAAGTGAGGTCGGGAAGTAATCTAATCTTTGGCAACCGACTTCGTATTGGCCATGTGCTTCATGCGTGCAGTAGTGTTCTCGTTATTGGGCTTTTTGGGTTTATTTTCTGGGCTATACACTCACATCTGAAATTGGATCTTCTATAACATAATAGCCGGTTAGGTAATACAAT
>JBCNJP010000006.1:42223133-42309110 GCA_039602395.1 Deinandra increscens subsp. villosa
CCAAAAACTTGTGTTTCCAACATGCTAAAACACAGGTATCCGTGTTGGTTGATCAGTTTTCTTTCATTTTTTAGTCCGTCTCATTTAGAGGGGGAGTTTTCTTGTTTGAAAGAAATTGTAAAATTCAAAAATAGTGTCTTGTTTTTCAAATGGTAAAAACGAAAATCTCAAAATAGAGTTTGTCATATTTTTGGGGGAGAAAGTGATATGGAAAAGATAAAAAAACATTGAAAAATGAAAAAAGTACAAAAATATAAAAAAATGAGAAATTGTATCTGACATAATTGGGAAATGATGGTACATTGGCTGACTTTTTCTGACTCATAGATAGAGTAAGTGAAAAAGCCATAAGATCATTGTTCGATGTGTTAGGTAGGCTCAGCAAATCAAAAGTATTCAGATGTGATATACACTAAATCTGATGCTTGACCTAGTGGACAACATCTTGATGCGTATTTCAGGATATCACAAAAAAGATATGTGAAAAGAAAAATGAGAAGTCACAGTGTATACATGTGTTCATATTGCAAAGATTTGAACTTGTTTGATTTTCTTTATTTTCTCAAACGATCGGACTTTCTCTGCGTATCGAAAGATCGACTTGATTGTTGTTCCTTTGAGATTCTGCTTTATTTTCTATGGTGTTTCGTATAATTCATCGGACTTTCTCTGCGTGTCCACAAGACCGCCTGATTGTTATTGAATTATACAATTTCAACTTGTTTTTATTTTCTTATTTTGTTAAATCCGAGACCTTATCTGTGTATCGAAAGATCGACCTTAAGGTAGACGATTTAACGTTCTTATTTCTTTTTGCATGGAACACAGTTGATAATATCATGAATACAATCACTACGTGTTAAATCACAAGTGAAATCACGAAGCGTGATATTGAAAACATATCTGAATATGTCTGATAGTGTGGGGGTACACTAGTCAAAGCAAATCTAATCAATACCTTAACATATCCAGATGTTATGAGTCTGATTCTGCTAGAGATTAAAGTTGGACAAATTATATATGCAATCGACATGGATTATATGCTGCAATAATTAAAATTGAAGTGTAATTCAGCGCGTTGTGACCAATATGATCTCAGATAGTGATCTTTCTCAAATAAAAAATAGAGTGAGATTCTGTATTGCATTTATGTTTTTATTTTAGAAAATTCCAAAAAGATTTAGGTGTCTTTTGATCTAAAGTTTCTAAAAGCAAAAAAGATTGTGTTTCTCATTTGTTTTCGATCGATCAACACTTGATACAAAACCAAAATTTTCAAAATCAATATCTTGGATTCTCAAAGAGAAGTTTTTGCACCAAGATTAAATTAATTTTTGGTAAATCAAAATAGGAAACCGCACTTTTGTCTTCTAAAGTTGCAGGTTCTGTGTGACAAGACTCAAGCATGGTGAAAGGGGGATATTGAAGTATCTTTTATAAGTGGATCGTTAAAGTTCAAAGTTGATCAAGTTCTGATCCAGCCGTGCAAGCTCTATTTCTAACACAAGATTTCAAGTTGAAGATTTGATGCAGCAATGTTGAAGATTGAAGACTAGAGATTTAGTTAGAATAGATACATCACACGTTAAGGGGGAGTCTGTTAGAGTATAATCCTATGCTACAGTGTGTCCCATGTGTTGTATCTAAAAGAGAGCTTTGTGTTGAGTCTTAGTGTCAACTAACCAAGCTCCCAACCATTGGTTGGGAGCCAGCAAACCAATGGTTAGCTGGATAGCGAGCCAATGGTTAGCTGGATGGTTAGCAGCGAACCAATGGTTGGTTGGTTGGTTCGCCAGTTGGTTAGTTGCATACTATAAATAGCCTGACTCGTTTACTTCATGTAGAACTTCTGGTCATTCACTTTTGTTAACTGTGTGCTTCTGTCTGTGTATGCTCTAAACTCATAATCAATACAATCTCATTGTATTTACTCTTCATGTCATTGAATTCATCTTATAGTCACTAGATTAGCAATCGATCCGTCGCTCCATGTCTTTACACTGCGTATACGGGGGTATCGACCTGATAGTTGTTCATTTAAGGTTCTGCTTTATTTTCATTGGTGTTTCGTATAATTCATCGGACTTTCTCTGTGTGTACGGGAGTGCGACCTGATTGTTGTTGAATTATACAATTTCAACTTGTTTTTATTTTCTTATTTAGTTAAATCCGAGGCCTTATCTTTTATCGAAAAATCAACCTTAAGGTAGACGATTTAATGTTCTTATTTTTTTATACATGGAACACAGTTGACTATATCATGAATACAATCACTATGTGATAAATCACAAGTGAAACCACAAAGCGTGATACAAAAACATATCTGAGTATGTCTGATAGTGTGGGGTACACTAATCAAAGCAAATCTAATTAATATCTTAACATATCCAGATGTTATGAGTATGATTTTGCTTGAGTTTAACATTGGACAAATTTTATCTGCAATCGACATGGCTTATGTGCTAAAGTAATTTAATTTGAAGTGTAGTTCAGCACATTATGACCAATATGATGCCGAAGTCGTGTTCGTTATCGCAAAAGAAAAAAATAGTGTCTGATTCTGTATTGCATTTACTTTTCATATCAGAAAATACCAAAAATATTTTAGGTGTGCTTTGATGTAAAGTTTAGAAAAATCAAAAAGATTTTATTTCTTGTTTGTTTTCATTTGATCAACACTCGATACAAATCAAATTTCAAAATCAAAATATCTTAGAGTCTCAAAGAGACATTTTGCACCAAGATAATTTATGTTGGCCAAGTACTAAAGTGAAGCAGAATGTCACAACTTCAAGTCTTATGAAGTTGTTGATAAGAAGGAAACACGCTATGAATTGTCAAGTATTCAAGATCAGACTAACCATCAAGTTGAGGTGGAGATTGGTTGAAGATACAACACGATGTGGTGACACAGATACTACACACGTCGAGGGGGAGTCTGTTAGAGAAAAATCTGATTCGTCGTGTGGAGTATCAGAACAAGACAAAGATAAAAGGAAGGATGCTCACGAACTGAGGCACGAACTGGTGGTTCATGACCCACGAACTGGCAGTTCATGGACATCCAGTTCGTGGCCAGACTGGCCAATAGTGCATAGTATAGATAGTTTTTTTTCCTTGTATAGAATATAGACTTCTTGGCTAGATCATTTTCCTAAGTGTGTGTTTTTCTATGTGATTTCTCTATAAAAACGTATCAATACAAAATCCTTTGTATTTACCTCATTTTGTTCATAATCTATACTTGAATTACATCGTTTTTTTATCATGATTGAGTAGACGATCCACCGCTCACGCACTTTCAAGTGGTATCAGAGCTTTCGGTTCAATTTACTAATCATTTCTTTGCTGTTTTTCGAGTTTTGATCTTTTCGGTGTCGGTTTTTGATAAGTCGGTGTGTTTTTATTTCCGTGCAATCATTTCAGTCGAGTATTCAGTCTCAGTTTCGATTCTAAATCAATCATTTCAATTGTTTTTTATCTACTACTGAAAATCTCACTAAAAACACTCAAAATCGCAAAAATTAGACTAAAAATGTTTCAGTTCGTTTCAGTTCGTGTCTAGATGTGTCTGTTCGTACAAATAACCATCACGAAGTGACAGTTCGCGTAAATAACTGCCATGAAGTGCCAGTTCGTGTTCAGTTCATGTTCAGTTTGTGCTATGTTCGCAGTCCAATTTGTTATTCAGTTTGTTACCCACGAAGTGTCACTTTGTAACTCAGTTCACAGTTCAGTTCGTGGACCACTTCACAACTCAATTCGTGACCACTTCGTGACTCAGTTGGTATCCAGTTCGTTGACATATTTTTCAAAACTTCAAAGATGGTTTATTTTCAAGCATTTGCAACAAGTCAAAGTCAATGTCAAAGTATACCCAAGTTGTTAATGTTGAAAGATTATATATTTGGGTTAAATAATTTGAAGATTATGTCAGGTCAAATAATGTTGATTTGTGGCAGTTTATTAATAGAGAATACATATATCCAACTAATCTTCGTGGAAAACCTAAACTGCAAAGGTATTTTTGATGTATTGCAAACACATCATGTTTTCCTTTGTATTTTGTATACTAATATAGTCAGTTTTAAGTCATTTTTAGTTGTTTTTATTTGGTTTTATTTAAGTTTGAGTTATTGAGTCTTAATTGATTTTTCGTGTGTTTTTGTAAGCGTTGGATCAAATCCCGAGATGAAACGAGCATTGAAAAATAATAAAAAGGAAAATCAAAATAGAAGAAAATATAAAGAAAATGATCCATAATTTTTTCTATGTTCACGTGGCCTATATTTCTTTTAGGAGAATTGAATTGTGGATATGGGTTTATCATGAACTCATGTGGGTTCATCTAATTGACTTGGGCTTGGAAAAAAGAGGAAAACAAAACGTGGAGAACAATAAAAAGATCCTACGAAGAAAGCAATTGTGGAAAGAGGCAAAAAAATTAAACCTTAAGTGAGAAAAAGCTTCGGACGGACGAATTGGAAATAAACGTGAACATAAGAGAAGCTACCAGACATGCAAGTAAGGACGTCACAAAAGTCAGGTTAGTTAATAAGCAGCCTAACGTCCTAGCAGGCCGCTGAATTAATTTAAGCTAGTAGACAAGCTGCTGACCTAATTTCTATTCTGTTTCGATGAACGACATCTCTACTTTTATTTATGTTCGTCTTGAAATCATAATTGTAGGCTAACTTTATTGTGCCACCTAGGCCATGTAATGACTATTTCATGATTTTGACTAATTTCGGTTTATGACACGTTTATGTATGGATTTGATATTCTGTAAAGTTTATTAATTTTCTGCAAATAATGCATATGACTACTTGATCTAGGTTTATGATTGTCAATTAAATCTTGCTTTGCTTGTGGATGTCTTCCAGTTTGAATAGAGTAGCTAAATTGCATGCCTTTGGTTTGTTAATTTACATGATTTACTATTTAGTTATCATAGGTTCAATTGATGATTGTTTTCTTGGTTCTTGTGGGCTTCTATCCTTAGACATTCCGGGAGGTGATAAGGGTGTCAATTAGTCGGGTTGGTTAACTATTTAGGATCAAATTATCCCAAAAGGAAATTCCCTAGGTTAGTGAAAGTTCGTGAGCATCGTATCGTCTTTATTGATCTAGACGAACAAATACAATCCGTAATCATAGAGAATTGACACAGAGAAACACGTCTGAGAACACACACTTAAGCTCAGACTCTACACGCTCAATTACAAAAAACAAAAAGAAACTTCCTATCTATACCCGACCTGCCGAACCCTAGCCGAACTGGCGGTTCGCCTGATCCGAACTGGCAGTTCGGATCCAGTTCGCTAGGCAGCAATCTTGTCTTGTTTTGATCTTCACATCGTCTTGTTCAGATACTTTACACTGACGCTGAGAATATGCATCAACAGACTCCCCCTCGATGTGTGCAGTATCTTAACAACACATAACACTTTATGTTCAATCTAACTCCCCCTCAAGTATATAATCTGTTCATTCAAATGAAATACATCTTTGAACAAACTCTCCCTCACCTTGATAGTAGCTTGAATACTTTGACGATGCAGAGTGTGTTTCTCTCTTTATCAGAAATTTCAGAAGACTTGGAGTTGTGACATCCTCTTTCACTTAGCAATCCTGCTTAAAATTTAAATAATCTTGGCGCAAAACGTCTCTTCGAGACTCCAAGATATGATTTTGAAAACTTGATTTATATCACGTGTTGATCAGATTGAAAATAAAACAGAAACAAAATCTTTTTGGCTTTTAGAAAATTTATATCAAAACAAACCTAAAATCTTTTTGATTTTTCAAACTTATGCTAAAACACACCGAAAATCTTTTTGTACTTTTCCGAAATGAATTGAAATTACAATACAAAATCAACTCTATTTTTTGGTATGAGAAAAATCACTATACAGGATCATATTGATCATGACGCACTAAAGTACACTTCAATTTCAACTAATTAAAACACATAAGTCATGCTGATTTCCGGTATAATTTTTCCATCTTATACTCAGACAAAATCATACTCATAACATCTGGATATGTTAAGGTATTGATTAGATTTGCTTTGACCAGTGTATCCCACACTATCAGACATATTCAGACATTTTTCTTTTTCTTGTGCGATTATACTTGTGATTATCACATAGCATTATGTTTTTCATGATATTGTCAACTGTGTTCCATGCAAAAAGAAATAAGAATGTTAAATCGTCTACCTTAAGGTCTATCTTTCGATACGCAGATAAGGTCTCGAATATAACAAAATAAGAAAAATAAAACAAGTTGAAATTGTATAATTCAACAACAATCAGGTCGGTCTTGTGGACACGCAGAGAAAGTCCGATGAATTATACGAAACACCAAAGAAAATAAAACAGAACCTCAAACGAACAACAATCAGGTCGGCCTTGTGAGCACGCAAAGAAAGTCCGATCGTTTGAGAAAACAAAGAAAATCAAACAAGTTTGAATCTTTGCAAAAAGAACACATGTATACACAGTGACTTCTTATTTTTTCACACTTATTTTTCTCTTTTTGTCATGAAATATGCATCAAGATGTTATCCACATGATCAAGCATAGTGTTTAGTGTATATCACATCTGAATACCTTCTGATTTGCCGAGTCTACCAAGCACATCAAACAATGATTTTATGGCCTTTTCATTTACTCTATCCATGAGTCATATTCACAAGTCAATGTACCATCATTTCCCAATGATCAATTTCTCAAAATTTTATATATTTTGCATGTATTCACCTTCACTATATATTTTGCATGTATTCACCTTCTCCCCATAACATGCATTTACTCCCCCTTACTTGCAATTCTCCCCCTTAAAATGAAAAACTCTATTTTTGGATTTTTCATTTTATAAAAACAAGACTCTATTTTTACCTTTTTCAATTTTCTTCCCCTAAATGACAAAATGTAATATAAAGAAAGAAAATTGATCAACCAACACGGATACCTTGCAGTTTAAAGTCTCAGAAAACTTTCAGGTTAGAAAAATATAGCATGAAATTTAAGTTAAGCATAATACTCCTCCATCAACAACTTTTCAATCGTCGATAGGTCTTCTAGAAGTACCTGCACGCTGGTCAATCTTATCAGTTCATAAATGACCCGAAGTGAAGTGCTTCTGGTCGACCAGTGTCCTGGTTTTCTTTTGAAACCACCTTAGGTTTCCATTGTTGTTGTTGTTTTGGTAATTCAGTTTTTGATGACTCAATCACAGGTGACTGTGATGAGCAACCTACATTTTGAACCTTAAGAACATTTGGAACAAAACTTTTTTGTGTTTAAAAGAATGTAGGTTGAAATTCATCAAAAACTCTGCCATGTTCATCAAGGAACCTTTGTTTGGCAGGTTTACCAAAAACTGAAATCTTTTTGAGTTTTAGTATTAGAAATAGCAGGAATTGAGCACTCTTTTGCTATGTGTCCATTTTGACGACAAATATAACATAAACGACTAGCTTTGTCCCATCGTTTATGTACCCGCACAGCTTCACAAACATTTCTATCTTCAAAATGATCATAAAATGTATCATATACCTGATATTGATGATCATGAACCCATTTGGAAGTTGAGCTTTTTGAAGTAGAACCATCAGAAGAAAATTTCGTAGCTTGTTTCTTCTTGTTCTTAGGATCAATAGATTTCACAAACACTTCAGAAATCTTTTGTGCATCAACGCAATGAAGTGGAAATTCTTTATCCGAAAATATATGTTCCGAACCCTTAAGTTTGTAAAACCTTTCGGGTTGAACTTTCTCAGCCTTAAAAGCTTCCTTCTTTACTTGCTTCAATTTCATTTTCTTCAGATTCTGTGGTTTTGAAGCTTGAACCTCCTCAGCTTTATCATTCTCTGCCTTAAAACCCAATCCAACATTATTTCCAGAAACCTTTTCCTCAGAACTTGATGACTTATGCCCATTCTTCACCAAACGAGAAAATTCAGCTTTGACTTCTTGCACATTCTTTTAATCATAAAAAATGTCTCATCGAATCAAGTTGAGACGAATTTTCTCACTAGAAGTAGCTGACTTTTCTTTTTCTGTTGACGTAGAACCAGAAACAAACTTTGGAACTTGAGGAACTTCAGAATTCTTCTCAATCTTTTTACCCTTCTTATTATTCTTTTTCTTCTTTACAACCTTCTCTTTTTCTGAATTCGATGATGATGAAAATTTCGAATAATCACATTCTTTAACTTTTTCTTTCACATCTTTAACAACTTCTTTGATACTAGCTGGAGGTGATGCTGTTTTGTCAAAAATCTTTTCAAAATTTCCATCATTGGCTAAGAAGCTTGTGAATGATTGTGAATTAGTAACATTGTTTAGCAGCCTATTTGCATCAATCACTTGGATTTTCAAATCTGAAATCTTCTGTTGAGCTTCAGCCAATTCCTTGTCGGTAGTTATTAATCTTTTGGCAACTTTGTGAGTTTCAGATTTTTGCAATTGAAGGTTATCAAGCTCAACAAACAACTCTTTCTTCCATTTATCTTCGTTTCTTTTCTGAATTTCAAGATTTGCAGCTTGCACTTTATTTACACTCACTAATTCTCTCTTTTCATCCAATAACTTTCCCATATCAATCTGATAAGCCTCAAGTTTAGCAGTATACTCTTCAGAAGTTTTGGTAAGCATTTCTAGCTTAATTATTGATTTATCAAACAAATTCTGAAAGTCATTTGCAGCATCTTCCGCTTAATCCTTCCATTTCTGAACCTCTTTAACTAACTCATCCTTTCCATCAACCAACTTTGCCATCTTTTCTTCACAATCCGTTTCATTCTTTTTTTAGATATCTCCAAATCTTTCTTTACCAGTTGAAGAACTTCGGTAGCCATCTTAACCTCCTTTTCCAATGAATCATTTTTTTTCAATAACCTCTCATTTTCCTTTGACAAACTCTCAATTTTAAACTCGAATCTTTCATTTTCAACAACCTTATAAGAACTTGAATCAGAATAATATTCATCTTGCTCATGAGTGAAAATCAAAGCTAATTTATCACATAATACTTTACCCCAATTGTAGTTCTTATCATCCTAAGCAGTCAATGCTGTTATATGTGAATTACTCGATGATGGTTGAGAACCATTAATAGCTTTTGAATCAGATTTTTAAGTGTGAGATTGTTGGCATTCTCTTGCAAAATGTCCATGATTTGAACATTTGTAACATTCATTTTGGATTTATCAAAACCTAGCTTTCCATTTGATCCAAAATGTTCTCTTCCAGCCTTCTTGAAATATCTCTTTGATTTTTGACTTAACATAGCCAATTGCCAAACAATTTCCATGTCATTCAATTGATCATCATCAATTTCATCAAGATCTTTTTCAGTCAACCGAGCATTGCTGACATCATTGATAATCATTCCAAAAGAAGATGTAATGAGAGCATAAATCAATTTTGCACAATCATCCACCGACTTGACAGAAAATGCACTTTGATTTGATGATTCTGAAATCGTAAAGCTACAACCTCTTGAAGTAGTATTACCAGATGCTTCAGACATATTTCCAATAAAAGCAGTAGCTGGTGCAGAACTAAGACAACTTAGTTTAGCCTTAGCATTTATGCTAGCAGTGCTAGCAGCATTCTCTCCATGATATAACTCCGGATTTTGCAATTTAGCAGTTGATTTCTTTGAATTCATCATTTCCATTTCCCGAGCATGAAGTTTACCAGTGAGTTCATGAAATGACAATGTAGAATATTCTTTATCATGGGTGAGTAACAAGACATAATTTTCCTATTTTTCAGGTAAGGCCTCCATTATCTTCTCTTTCAAATCTTCATCGGTTTTCTCAATCCCAATAATTTATAATTCAATGATAAGATGTGAAAACCTTGATACAAGAGCTGTGATGTTTTCATTGTCATAATGTTGAAAGTTGTCAAATTCTTTATTCAACACCTTTCACCGACTCTTCTTGTATTCATCATTACCTTCATATATTGCGGATAACGCATCCCATAATTGTTTCGATTTCTTGCAAGTGCTGAATTGATGCAGTAACTCGGTAGGTAAAGCCATGGTAAGATAACCAAACACTTATTGTTCAAGCTCATAGCTTTTTCTTTCAGCAGCATCAAAAGTGTGAATTTCTTTAAAATCTCCTTGATCAGTTGGATGCATATAAAGCTTTCGAATCGGAATCAATTAATCGATGTCATTTGTGCTTATGTAGGTAGAAAACCGTTGCTTCCAATTTTGACAATCTTTCAACTTTAACAACTTGGGAACTTTCAGCCTTGTTCCAATTTAGTCATCAAAGTTAATCAATGTTTGCATCACATTTTGCATGACGGCAAATGCTTGGAAATCCGACATCTTTTCTGAAATATGTTGCTCCAAAAACTACAAACTCAAAAACGAAGGTCATAAAAGTGAATTTTGGGAATCGAAACGGAGGGTACTAGTCGTCAGGTGAGTAAAAGTGTAGATCTCTTCGAGATGGTCGTTTTGGCTGGTATTGGGTTCCGCAACTCTTAACGGTTCTCAAGTTACGTCAGTTTCCGTGAAACAATTCAAAATACCCAATGTGAGCCGAACTTGAACCGAACATAAGGATTATCCGAACCGTATCCGTACTGGGACTTATCTGAATTGAAATACTATCCGAAGTTCCGAACTGGAGACGAACAGGAATCAAACGAACCCATACGAACTTGAACAAACTAAGACTTCGGACGAGAAGAACAGGAGCCGAACCGTGAGTTTGGATGACGGTTATTTCGAACAGGAAGATCCTCAGCTGAACTGAACCATTTTCACTCAAAAATTTTGAATTTGAAACGAGATTGTCAGCAGTGAACCAGAAAAATAATGAGAAATGATTTAGGAACACATTTTTCACAAAATTCTTTACTGAAACACTCAAAAAGTCGCAAAAACACTTCAAATTTTCGAAAAATGACACTTTTATTTCAAAAACTCTGAAAATAGCAACCACAGATCAGTAAAATGAACTAGATAGCTCTGATACCACTTGAAAGTTCATGAGCATCGAATCGTCTACTCGATCTAGCTATTTTAATTGGTAAACGTAATCAAACCAATTGTTTTATTGATCTAGACGAACAATTACAATCAGTACACACAGAGAATTGAAACAGAGAACAACCTCTCAGAACACACACTTAAGCTCAGACTCTACATGCCCAGATACAAGAAATAAAGACAAACTTCCTATTTATACCCGACCTGTCGAACCCCAGCCGAACTAGCGGTTCGCCTGATCCGAACTGGCAGTTCGGATCCAGTTCGCTAGGCAGCAATCTTGTCTTGTTTTGATCTTCACATCGTCATGTTCAGATACTTCACACGACGCTTAGAATATGCATCAACAGTTTGTTAATTAATTTGCTAATTGTGTTAGTTGTAGGAATTAGTAATGGCTTCGTCTATCTAAGGTGCTCGAGATTATTTTGGAGGTGGTTAGGATAGGTGGGTTGGGAAGAACTCCAAAGGTGAACCACTCGTTCAAGCACTAGAATTATCCTTTAAGGATAATCCGGGAGGTGACCTAACCAATTAGTGAACGTATTCGATTCTTAGGATTTCCTATTGCGTCACACCCGGAGAGTGATCTGGGGCCCACTAGGGTATTCTTAGAGTTGTCATTAAGATCCTGGTTCCATCATATTTGTCATAACCGTTAGAAGTCAATAGCATGAATTAAGAGTCTGGGCCTATGTGGTACTGTTTTCCTCATCTGATTTTCTCTTAGGATTCTCTACTTGTGGTTATTTAGTTAATTAGTTACTTTGGTTAAATTAATTCCTAAATTCAATAACCTAAATTTACTCAGTATTTCCATTTCATTAGGTCCTAGGTTAAGTCTTGTTACGTAGTGTCCTTAGGTTCGATATCCCGGTCTTCTGAAAGCTATTCTGCAATCTGACAGGTATACTTGCCTTAGTGTTCAGTTAAGTTTAGTAATTCGGTAAAATTAGTGTGTCTAGGTCTAGGTTAGGTCTAGGGTTAAAGTCATTTTTAGGTGCACATCCGAACATATCAAGTTTTTGGCGCCATTGCTGGGGACACTTGGCAATAGCAATATCAACTTAGGTCGTGACTAGGAAATTTGAGTCTCTTCTTGGTTTTTGTCTATAGTGATTTTATTTATCTTGAGTATAGAATTTTAGTTTTTATTTTTCTTAATTATTTTTTATTTTATTTTGTTTATACCCACTTATAAAATCTATCTGAACCTTTTGCCACTATAAAATTCCTTGATTCTTTTATATCCTTCATAGATCTGGTAGTGGTTGGTAATAGGTTAGAGGATAAGGATGTGATTGAGGATAAGTGTGGGGAGGATCTCGGGGGGTTAGATGAAGTGGTTGACATAGTCAAGTTAGATGACCCAATAGGAGATCCCGGTGGTGTGGAAGTTAAGACTAAGGTTGTGGTAGTTGAGACTGAGAGTGAAGTTGAGCCTAAGTGTGGAGAGGATACCAGGGTAGTTGTGATTGTAGATGAGGTTTTAGAAAACCCAAATGTTGAACCCGGTGAGGTAGTAACTGATTTGGTAGTTGGCAGAGTGACTAGGAAGGCCATACTTGGCGATTTTGTAGGTTGTGATGATAATCTAGTGTTTAGGCCAAGTGTGGGGAGGTTAAAGGTGGTTACTTGTGTCAATGATCCGACATTGAGCTTTCTAGGTAGAATTATATTTCTTCCGGGTAGATACAAACATTGGAAGGTTAGAAGGTTGTTAGAGTTAGTGAAACTTGGTAGTGGGTTAATTAGGAAGATAGGTTTGGTGCATAATGGGAGAAACCGGGTAGTTAGCGGCAATTTGATGGTAAATGATGTGAAATCTAAACCTTCGGATGGTACGATTGGAGGTTGAGCTGAATAGTGTTGGGCTATACATTAGAGGCATGAACATTAGTTTTATGGGCTTATTTTGTATTGGGCTTATGGGCTATAGAGTTTACGGTTGGGCCATGTGGGCCGGTTTTCAGTTTATGATTGGTTTAGGGTTTGTAAAGGGGTAGTATATAAACCCTTATAGTTTATGATTAACTAGCTTTTGAGATTCCGATTTCAGCCACTCTTTGTATTTACGATCAGATTTCATAGCTCAAGAAAGTTGTGTTTTACATTCAAGATTTGATCTTCTTTGGTTAATCAAGTCTATTTCATCTTCTTTCTTCTCGAATCAATCACTAACGAGGATTCCGCACTCGTTTGTGATAGCAATATCGTGATTTGGTTGTTTTTCTGGACCTACAATTGGTATCAGAGCTAAGAATCACTGATTCGAGGCTCTCACGGTATTGGATTCGAGGTTTAAGATTCGAGTTTTTGAAGGTTTAAAGGTTGTTTGAAGGTTTACGATTGCTCCTGCTGCTGTTCGTGAGTGTTTACGACTATTTTCTGGGTTGGTTGAAGGTTTACGACTGGTTTGCTTGAAGATCTGCATCGGAAACTCGTTTATAACTTAAAGTTTGGATTTTTATCAGTTTACGATCCGAGATTTTGAGTTTACGACTGTACTTTGTCGGAATCTCGTGTTTACGACATTTTCTTACCGAAATCAGCGTTTACGACTTTAACTATCGGAAACGAGTTTACGATTGAAACTTATCGGAATCTGGAGTTTACGATCAGGAGTTTACGATCCACGGGTGATTACGATCATAAACATGGATTACGATCGGAAACAGGTTTTGCGGCAAAAAGTCACTATTTCACACTTTCGCGGAAACGGACGTAACTTTTGACTAGTTTGGAGTTAGAAGCTCAAATTTTAACACGACGTTCGTGACAACAAGCCCCAGAATTACCCCGGACTGATGTCCAGGGGAGCTCGTTTGGACCCCCAAATTCCACTCCGAAGGCCTCCGTTTATCAGTTTTAAGTTTTTGACACTATTCTTTGAATAGTGTTTTTGCCGTTTTTGCCGATTTTTCAAAATTTTCAAAGGCTGCATATCTAAAGAAAGAAAATGAGTTCAGTGGTTGAAGAAAAGAATATAGTTGAGGACAAAGATGATTTTACAAATGAAGTTGACAAAACTGAGATATGCCCCAATCCCACTTGTGCTCGTATAATTCCTGGACTTAGGCAAATTTGTAAAAATTATCAGATAGAATTATTTGAGATAAAATGCGAGAGGAGTTCTTTTAAGGGTAGATGGCAAAAGAATGAGGAGAAAGTAAAAGCTCAGAAACTAGACATTGTGAAATATCAAAAACTTGCTACTGAGAAAACTCTATTGTATGACAATGCAAAGTTAGAAATAGCTGAGCTTAGGAAGCAGGTAGATGAGCTCACACATAAGAACAATGAGTTGCAAGTGAAACTAGATGTGAATCAAATGAGAAGCAAAAGAATGCTCGATGCAGGGAAGGAATTGTCACGTGCTGTTGTGATTGGCCAAGTTGGGAAAGACACATATGGGTTTGGGTCAGAAAAAACTGATAAATCTTTGGCAATGAACAACATTATTCCTCCACCAGTTCCCAGAGACATTATAGGAATACTTCTTAGTGAGGATCAAGTTGAACGAACCGAGTCTGATTATAAAGAAGCTCCTCCTCCTATTGATAGTGTCTTGGTTGGAACTACACCATTGACTCAAGAAGAAATTGATAATGAAGCAAACATGACTTATGGTGAAGGGAGAGTAAAGGATATATCAGAAAATGATGCTAAGTGTCAGAAATATGACAGGTGTCATAACTCTAAGTCTGATGATGCTGGGATAGAGTTGAAACCATACCCTAAAATTGAAACCCCATGCTTCAAAGTAATTGATGAAGTCAAAAGGGAAAAGGTGATCTTGACGACACGGCCTGAGGGGAAGATATTTATGACATCTGGATCAATGTTTGATCAAGAACCAGATGTGGGATATGAATTACCATCATTCTCCTCCAAGTTCAAGGGAATAACCGATGGAGTGATTAGTGAACCTAAAGTTGAGAGGCCAAAGATCACCATCAAACATCCAAGTATGAAACCAACAGCTGGAGTGAAGAATGAAAAACTCAAGGGAGTAGCTGTGTCTCCCATTTCTTCAGTGGATCATGCAGTTGCCGTTGTAATTGCAAGAATGGTGCTTCAACGTCAAAGAATCAAGGAAGCACAAAGACAGTAAAGACAGGTTCGACACAGGCTTTGACAAACCAGCAGAAAGTTAAATCTGAAGCTGTAGTCAAACCAAAGAAGCATGCACAAGGCAAACCAGCTCCATATCAGCCACCGAAGACAAATGGGTACACGTCTGACTTCTATCTAAAGAAGCAGACTTGTTTTAATTGTGGCATCGCTGGTCATATTGCTAGAAACTGTCTTTATCGCCCTTATGAACCCTATTATCTGAAAACTCAACGGGTTTCATCTCAGGAGTCTGTGAAGTCTAAGCCGATGATGGTGCAGAAACCTAAGGCAATGAAGACTGTTACTCCTAAGGTTAAACCCTCTGATCAACATTGGGGTGCTGCCAAAGCTGAAAGAAAATCTTTAAATCAAAACAACAGCTTTCCAAGTTACCAAAATTTTCAGAAAAAGGTGATGAAACCATTTTCAAAGCAATCAAAACTTGAAAAACCCAAAGTTACCCCTCCCAAGGTAACTAAAACTGTTTTGAAAAATAATTCTAAAATGAAGAAGGTTGAAACACCTAAAGTCACAATTCAAAAGGTGACTAAAACAAAGACTGTTTTAAAAAATGAATCTAAAACGAAGAAGGTTGAAATACCTAATGTCACAACTCCAAAGGTGACTAAAACAAATGTTAAATCACCTGGAACTTGGAAACCAAAAATCAAGGCAGTTCCATCCCAACTTCCTGATTTTTCAAAGGGGATGTTCTTACAAGAAGTATCTTTTATTGATTCCTCAGGTGTACCCAGAAAAACAATGGCCTGGGTACCATTAGCTAACTAATCTCTCACTCTGTGCAGGAACGATCAAGGAGGATTATCACTAACGTTTTTATTACTAATTTGTTTGTTGATAAGTGATTGTTCCAGGCACAGTTTAGGAGACGTATCTTCATGTCATGTCAAGTAATCTATACAATGGAATGTATGTCTCTTTGAGAGGTAACATGTCAAAATCATCATGAAAGGTACTGTTCGTAGCTTGGTTGTTTGAATGATGAGGCAGCAAAGGGTCTTTTGAGTCAAACCTATTTCATTAAAGTTTCAATTAAGCTGTTGATTGATTATGTGTTTGACTTCAAATGCAATGAAGTGTGCATGTCATGAAACCCAATTTTCTAAAATTTTCAAATCAATACTTTGAAAGTTAGCTTGGCCATATATCTTCAAAATTTTGTGTTTTGTTCTTTTAAGTGTGTTTTTGTGTTTTATTTTTATTGTTTAAAAAAAAAAGGAAAAATGATGTTCACAAAATTGTGACATTAAAAATCAAAAAGCAAGGGGAAGAAATGTAAAGATAAAGAAAAAGTTGACCCCTAAAAAATAGTGTGCTTTTCAATTTTTAATTGTTTGTGTTTTTTCTCTGAGAAGTTTAGGGGAAGTAAAATGAATGTCCGGTTTGGAGATGGCTGACACGCGTAAGGCGGAAGTGAAAGGCAAGCTCCACGGTGATATGCTCGGTAGGCTCGACCTAAGCTTATGACCTCCAATGAAAGTGCAGTGAACTTAAAGTTATATATATGTTTAGTTTACCATCCCAGGTTGCATGGTTTAAAAGACTGAGTCCCGGAAAAAATGGGTTGAGGGTGGTAATTACCTAGTATTCACTCTCTCACACGCCATGTCTCTGCTGTTATGACTACACCACATAATTAAGAATAAATGGTAGTCATAACAGTGGTGCATGGTTCCTCAAGTTGGGGGTTTGTGAATCCTCAATAAACTCTGAGGTTGGGTAGGTTTTGCTATGAACAATTGGGTGTGGGGACTTTTAAACATGACGGTAATTATGTACCACAATTAAGCACTTAAAATTTTTAACTGGATGTGAGTTTATGGTTTCAAAAATTTTGGGCAATCGTCTAGAGCGTCGAGTAACGGAAGCTGAAAAGGGTTCCTTAGTTAAAGATTTGTCTGGTTTGATCCGTGAATTTACATCAGCTTCGAGGCAAGTAAATTTTTTAATTTCTGCAATTAGGTTTTAATTGTTTTATGGTTTATCTTATCTTTTAAGTCTTTAAATGTTTAATTTTTTTTATGATCATGATCAGATACTCGGGGTTTGAGTCTGAGGGGAAGCTTCGTAAATTCTCAAAGTTTCAAAATTAACAAGTTCTCATGAGAATTACATTTTAAATAAGGTTTGGGGTGTATTTGAAATGTTGTCAAACTTGGAGGGGCCTTTATGAAAATTTTTAAACATCAAAACCCTTCAACCCCATTTCCGATCCATTACTCATCTCTCTCTATCTGTTTACGATCGGCTCACCAGAAACCCTAACCTCCGCCCCCTCCTCGCCGGAAAATCAATTCAACCCTCCTCCGTCCACTCTCTGAGAAACCCGAGTACACCATCACCCTCGTCTTCAATTTCCGACCACAAACCCTCAAAACCCCTTTCCGATCGTCTGATTCGTCGGTGTATTCACGATTTTTGTGGGTTTGGTGACCATTCTCGATTTTCTTGAGTATTGTGTGAAATACTTGAAGATTTGAAGTCGGTTTTGTGACTGTTAATCAAAATAGGTAGTGATAGAAGTTCATTTTACATGTATGATGGGTTTTAATGAGTTTACGAGTTTGTTGCAGGTCTGTCAATGGAGGTATCGGTGTTTACGATCGTCGTAATGAAGAAGACAACGTTTGGAGTTCACGATACACGTTTACGATCGATGTTAACGATCCATGTTTCCGATACTGTTTACGGTTACATTTATGATAGGGCTTAGGGTCTTTCGAGAGATTACGATTGGGCTTAAACAGTTTAATTTTAATTTGTTCGTAAACCCTGATGTTGGATCGGAAACCCAAATTTTGAATCGTAAACCCATACAGTGTATCGTAAACTCACTCAATTGATGAATTAAAATCGTAAACACATAATTGTTTTAAAAATCTCATCAAACTTAATCATGTTTAAGTTAAAATTTTATGGTGTTTGTCAATGTGTGTTTCAAAATCAAATATTTTTCTTGAATGTTTAAATTGAGATTTTCAGAAATTATCAAGTTAAAATTGACTCTCAATTGAACTTCAAGATGTTGATGACAAACATAATTTCATGTTGAATTTAAACTTCATACACTTGTCTCGTTGTTTCAGATGGCAGAAAACATGCTTGATGAAGAAATTCATTTTGAAAGGGATCACTGTATACCTGCATATCTTGATGACCCACCAGAGAGGCACATGCAACTCTTCTACTCTTTGGTGGCTGGGCTGAATGTATGCAAAATTAATCATGCCTTGCGGACAAGTGTGCTTATCGATGAGCAGCTTGTAAGAGAATTCTGGGGAACAGCAAGGGCGAATGCTGACAAGACGAGGATCACAGCAACTGTTCAGAATCATCAAATAGTGATACTCGAAGAAGACATCCGCCAGGGTTTGAACATAAATGACAGAGCTGAACATCCAATAGAGTACCCACAAGCTCGTGTGTTAGAAGGTGCTCAGCTGATGGGATATGAAGGAAAGTTCCCTCCTATATTCAAAAAATTGTTGCCGCACTACTGGAGGTGCTTGGCTCATTACTTGCAGAAGTCCTTCTTGGGGAAGAGGACAAGCTTTGATCAGCTGAACAAGCTACATGGGACTGCGTTTGTAGCACTTTCCTTAGACTGGAACTTTAACTTCTCAAAAATGATGCTGATAGATTGGGCCAGGAATGCAGTTTTAAGTGCGAGAGATCAGTTTCTTATGACTCCAAGGTTCGTACAAATGGTGGTGATGAAGAAGTACCCGATGATCGATGAAAGAATTGAGAAATTGGACATCAAATTCATGGATAGTGGCGTGTTTGGCCTGCAGACACAAGATAGAAAAGGAAAGAACAGCTTTCAGGGAAGAATTGAATGGACCAAAAGAGGTGCCTTTCCTGAAGTTGCTAGAGAGCAGGTGATAGAATCAGATCCAGAGGCTGAACCTCAACCAGATGTGCCGACTGTGAATGTGACTGTTGCTGAAGATCACGATGTGACAGCACCAGTTGCAGTAAATGTTCTGGATCAAACAGAAGGTATACCTTCTGATGAAGAAAACGTGATGGACGACATCTTCGCCGATCAAGAGAATGTGGATGATGATATCTATAGGGACTTAGAGCCAATCAATCTTAAAAGATCGAGGGATGTCCAGAACTCGTCTTCTAGCGGTGACTCAATACCTCAAGAGTTGGATACTCAGTTTGATGTGAATGAGATGCTCGAAGAGCCCCTTCCTTTTCGTGAACCATCTCCCAGGAAGAGGACAGATCCAAGAAGTATCCGGTTCAAGTTTACAAAGACTAGCTCAAGTCTGTTAATGGCCCATCTAGCAGGGTCCAGTTCTCAAAGTCAAAGTGTTCAAGAAGATACAACGGATCAGAATGTTGAAGATCAACCTGCCCAGGTTCAGACTGAAAGTCGTCTTCTGAATGAACGAAGCCCTGTTCATGAAGAAAGGCAATCTCTGGAGGTTGATAACACTGTTGTAGTTCCCAGCCCTGTTAAAGTGAGTGTCTTTACTGGGACAAGTCTGCCACCAACAGTTATCCCAAGTTTCCGCCCATTTCAAGCTGCTGAGCTGCCTATTGAGATGAGGATAAGTGCAGACCCTCACATTAACTTTCTGATGTCTCAGAACAGAATCAGAGAGACTGAGATAAAAGCACTCTAGGCTGAGAACAGAAAATTAAAGGACAAGGAAGTGGCTGACAAGAATAGGTTTAAGTACTTGTATTAGGCCTTGATGGATTTGAAAAAGAAGTATAATGAATTGAAAGGTGCTGTGGTGACAAGTGCTTCGGGTGACCCAGGCCAAAGCTCATCTCAAGGAGTTCAGGGTACAAGTGCTAATCAAGAAGATGAAGGAGATGACACCATTGAAATGTCTGAATATGTACGTGGTGGAAGATATATCTCTATGGCCCCCGAAGGACAAGTGAATTGGTTCAAGGAGTTTTTCAGAGGACCTACTCCTGTGAAATATAGCATAGATATGGGTGAGAGTGAGCTAGACAAGAAAGGAAGCCGACAACCAATTCTGTGTTGGCATTATGATGCAGAAAAGGAGTTATTTGCTGTAGTAAGAGATGGATATAGTCCTGTCGAATACTACAGATCAAGGGGTCAATTCCACTCCTGGACCGAGACAGAATTGAGAAATTTGCTGAGGGCACCATTCATTAACAGGTGGAACGCTAATCATGGAAATCTGGTTTGCGACAACTTGGTAGCACAGATGGAGCAGAACTTTGAAAACTTTGATCTGAAGGCTGCAAGGTGGGTCGAAACCGGAACTGATCCTGTCACCAATGAACCTATCGGTGAAATGAGGTGCCCTCCCACCAAACGAACCCGAGTCATCAACATGCTTGATGAAATTGAAGATCATACGCTTGTGAAGAATTTTGACAGCGGGTTCTTTGATCCGACAACGTATGAAGTGGTGGTTGTTTGCAAGAGAATGAGAGAGTTCAGAATGTATGATCCCGTAGGTTTGTTAAGGTTCGGAGAGAATGACATCAAGCTTCTGGCATCCCGTCCAATTCTTGGTGACGAGCATGACATGCAGAATGCTATACGGGTGGGATTGTTTCATGGCACATCAGGTCTGATCGTGGAGAAAGAATGGTGGTCAAGGAAAGAGGCGCATACATTCAGATTTGATTTAAATCTTCCTTAGACTTTCTAATGATTCATGCCTAGGGGAAGATTGTTGGGCTATACATTAGAGGCATGAACATTAGTTTTATGGGCTTATTTTGTATTGGGCTTATGGGCTATAGAGTTTACGGTTGGGCCATGTGAGCCGGTTTTGAGTTTATGATTGGTTTAGGGTTTGTAAAGGGGTAGTATATAAACCCTTATAGTTTATGATTAACTAGCTTTTGAGATTCCAATTTCAGCCACTCTTTGTATTTACGATCAGATTTCACAGCTCAAGAAAGTTGTGTTTTACATTCAAGATTTGATCTTCTTTGGTTAATCAAGTCTATTTCATCTTCTTTCTTCTCGAATCAATCACTAACGAGGATTCCGCACTCGTTTGTGATAGCAATATCGTGATTTGGTTGTTTTTCTGGACCTACAAATAGACATAATGCCCAGGCTGTAAAGTTTGTAACTTTAGTTTATTTTCTGCAATTTTTAGTTTTTGTACGTTTTTTGGCTTTCGTTTTTGTGGTTTTCGGTGTTCATGATCATGGGGATGTATTTGCGGTCTGACTATTTTGAAGCTCTAGGTGTATCGCTTAGATCATCCATATCCTCTAGGCGATACGCCTAGAGAGGTGAGTAGGAAAAAAAATTAATTTTTTTCGGCTCACTAATTTTGTTCCGAGGCGGTTTCATTTCATATTGTGAACCTCTGAAGTTCCAGGTGAGCATGTTTCAGTTGGTTTTATTTTAGTTATATTCTCATTTATTTTTATTTTTCGTGATTAATAGTGTTTCGTCGAGTTTTGTTTTGTTGTGTTGCAGGTTCGATGATATTCGCATGTTGACGCTCATGAAGATTGAGGATGGAGGACCTCGGAATCAAACTCTCCTTCACATTTCGAAATCAATTCAGGGGAGTTTGTTCTGTTATCTATATTTTTATTTCCTTTCAATTTTGCATTTTTATTTTCTAGTGTGCTTTATTTTTATTCTCTTCTCACATTGGGGACAATGTGGTGTTTAAGTGTGGGGATGGGAAGACTTTGTCTTTAGTTTGGTTTATTTTACTTTTCGTTGAGTTATTTTATAAAAAAAATTAAAAATTGTTAAAAATGTTCTTGATTTATGCTGCTAATAAATGGAAAATGATAGTACGATCAGTGTTCTATTTTCTAATTAAATGTGCGAAAACTGATATATTATAAAAATCAGTAGTTTTCATAGCTAGTTTTAATGTATTGGTAGGCACAACCGATCTTAATGCTTAAAAACCCATATGTGTTAATGTTGAATAAAATTTAATTCATTAATAAATCAGGATGCTTTTAGTGGGTGCCCGTCTTAATTTGATCGATGTAGCCGAAACTGTAAAAAATAGAAGATAGGTACCTTAATATTTTTATATATATGTTGTCACTTAAATAATTAGCATGCCTCTATCTTTTTATGAAAATAAATTCGATATTGGTGGCGCTTCCTTTTGTATTTCCATTTATTTGAGCTAGCTTTAGAATATATAAAATACCAAAGCCTATGTGTTAGCCTTTGGGATGACGACTTGAAGGTTTTTCACCTCTAAGTTAGGTAATGAACTAAAAACACTATGTGCTACCCATTAAGCTCGCCACTTGGTGGATGCGCTTCTAGGTGAAGTTCAAATGAAAAAAGTGAAAAGTGGCTTAATTAAATACTTCATTCGTTCATCCATTAAATCCACTATTTTTGAGACACTTATATACTTTAATATTAGGGTAGGAAAACCTATATGGTTTACACCTAGGCCTTGATGTCTTGAGACGGGAGTAGGGTAAAGTTGTGATTCTTGAAAGTGGGATCCATTAGGCTAAATAATAGCATAATAAATAATACTAATTGATGCATTTGGTGCTAAAAGTCGGTGGATGGGTTTAATCGGATCGAAATACCGATAATCGAGCTAGGCTATATGTTTAATTGAAATTGAAATATGAATATATTGGTAATTAGAGATTGATTAGCTGGTTATGATTCCATTGCGGTATTTTTCAAGGACAAAAAAAGAGTAAGTATAGGGATGTTTGATGTGTTTCAAACACATACTGTTTTCCCTTGTATTTTGCATACTAATAAAGTCGGTTTTGAGTCATTTTTAGTTGTTTTTATTTGGTTTTATTTAAGTTTGAGTTATTGAGTCCTAATTAGGTTTTTGGTATGTTTTTGTAGGCGTTGGATCAAATCCCGAGATGAAACGAGCATTGAAAATATAATAAAAAGGAAATCAAAATAGAAGATTTTTTTTTATAAATGATCCATAACTTTTTCTATGTTCACGTGGGCTATATTTCTTTTAGGAGAATTGAATTGTGGATATGGGTTTAACATGAGGTCATGTGGGTTCATCTAACTGACTTGGGCTTGAAAAAAAAGAGGAAAACAAAACATGGAGAACAATAAAAAAAACATGCGGAGAAGGCAATTGGGGGAAGGGGCAAAACAATTAAACCCTACGTGCGGATGGAAGAATTGGAATAAACGTGAACAGAAGAAAAGCTACCAGACAGGCAAGCAAGCACATCACAAAAGTCAGGTTAATTAATAAGCAGCCTAACGTCCTAGTAGACTACTGAATTAATTTAAGCTAGCAGGAAAGTTGCTGACCTAATTTCTATTCTGTTTCGATGAACGACATCTCTACTTTTATTTATGTTCGTCTTGAAATCATAATTGTAGGCTAATTTGATTGTGCCACCTAGGCCATGTGATGACTATTTCATGATTTTGACTAATTTCGGTTTATGACACGTTTATGTATGGATTTGATATTCTTTAAAGTTTATTAATTTTATGCAAATAATGCATATGACTACTTGATCTAGGTTTTTGATTGTCAATTGAATCTTGCTTTGCTTGTGGATGTCTTCCAGTTTGAGTAGAGTAGCTAAATTGCATGCCTTTGGTATGTTAATTTACATGATTTACTATTTAGTTATCATAGGTTCAATTGATGATTGTTTTCTTGGTTCTTGTGGGCTGCTATCCTTAGACAATCCGGGAGTTCATAAGGGTGTCAGTTAGTCAGGTTGGTTAACTATTTAGGATCAAATTATCCCAAAAGGAAATTCCCTAGGTTACTTAATTAATTTGCTAATTGTGTTAGTTGTAGGAATTAGTAATGGCTTCGTCTATCTTAAGGTGCTTGAGAGTATTTTGGAGGTGGTTAGGATAGGTGGGTTGGGAAGAACTCAAAAGGTGAACCACTCGTTCAAGCACTAGAAGTATCAGTTAGGGATAATCCGGGAGGTGACCTAACAAATTAGTGAGCGTATTCGATTCTTAAAATTTCCTATTGCGCCACACCCACAGAGTGATCTGGGGCCCACTAGGGTATTCTTAGAGTTGTCATTAAGATCCTGGTTCCATCATATTTTTCATAACCGTTAGAAGTCAATAGCATGAATTAGGAGTCTAGGCCTAGTGGTATTGCTTCCCTCATCTGATTTTCTCTTAGGTTTCTCTGCTTTTGCTTATTTAGTTAATTAGTTACTTTGGTTAAATTAATCCCTAAATTCAAAAACCCAAATTTACTCAGTATTTCCATTTCATTAGGTCATAGGTTAAGTCTTGTTACGTAGTGTCCTTAGGTTCGATATCCCGGTCTTCCGAAAGCTATTCTGCAATCCGACAGGTACACTTACCTTAGTGTTCATTTACTTTAGTAAATTCGGTAAAATTAGGTGTGTTTAGGTCTAGGTTAGGTCTAGGATTAATAGTCCTTTTTAGGTGCACTTCCGAACATATCAAGTTTTTGTCACCGTTTCCGGGGACTTTTGACAATAACAAGATCAACTTAGGTCGTGACTAGAAAAAGTTATGCCGGGGACACTTGGTAATAGCAAGATCAACTGATATTCGTGGAAAACCTAAACTGCAAAGGTATTTTACATCTTATGAACATAAAAGTTACAAGGAAGAAGAAAATATTTGTGCGATGCTCACCATGGCTTTACCAAAGGAGTTAGTGCATTCATTTACAACATGTTATACTTCTAAAAGGTTATAGGATGTTGTTGCTCAACATTGTGCTGACATTCAGACCATGAAGATTAATGATTGTTTACCTAAGATTGGTTTAGAATCAACTGATTCAGAATCAGAGAATTCAACATCTAGTGGTTTCGAATCAGGAATTCATGGGTTGTCAGATAAAAGAGATTGTGTTACTATTTGTAAGAATGAACAAATGGATGGTTGTCTGACAGATTCTGATTCTGAAACAAGTTCTTGTGTGATATTTGATAAAGAGTGTGATAGTTACATAGAAGAAGTTCAGAGGAAGTTTTTTAATGTGTCCAAAGTGTGCTAAACTTGCTAAGATCAATGAAAATTTGATGAAAGAAAATGATGATTTTTTTGTTGAATGTGAAAAAGCTAAAACTGAAGCTAAAGCTGAAGCTAAAGAAGCCGCTGAAGATTTTGAAGCGTTATTCGAAAAGAGTTATCATGTTCAACAGAAATTGAAAAGGCTAATCTGATTTCTGTTGAAGCTGCTGAGAAAGTAATTAGTCTTCAAGAAGAACTTTTAAAACTTCGAGATGAGAATGTTCTTTACCGAGAAAAGAACAAAATTTTAACAAAAGATGTTGATTATTTTAAGAAGAAATGGGATAAGGTTACCGAAGAAGTATTGGAAGAGTGTGACTTGAGAAGAAGAGATAAGTATGAATATAAGGAGTTGTCAGAACAGTTTATTGCTTCTCAAAAAGAGTTGTTGGATGCTCAAGTGAAGATTTCTGAACTAATGATTGACATACTGGATTTGGAACATCAAGTAAAGAATTGAAATTTATCACTAACATTTCTGAATTACATCTATAGACAGGAGAAGAGTGAAGAAGGTGCTAAGGATGATTTACATAAAGTTCCTTCACTAGTTGATATGTCAAGTTATTCATCTACTCCCGTGAATCCAAATGAAGAAATGTAGTATTACTCAAAGTTTGCAATTCCTGCTCCTGCAAAGAAAAGGAAATATAAGTATGGGAAGAAGAAATTTGAAGCTGGCAACACTTCAAAGTTTGATGATGGCTCATCATTCTTGGAAGATGAGCAGATATTTGATAAAAGCGAGAAGTCTGTTGGTACTTCAACTGAAGCTGAACTTGATAAATCTTTAATTAATGAGAACAAGCTGAAGGATATTATGGCTAAATTCACCAGAGAAGCCAATGCAAGGAATGCTTCTGGTTCTCAATTTGAGTCATCAAAAACTCCTGGCTACAAACACATAGGTATTGGTTATGTTGTGAAGATCACTCCAGGTTCACAAGCAAAACATACGAAAGAGTTTGTTAAGAAGGTTCAAAAATAAAATGTTCAATCACAACTGAAGAAACAAAAGGTTGTTAAACAAGTTCATAATCAACATGTTCAAGGTTCACAACCAAAGATGTAGAATGTGTTTATATCATGAAATGGTCGTTATTATTCTGGCGGTTCTTCAAGTGGTTCATACTATTCACAACGAAGTTTATCTCCTAGGTATGATTCTTACGATAATTTCTTTGATTCATTTGAATCTGGCCATTCTTCTGGTTACTATGATTCTTCTGCTAAGATTCATAGTTGGAAAGCAAATAATTTTTTTGATAATTTTTCATCTTATAAGCATTCAAAGAGTGTTTCAAATTTACCACAATTTCGTGAAAGAATTTGTTACGTATGTCATCAACCTGGACATCTTGCTGCAAACTGTCCTACAACTTCATATGTCCACAACAATGCAAAATATGTGGATGACAATGGTAAAGTTTTTGATGAACCATGGTCGCCAAAGTTCCAAACAACTAGTAAGTCTTCTGGGTCAAAGATGCCGGTTGTGAAAATGCGTGAGCATCGGATCGTCTACTCGATCTAGCTAATCGGACATCGAAACGTAATTAACCGATTGATTTATTGATCAACGAAGAACAATTACAACCAGTAAACACTCAGAAATAGACTCAAAGAATACACACTCAGAAACACACACTTAACAGATCTCACACCCTCAGAACTCTTCTAATTACAAAGACCAAACCTCTATATATACTAGCTGATCCGAGCTTCGGCCGAACCTCAGGTTCGGCCAGTCCGAACTTCAGGTTCGGACCTAGTTCGGCCAGACCTAGTTTGACTTGATCTTGTACATTGCTTGATACTTCACACGACGCACATATCAGGTATTAACAAACTCCCCCTCGTCGTGTGCAGTATCTCTTCAAGATCATCAACTTTGTATCTTCAACCAAGCTCCCCCTTAAGTGTAGAATCCGTTCGTCCAAAGAAATAAACCTTCAAACAAACTCCTCCTCAACTCAATCGTAACTTGATCTTGAATACTTTGATGATCTCTCGTGTATCTCTGGTCGTTTATCAATAGCTTCAGAAGACTTGAAGTTATGATATCGTGCACATAGTAACCTGCTCAAATATGTAAATAGTCTTGGCGCAAAACATCTCTTTGAGACTCCAAGATATGATATTGAAAATGATTTGTATCACGTGTTGATCAGATCGAAAATAAAGCAGAAACATAATCTTTTTGATTTTTCAAAGTTTATGCTAAAACACACCGAAAATCTTTTTTGATCTTTTCTGAAATGAAATGAAATTGCAATACAAAATCAAACGCTATTTTTGGTATGAGAAAGATCACTATATGGGATCATATTGAACATAACGCCCTGAACTACATTTCAATTTCAATTAATCGAAACACATAAGTCATGTTGATTGCTGATATAATTTGTCCAACTTAAACTCAGGCAGAATCATACTCATAACATCTGGATATGTTAAGGTATTGATTAGATTTTCTTTGACCAATGTATCCCACACTATCAGACATAATCAGACATTTTCAGCTTTTTCTTTTCTTTTCCTTTTGTGTGACAGCATTTGTGATTTTTCACAATGCATAGTATTTTCATGATATCGTCAACTGTGTTCCATGCAAAAAGAAATAAGAACGTTAAATCGTCTACCTTAAGGTCGATCTTTCGATACGCAGATAAGGCCTCGGATTTAACAAAATAGGAAAATAAAACAAGTTGAAATTGTATAACCCAACAACAATCAGGTCGGTACTCCCGTACACGCAGAGAAAGTCCGATGAGTTATACGAAACACCAAGAAAATAAAGCAGAACGTCAAACGAACAACGATCAGGTCGATCTTTCGATACGCAGAGAAAGTCCGATCGTTTGACAAAATAAAGAAAATCAAACAAGTTTAAATCTTTGCAAAAAGAACACATGTATACACAGTGACTTTTCATTTTGAATTTCACACTTATTTTTCTTTTTGTGTCATGAAATATGCATCTAGATGTTATCCACATGGTCAAGCATTAGTATTTAGTGTATATCACATCTGAATACTTTCTAATTTGTCGAGCCTACCAAGCATATCAAACAATGATCTTATGGCCCTTTCATCTACTCTATCCATGAGTCAGATATGTAAGCCAATGTACCATCATTTCCCAATGATCAATTTCTCACAATTTTATAGATTTGGCATGTACTCACCTTCCTTCATTATATATTTGGCATATATTCACCTTCTTCCCATAACATGCTTTTTCTCAATTACTCCCCCTTACTTACAATTCTCCCCCTTAAAATGAAAACTCTATTTTTGAATTTTCATTTTACACAAAAACAAGACTCTATTTTTGGTTTTTGAGAAAATTTAGAGACAAAGAAAAATGATCAATCAACACGGACACGATGCAAATTTAGAATTCAGAAAATTTGCAGGTTAGAAAGATTTATCATGAATATTTAAATTAAGCAGAATACTCCTCCATCAACAAGTTTACAATCATCGATAGATCTTCTAGAAGTACATGCACACTGGTTAAACTAATTAGTCCAAAAATGACCCGAAGCGGATCGCTTCTGGTCGACCAGTGTCCTTGTTTTGCTTAGAAACCACCTTAGGTTTCCATTGCTGTTGTTTTGGTAAGTCAATTCTTGATGAAGCAATCACAGGTGACTGTGATGGGGAAACTACATTTTGAGCTTTTGAAAACATTGGAACAAAACTATTTTGTTTATGATAAAATGTAGACTCAACTTCATCAAAAACTCTGCCTTGTTCATCAAAGAACTTTGTGGTGGCAGGTTTACCAAAAACAGATTTCTTGTGAAATCTTTGTGGTGAATCAGCAGGTGATGGACAGTCTTTTGCCATATGCCCTGGGCGACGGCAAATATAACAGATTCTTGTCGTTTTATCCCATCTTTGATGTACCTGCGAAGAACACACATGAATATCTCGAATATGATCAGAATGAGAATCATATACCTGATGCCTGTGATCATGTACCCATTTGGATGTAGGGCTTCGAGATTGAGAACTTTCAGAAGAAATGGTAGCTTTCACAAAAACCTCAGCAATCTTCCGAGCATCAACACAATGAAGTGGAAATTCCTTGTCAGAAAATAATTGATCTAAACCCTTGAGTTTGTAAAACCGCTCGGGTTGAATTTTATCAGCTTGAAAAACTTCCTTCTTCACTTGTTTCAGCTTCAATTTCTTCAAATCTTGAGATGAGGATACTGGAACCTCCTCAGCTTTGTTTTTCATCCCGTGAAAACCCAATCCTTCATGCTTTCCAGAAATTTTCTCCTCAGGTGAACCATGTCCATTATTTGCTAATCGAGAAAATTCAGCTTTTACTTCGGTGACATTCTTTTGATCATAAAAAATTGCTTCATCAAACTTAGGTTGAGACTGAATCTTATCACTAGAAGTAACCGACTTCTCATTATCAGCAGAAAATGAACCAGATACAAACTTTGGTGCAGGAGAAACTATAGATTTCTTTTCCTTCTTTTTCTTATTCTTCCTGTTCTTCTTCTTTGGCACAACTTTCTCATCCTCAGCAGTAGATGACAAAACCTTTAAATAATCAAATTCGTCAATTTGTCTTCACTTCTTTGAAAGCTTCTTTGATATGAGCAGGGGGTGATGCAGTTTTATCAAACATTTTCTCAAAATTAGCATCATTTGCTAAGAAACTTGTGAAAACTTGAGAATTTGAAACATTGTTGAGTAAACGATTAGCATCGAGAACTTGAATTTTAAGATCAGAAATTTGCTATTGAGCTTCTGCGAATTCCTTTTCTTTTGCAATCAATCGCTTCGCAACTTTGTGAGTTTCAAACTTTTGCATGCGAAGATTGTCAAGTCCTTCATGTAGCTCCTCTGCAATTTATTCTCATTGCGCTTCTGAATTTCCAAATTTGCGGCTTGAACTTTGTTAACACTAACCAACTCTCGCTTTTCATCCAATAACTTTTCCATGTCGATATGATATGCTTCGATTTGAGCATTTGATTCTTCAACATTCTTTGTAAGCAAATCAAGTTTGATTTTAGACTTATCAAACAAATTTTGAAAATCAGTAGCAGTATCCTCTGCTTCATCCTTCCATTTCTTCACTTCTTGCACCAACTCATCCTTTTCTTCACAAATCATAGCTTTTGCAGTTTCAACATCCTTTTTGTCTTGTTTCAAAACTTTTAAAACTTCATTTAATGTTTGGATTTCAGTAGTCAAACACTCATTCTTCAATGTCAACTCCGTTTCATGGTCTTTAGAAATCTTCAACTCTGAATTAATCACATCAAATGCCTCAGTCAGTTGTTGAACTTTATTCATTAACAAAACATTTTCTTTCAACAAACTCTCCAAGTTCTCAGCAGATTCATAAGAACTTGGAATTGAACTAGTATCGGAACTAGTATCTGAATATGAATCATCTGACTGAACATGAGTGACAATCAAAGCTGATGAATCATAACCAAATTGTTAACCCCAATCATAAACACCATCATGTTTTGCTGTCAAAGCTGTAGAATTTCTAGTGTTACTAGTAGATGGTTGAGTAAAACCAGGCTTTGGTGATTGAGGAACACCAGACTTATTTGCATGTGCTTGTTGACAATCTTTAGCAAAATGTCCAAGCTGTGAACACTTATAACACTTTAATTTTGACTTGTCAAAACCCAGTTTATCACCAGAAAGATTCCTTCCATGTTTCTTAAAGAATCTCTTAGATCTTTTACATAACATAGCATATTGCCAAGATATATCCAATTCAGTTAGTTGATCATCATCAAGAGCATCAAGATCCTCACTGGTTAACTTTGCATCAGCAACATTCTTGAGAATCAAACCAAAAGATGATGAAATCAATGCAGAGATCATTTTAGCACAATCATCTGTTGATTCAGCTGAAAAAGCATTCTGACTTGAAAAATTTGGAATTGTGAAATTACAACCCCTTGAAGAATTATTATCAGAATTTCCTGAAACTCCAGCTATAAAAGCAACACTTGGTGCTGTATTCTGATTTGTATTCAGATTTGGCTTAGACTTTGCACTCATGCTTGCACTATTCTCACCATGATACAATTCAGGATTTTGCAAAGTAGCAGTTGACTTCTTTGAGTTTAACATTTCCATTTCTCGAGCATGAAGTTTTCCAGTAAGCTCGTGAAATGTCATTGTAGAGTAATCCTTGTCATGCGTGAGTAGCAAAACATAATTTTCCCATTTCTCTGGCAAAGCTTCCAAACTCTATTCTTTCAAATCCGCATCAGTTTTCTCAATTCCAACAACCTTTAACTCACTAATTAAATGTGACAACCTTGAAACAAGAGCAGTAATATTTTCATTGTCATAATTCTGGAAATTATCAAACTCTTTGTTCAAAACCTTCTTTCGACTCTTCTTGTAGTCATCATTACCCTCACATCTCGCTGATAAAGCATCCCACAATTGCTTAGATTTCTTGCAAGTGCTAAAATGATGAAGTAACTCAGTAGGTAATGCCATCTTAAGATAACCATAAGCTTTTTGTTCAAGCTCATATGATTTTCTTTCAGCAAGATCAAAGGTATGAACTTCTTTGAAATCTCCCGCATCAGTTGGGTGTTGATAAAGTTTCTTGAGCGGGATCCACAAATCGATATCATTCGTGCTTATGTAAGCAGAAAATCGTTTCTTCCAATATTTGGTAATCTTCAAGCTTCAACAATTTGGGAACTTTCTGACTTGTTCCAATTTCATTATCAAAATTCAGCATGGTTTGCATGGCACTTTGCATTGCAGCAAACGCGTGAAATTCCGACATCGTTCGAAAAATTTTGGATTCTGTCAGCCGAACTCTCTCCGAACTTATAACTAAGCTCAGAACTCTGTCCGAACCTAAAACCAACCTCCGAACTTCGTCCGAACTTGCTCCGAGTCAAAATCAACAGACCGAACTCCTAAGAGACTCCGATCTAGCACCGAACTACATCCGAACCTTGATTTAACTCCGAACCTTGTCCGAACTAGTGACTGAACACAGAAAACTCCGAACTTTGATCGAATTAACACCGAACTCTCACCGAGACAGCTCCGAACTTGGACCTCGGAGCAGTTACTCCGAACCTAACGAAACCAGACCGAACTTCGGCATGATTTTTCAAAAACGCTCGATTTTTGATGAATTTTGACGAAATTTGTAATAGTCAGACCAGAAAAATGATTAGGAACGATTTAGGAGCAAATTTGACACAAAACACACGTCAGAAATGATTGAAAAAACGTAATGAAACTCAAGAAAACTTCAAAAACGCTCAAAAATCCGAAAATAGCAACCACAGATCAGTAGAGTGAATCAGAAAGCTCTGATACCACTTGAAAATGCGTGAGCATCGGATCGTCTACTCGATCTAGCTAATCGGACATCGAAACGTAATTAACCGATTGATTTATTGATCAACGAAGAACAATTACAACCAGTAAACACTCAGAAATAGACTCAGAGAATACACACTCAGAAACACACACTTAACAGATCTCACACCCTCAGAACTCTTCTAATTACAAAGACCAAACCTCTATATATACTAGCTGATCCGAGCTTCGGCCGAACCTCAGGTTAGGCCAGTCCGAACTTCAGGTTCGGACCTAGTTCGGCCAGACCTAGTTTGACTTGATCTTGTACATTGCTTGATACTTCACATGACGCACATATCAGGTATCAACAGGTTGAAAGAGTTTCAGGTTTTGACCAAAAAATTTCATCATTGATGATTTGGAAACCAAAGGTTGTTTCCAAGGCCAACGCAGACTATGTGGAAGACACCGGGCGATCCGACGCTGTTGAATCGGGTCAATCCCAAAGCAACTAACGTATTATTTGGTGTCAGTAGGAATTTCATGAAGACCTATCGGTAGTTGAAAGATTGCTGATGGTGGAATATTTGTTTTTAGCTTAAATTGAATTTCCAAATCTTTTTGCCAAAAACTTGTGTTTTCAACATGCTAAAACGCAGGCATCCGTGTTGGTTGATCAATTTTCTTTTATTTTTCTCTCTGTCTCATTTTGAGGGGGAGTTTGCTTGTTTGACAGAAAATTGAAAAAATCAAAAATAGTGCGTCGTTTTTCAAATGGTAAAAATGAAAATTTCAAAATAGAGTTTATCATTTTGTGGGGGGGGGGGGGGGGGGCAAAGTGATATGGAAAAGATAAAAAACATTGAAAAATGAAAAAAGTACAAAAACATTGAAAAATGAGAAATTTTATTTGATATAATTGGGAAATGATGGTACATTGGCTGACGTTGTCTGACTCATGGATAGAGTAAGTGAAAAAGCCATAAGATTATTGTTTAATGTGCTAGATAGGCTCGGCAAATCAGAAAGTATTCAGATGTGATATATACTAAATCTGATGCTTGACCTAGTGGATAACATCTTGATGCGTATTTCAGGATATCAAGAAAAATATATGTGAAAAAAAGAGAGATCATTGTGTATACATGTGTTCATTTTGCAAAGATTCAAACTTGTTTGATTTTCTTTATTTTCTCAAACGATCGGACTTTCTCTGCATATACGGGAGTATCGACCTGATAGTTGTTCATTTAAGGTTCTGCTTGACTTTATTTGGTGTTTCGTATAATTTACCGGACTTCTCTGCGTGTACTTCTCTGTCTTATTTGGAGTACCGACCTGATTGTTGTTGAATTATACAATTTCAACTTGTTCTTATTTTCTTATTTAGTTAAATCCGAGGCCTTATCTGCGTATCAAAAGAGACGATTAAATGTTCTTATATTTTTCATGGAACACAGTTGACTATATCATGAATACAATCACTATGTGTTAAATCACAAGTTGTAACAACCCTGACTGAAGCACGGTTGTTAAAGGAATGAAAAAATGAGAAAATAAGAAAACTTTCCTAAGTGTTTGGCCTGATACGACCATATCGCATTAAGGAGATACGCCCGTATTGCGGGGAGTATTGCAGTTATAAAGAAGATACGGTACGACCGGGTCGGATCTGGATCTGAACATATTCGGGCATCGCAATACGCCCGTATTATATAAACCAATACGGCTGTATCCATCGCAAAATATAAAATCTTCATTTGACTGGTTTTTGGTCATTTGTTTGAGTTCCAGCAACTGGTATTCTCTCTAGTCGTGGTTTTCTCCGCCCAGAGTGTTCCAGAGGTGGGATGAGTGCTTAAATGCAAGAATTGAGCATCTGTTCTTGAGGTAAGATCCTAATCTTCATTTTTTGAACAAGTTAATGAATGTTGGAGATGAATCAGATGTTTAACTCTGTTTTAGAGGGAGTAAGGAACTTCCAGAAGTGGCATTGGACTCCAAAAGCATCAAGGATTTAAGGTAAGAACATTGATTGCACATGCAACCCTAATTTCGTACCAATTTGGTAAAGTTAAAGAAAATGGGTGATTAACCACTAGATGGTTGCATGCAGATCATTTCTTAGCTTGTTGATGAATTCCATAAGTATCTGTGATCACCATTTGTTGAAGGAAAGCTTCATTGGGGTAAGATTTTACATTTTGTGTAAAATTACTAAATTTGGATACATGCATGGATAGTGGTCATCAATCGACATTCTGAGTAATTGATTATGTTTCTAAGTCCTAAACAAGGATTAAAAATGTTCTGGTACAAATTGAAATGGGTAATTTTGACTCAGAATGGTCAAAATGACCAAATCAGTGTTCTGACCTGATGATGAATATGACTGGATGGGGTATATGGCCATATGGTCGTATCGGGGGTCGACTGATTTGAAATTATGGATTTTAAGGACAATACGACCGTATCCGTGTTATGACAATACGACCGTATCGCGGGTTATCAGATTCGCAAAACTGATCTTAATGGTAATATGAACGTATTTGAGGGAAGTGAATACGACCATATCACGGGATTTCTGAAAACACTTAATCGACTGTATCTGTTAAATGTGATACGCCCGTATTCATCCTGGAACAGTTTGAAAACTTGATTTTCTGTTATAAACTGGAAATCGTGACTGTAAATTTGGAACACTATTGTTCTAAGGTTATAATGGACTGATTGGAAATGAATTGAAGGGATTTCTTAACATTAAACTTAATGTTCGATTCAGAAATCATAGTTAATGATTTGGGTGACCATACAAAGACCCATTATGAATCTGTTTTGCTAAGTAAAAATAGATCAGTAACTTAGGTACTGATTTATGGTTACGATTATATATCGTAGGGTGACTTGCATCTAGACGTATTGGAACGTTAGTTTAACTTCTTAAGTCCCGCATATCTGTGAAAACCTATAGCTTTCACTCTTTTAAATTATTTTAAATGTTTGGGGGTGCACATGAACCATTTACTACTATTTCTCTGTTGATATGCTTTATATTTGGTGTGGGCTAGCTGGGTGGGTCGATTGCTGGGTAGTAAGCTTTCAAGAGTAGGCTACTCAGGTTATTAGGGATTTCGTATGCCAGGGGTGTATAGGGGGGCTTAATAGCTGATTAAGTAGGTAGCGTAATTGGCCTCACGTCCATGCCTTGATATTCAGTTATCAAGGATGAGTATGTGTCACTATATGCCCGAACATGGGGGGCAATACTGTAACACCCGCATCCCAGGATAAGCACTAGGGAGTGTTACGCGTCGGATAAAAGAAAGCACATGGCACTAATCAAAGTTTACAGCGGAAGTCTTGAACTTTATTCATAACAAAAGTTGTAGAATCTACAAAGTACTACTTAAGATAATACAATATCTAAGTTCTATTTGAAACTAGAAGTCTATGTCTTCGTCCAACCAAAATTTAGACTTCTATACTAGCTTCTTCATCGTCCCATCTATGTCTAGCTATCCGCTACTACATGGTACCTAAGATGTACGTCCAAAAGAAAAAGACAACATTTGGGGCTCAGCATATTGCTGGTGAGTTTCATAAACGTAGCAGTTCATATGTAATTAAATTTTGACTACAACATCATATAAACATGTATATCCATGGCAGGGGTCACAGAATCAGGATCAGGAATGATCGTCCAAGCAACTAGGTCTATCTGTATACATACTACCTATTTGTACGTGCCACATGGGCCCTCTTTCAAGATCGTATCTAACCCTTCAGGCCTCAAGATTTATAGATACTAATGACAGTCAAATATATACTTTAATTACAGAACAACACATCCTGTTTCATAAAAAGTAATTGCCTAGTGAGAGAGTGACTCACCTTTACTTCACTGGAATAATCTCAAGTAGAATCTTCACTAAAAGCCTCGATCCAAACCTAATCGTGTATCGGGTTGCATTAATGCAAGGCTTTATATCATAAACATCTTCTATGTACGTATAATCCTAAAACTATACATTCTCAGAGGTCAAATGCCCTTTATAGGCAATATAACGTTTCTAATGATAATATGAAGACGTGCATTCCTATAAGTAAACGCTCACTCTGAGATCGCCCAGTGAGGGACGCCAGGTCCCATTTGAGATTTATGCGACATCCTCGCTATGCCAGAAACCCCATAAATACCCGAATAATTCGGTATATTCAATATTTTATTTGTAATCAAGATTGAACTCATATATATCTAATATGTATATATATATATATATATATATATAAACATGTTCTAATACCAAAGAAAAACCAACTCCCAATTCCTTATAGATAGCCCAATGAATGATATTGAGACATATAGTATGTGACTAGGATAGAATTTGATGAGCCATAAGAAGTAATCATTCAAATGAATGATATTGAGACACATAAGTATGTGACTAGGATAGAATTTGATGATAAGAAGTAATCATTCAAATGAATGATATTGAGACACATAGATATTTAGATATTTTAGGATATTATGGTGTATTTCTATCCATTATACTTTATATATCTTTCATTTTAAGCCCCAAAACCTATTAGGATTTATTCCTAATTATTTCTAACTCTCGAGATACATAAAATGATGATTCTAATCACGTATATCATCATGTATTTATCCAATACTTATCTTTGCAACTACGTGTTCACATATATCCTTATGCATATATACATATAACTCATATATAATATATATAACACATAAATATGTATTTCGTAATATTCTAACTTGTTAGACACGTAGAATATGCATGGTATTTGTATTAACTAACAATTACGCATTTACCTGAATCTTGGAATGTTACAACACTCCCCTTCTTAAAAGGATTTCGTCCTTGAAATCTGAATATCACTTAAATAGGTGAGGGTATTTTGTTTTCATTTCGTCGGCTAATTCCCACGTTTGCTCAGGTCCTTTCTGACCTTTCCATTGTACTAACACTAGTGGGATAACCTTCTTTCTTAATTTATTTTCCTGGGTTTGGAGAATCTTTATTGGATGTTCAGAAAACTTTAGCTTATCATTGACTTGTATATCATCCAATGGTAATGCTTGAGTTGGGTCGGCTACACATTTACGGAGATGTGAAACATGAAATGTATTGTGAATGTTTCCCAACTTCTCTGGTAATTTTAACGTATAAGCAATAGAACCAACCTTCGCGATGATTTTATACAGCCCGATATATCTCGGACTTAACTTTCCACGTTTGATAAATCGAATAATACCTCTCTATGGTGAATCTTTTAACATCACGAAGTCTCCAACCTGGAACTCCAAAGGCCTCCTTCTTCGATCAACATAAATCTTTTGTCGATTTTGGGCAGCCTTTAATTTTTCTCGTATCTATTGGATTCTATCAGTCGTTTCCAGAATAATTTATGTGTTAGTCAACTGATTCTCTCCTACTTCTGTCCAGCTAATAGGAGTTCTGCATCTCATTCCATATAAGGCTTCAAAAGGTGCTACCTTAATACTGGAATGGTAACTATTGTTATAGGAAAATTCTATCCAAGGTAAATGACAGTCCCAGCTACCACCAAAATCAATTATACACGCCCGTAACATATCTTCTAAAGTTTGAATTGTACGCTCACTCTGACCATCAGTCTGAGGATGATATACAGTACTTAACTTGATCCTTGTCCCAAGAGATTTTTGAAAGCTCGTCTAGAATCTTGAAGTAATTCAGCTATCCCTATCAGAAATGATAGATATAGGTATTCCATGTTTACTTACAATCTTTTCGATATATAACTTTGCCAATGTTTCAATTGGGTAGCTTTCATCAATTGGAATAAAGTGTGCTGTCTTGGTTAGTCTGTCAACTATAACCCAAATAGCATTATACCCTTTACGAGTCTTAGGCAACTTTGTAACAAAATCCATTGTTACTTGATCCCACTTCCAAATGGGTAATTCTATTTTTTGTAATTGACCACCTGGCTTTTGGTGCTCAGTTTTAACTTGAAGACAAGTTAAACATTTGTACTGAGCAATTGACCTCTTCATATTAGGCCACCAGAACTGGTTCCTAATATTTTGGTACATCTTGTTTGCTCCTGGGTGCATCGTATACTTGGATTTATGGGCTTCACCCAAAACCTTTCCTTGAATATCCCCCAACTTAGGAATCCAAATCCTCTGACCAAACCTAAGGATTTCATCAGTTCCTTTGGTTAGCAGGCCTTGTTTTCCTATGCATTCTTTCAGCTTTAATGTTTCCTTCTTTTAATGCATCTATTTGAGCTTCTTTAATGTGATCTTTCCAATCGATCATAACATTAATCCTTAATGCTTTTACCCTAATTGGTTTGATCCTGTTCTTTCGACTCAAGGCATCTGCTACTACATTTGCCTTACCTGGATGGTATTTGATTTCACAATCATAATCATTGATTAATTCCATCCACCTTCTCTGTCTCATGTTCAACCCTTTCTGACTAAAAACATGTTGAAGACTTTTGTGATCTATATATATCACACACTTAGTACCATATAAATAGTGCCTCCAAATCTTTAAAGCAAACTCTATGGCACCAAGTTCGAGATCATGCGTGGTATAATTCTTCTCATGAACTCGTAGTTGTCGTGAAGCATAGGCGATAACTTTATCCCTTTGCATCAATACACACCCTAGCCCATTCAGAGAAGCGTCACAATAAATCAAAAAATCATCGTTCCCATCAGGAAGAGCTAAAATTGGAGCACTACTAAGTTTTTGCTTCAGATAATTAAATGCCTCTTCTTGCTTTGATCCCCAATCAAATTTAACCGACTTCTGTGTTAAAGAATTTAAAGGTGAAGCAATCTTTGCAAAGTTTTTGACGAACCTTCTGTAATATCCAGCTAATCCCAGGAAACTTCTAGTTTCGCTAGGATTCTTTGGTGCTTCCCATTTCATCAGTGCTTCTATTTTTGCAGGATCAACTTGTATACCTTTCTCATTAATAACATGACCCAGGAATTAGACTTCCCTTTTCCAAAAGTCACATTTAGAAAATTTGGCATATAGTTTCTCTTGTCGTAGAGTTTCTAAAACCATATTCAGATGTCTAGCGTGATCATTTGAATTCTTAGAATAAATAAGTATATCATCGATGAAAACGATAACAAATTTGTCTAAGTATGGTTTACATACCCTGTTCATTAGGTCCATGAATGCTGCCGGGGCATTAGTTAGTCCAAAAGACATAACTAAAAATTCATAGTGACCGTAACGCGTTCTGAAGGCAGTCTTTGAAATATCTTCTTCCTGCACTTTTAACTGATGGTACCCTGATCGAAGATCAATTTTGGAAAAATAATTGGCACCTTGAAATTGATCAAACAAGTCGTCTATCCTTGGCAAAGGATATTTATTCTTGACGGTTAACTTGTTTAATTCCCGGTAGTTAATGCATATACGCATTGAACCGTCCTTCTGCTTAACGAATAATACCGGGCACCCCATGGTGATGTACTTGGCCTGATAAATCCTTTCTGCATCAATTCATTGATTTGCTTCATGAGTTCTTGCATTTCTGAAGGAGCTAATCGATAAGGGGCTTTAGCTACAAGCTTAGCACCAAGTATCAACTCGATATGAAACTCAATCTGACAGTCAGGTGGAAGTCCGGGTAAATCTTCTGGAAAGACATCCAGGAAGTTATTAACTACTGGAATTTCCTCGACCGTTTTCTCCTTTTTCACCTCTACTGCACTTGCCAGAATCAAAAGACATCCCTTTTGATAATGTTTCATTGCTTTCATGGCAGAAATGATCCCAATCTTGGAATTGGCATCATCTCCATGGACTAGCAATTCCTTTCCATCTGGCTTACGTATTGTCACTGTCTTGCTTTCACAATCGAGACACGCACTTCTTGTTTAGCCAGTCCATCCCCAAAATAACATCGTATTCACTTAAGGTGGTCGGCATCAGGTTAATTAGGAATTCTGTATCAAGTAGGTTTATAGTACAATCCCTAAATTCTTGTGTAATCCTATGTTGCTCACCACTAGCCGTTTCTACTATATATGCAAGATTTAGAATTTGGGGCACAAGTTTTATATAAGGCACTAATGCATTGGTCATAAAACTTCTATTTGCTCCGGTATCAAATAAAACTCTAGCATATATGTTGTTGACAAGAAATGTACCGGTTATCGTGTTATCTCTAGCTTCATCCAAGACGAACACACAACCGTTAGCTTTGTTCTGATTATCTACCTGCTTGTGCTGCATAGGCTTCTTACAGTTAGGGCGGATATGTCCAAATTCCCCACAATTATAACATTGTATCTTTGGGTAGTTTCTTGAAAGGTGATTTGCCTCAGTTGATTTCTGGCATTGATAACCGGTCCTGTTGTTTTTATCTTGGCGGTTCTTATTATTTCCTTCACGCCTTGGTACTTTCCTACCCGATCTCGAACCATGTTTTCCTTCCTCTTCCCATTTCCTTTTCCTTTCAGCAGTCACCAGGCCTTCCTCCTCATATGTAATGGCACTTAGGTCAATTGCCGCTTCATAGGTTCGAGGACTAGCCATCTTGACTGGTTGTCGGATACGAGGTGGTAATGCTTGTATAAACCTTTTCATCCTCTTTTCTTCTGTATCAACATGTTCAAGAAGCAATCGTGCCATCTCGTCAAATTTCTTCACAAACTGACAATTAGTCATATCCCCGGCTTGCAACTGTAGAAACTCTCTCTCTAGTTTGTCCTACTCGATTGTAGGACAAAATTTTGCCAATACCAACACCTTCAGTTGGTTCCATGTCATTATAGCAATTTCTTCACGACCCTTTGCTATTTTAACATTGTCCCACCAGTACAATGCTTCAGACTTAAACGTGTAGGTAGCGTATTAAACAGCTTGTGTATCAGTACACCCGCTGATGTCAATTGCCGCTTCCATCTCCCGGATCCACTGGAAGGTAGCCATAGCGTCACGTTTACCTTCTAGCTTTGGAGGATCACAACTCTTGAAGGTTTTGTAAGTACAACCTCTAGGTGGCTCGGGTTCCGTACCTACACCTCCAGCACCTAGCTCTGGTTGTCCGCCACCATTACCATTTCCACCATCATCATTTTGCCTTATTTCAACAAGTATGGTTGGCAATGCATCTCGGATAGCTTGAGCTATAGCGGCCTGGAATTGTGGCTCAGCATACGGTCCAGGGTTGGCATTATTTTCAGGTTCCCGGTTCCCGATTTGCATCCTATTAACTGGCGGTCTACCATGTATTCCTCTAACCATAGTTAGTACCTATATTTAAGGAGAACAAGTACCAATATCCCTATGTCAGATTATGATATGAACAAAATATTACAGATAGATCAGAAATCACATTGGCCAGATGCCATCGCTTATCTATTATACTTAGAATGTTCATGTCATCTTCCTTCATGGTATATCAAATACGGTTATCCTATCTTAATCCAGTAGCTTATCTCAAAGAATTCATCTTAGTTTGAGTCTAGATACTATCCTGTACCTAATTCTCTTAAACCAGTAGCTTATCTCAAAGAATTCATCTTAGTTTAAGTCCAAATACTAGCCTGTACCTAGTTCTCTTGAACCAGTGCTCTGATACCAACTTGTAACGCCCGCATCCCAGGATAAGCACTGGGGAGTGTTACGCGTCGAATAAAAGAAAGCGCATGGCACTAATCAAAGTTTACAGCGGATGTCTTGAACTTTACTCATAACAAAAGTTGTAGAATCTACAAAGTACTTAAGATAATACAATATCTAAGTTCTATTTGAAACTAGAAGTCTATGTCTTCGTCCAACCAAAATTTAGACTTCTATACTAGCTTCTTCATCGTCCCATCCATGTCTAGGATGTACGTCCAAAAGAAAAAGACAACATTTGGGGCTCAACATATTGCTGGTGAGTTTCATAAAAGTAGCCGTTCATATTTAATTAAATTTTGACTACAACATCATATAAACATGTATATCCATAGCAGGGATCACAGAATCAGGATCAGGAATGATCGTTCAAGCAACTAGGTCTATCTGTATGCATACCACCTATTTGTACGTGTCACATGGGCCCTCTTCCAAGATCGTATCTAACCCTTCAGGCCTCAACATTTATAGATACTAATGACAGTCAAATATATACTTTAATTACAGAACAACACACCCCGTTTCATAAAAAGTAATTGCCCAGTGAGAGAGTGACTCACCTTTGTCTTCACTCGAATAATCTCAAGTAGAATCTTCACTAAAAGCCTCGATCCAAACCTAATCGTGTATCGGGTTGCATTAATGCAAGGCTTTATATCATAAACATCTTCTATGTTCTATAATCCTAAAACTATACATTCTCAGAGGTCAAAATGCCCTTTATATGCAATATAACTTTTCTAATGATAATATGAAGACGCGCATTCCTATAAGTAAACGCTCACTCTGAGATCGCCCAGTGAGGGATTCCAGATCCCATTTGAGATTTATGCGACACCCTCGCTATGCCAGAAACCCCAGTGTACATGCGCTTACCCTTACGGTCCGCGTGAACTTCTAAATACCCGAATAATTCGGTATATTCAATATTTTATTTATTATCAAGATTGAACTCATATATATCTAATATATATATATATATATATAAACATGTTCTAATACCAAAAAATAACCAACTCCCAATTCCTTATAGATAGGCCAATATTTGATAATCATCTTTCAAAACCCTAATTTGACGTAGTTCTCAAATTATCATCAAAAATCTTTTCATTATCAAATAAACTTAGGGCTTCTGTTCATAATATCATATTATGATACTCTTCAAAAGATGGAACCTTAATTCAATCCCGATCATTCAATTTTAGCAAAACAACGTCTAGAAAATACTAATTTTGACCCGTTTCTTACAATCATACCAAACATTTTCAAATCATGAAATAAACTTAGTGCCTTTCCTAAAACATGTTATTTTAAGCCTACATACCAAAAATCAGACCTTAATTCCAAACAGATTACTCAATTTTAAAGAATCATGCTTAAGAACCCTAATTTCTAATCTTTTCTAAAAAGTATATCTAGGTGTTATGAATCACAAAATTGATTGAGGACTTTTGTAATGCATACCTAATAAAGCTTGACTGCAGAAAATTAGCTTCTAAGACCTCCTGGATCAACCGACTTCAAGCTATGAACGTTCTTGAGAGTTTTAGGGTTTTTCTAAGCTTTGATTTGTGAATAAGCAAGTGAATCTGATGAACTAAGGCTCCTATTTATAGTATAAGGTGTTAAATATGCACTACACACGTCCGATGGTGACTAAGTATAAAATTTGATGAATCATAAGAAGTAATCATTCCAATGAATGATATTGAGACACATAGTATGTGACTTGGATAGAATTTGATGAGTCATAAGAAGTAATCATTCAAATGAATGATATTGAGACACATAAGTATGTGACTAGGATAGAATTTGATGAGTTATAAGAAGTAATCATTCAAATGAATGATATTGAGACACATAGATATTTAGATATTTTAGGATATTATGGTGTATTTCTATCCTTTATACTTTCATATATCTTTCATTTTAAGCCCCAAAACCTATTAGGATTTATTCCTAATTATTTCTAACTCTCGAGATACATAAAATGATGATTCTAATCACGTATATCATCATGTATTTATCCAATACTTATCTTTGCAACTACGTATTCACATATATCCTTATGCATATATACATATAACTCATATATAATATATATAACACATAAATATGTATTTCGTAATATTCTAACTTGTTAGACACGTAGAATATGCATAGTATTTGTATTAACTAACAATTACGCATTTACCTGAATCTTGGGATGTTACAAATACAAGGGCACACGCTTGTGTTATGCCGGATTGAGTATTGACCTAGGGATAGACCATCAGTAGCTACACATAGGGTTTAGTAAAGAGAATGAGAAAATGTTTATATGATGATTATTGCTGTGGACTCACCAACAACATTATTGTTGTTGACATGTTTTATTTCATGGTGCAGGTAAGTAGCTTTAAAGCAGGTATCAGTCGGGCAGAAGGGATATGGTTGGAAACCGTTATTGAAGGTTGTATTGCCTTATTGATGCATATTCAGATCTGGACATTTGACCTCCCTGTCTTTGTTATTTCCTTCAGTTGTATTTTGAATACCTTGACATTTTTTAGAGTACCTGGGACCGAACCTTGTGTTAGCTGCTTGGTTATAGAAATCCTTGTAGCTCGTAATGTAATTTAAGGTGGTCTATTGTTTGTATTGGGTTGTGTATGTGTGTTTGTTGCATACTCTGACTATTAATTCGATGCTTCTACGGATCTTGATACGAACAGTCGGCCTTATACTCGTACTTCCCGTCCTTGCAAGGGGCGGAAAGTGGGGGTATGACACAAGTGAAATCACAAAGTGTGATACAAAAACATATCTGAGTATGTCTAATAGTGTGGGGTGCACTGGTTAAAGCATATCTAATCAATATCTTAACATATCCAGATGTTATGAATTGTTGGAACTAATAATAAGTGTGACTGACGCCATCAAATCTATTCTCGAATAATTCGGTTGAAGAATCCATTGTGAAATGATTCAAAGACGTGGGTTGTGATGATCGAGGCTTGCAAGTTTAGACCGAAGACCTTTTCTTGAAAAGTGAACTATTCGAGTCAACGGTCAACGTAAAAGTCAACGGAAGATCGGTTCGAGCGAGTCAAGCTTCATATTAATTAAATCAACTTTGATTTAATTAATAATTTAATTTAGTTGTATATTTGTAATTTGCTCATTTTATTTGTGTCTTGCTAGTTAGTGGGCTAGTGAGCACATGGCTCTCTATAAATAGGAAGGGATAGCTTCATTTGTAATGAGAAGAAAATAAGAAAGCAATAAGGAAGAAAAAAGAAGAATAAGGAGGATGATCTTGAGTGATGTGAGCTATCATTTCTAGAGAGAGAGTCACACATTGGGTTTGAGCTCAACCTAATGTGACCGTGGATTTCCTATGACGAGTTTGTAATCATTCGGTTCGTTGTAATTATTCAGTAATAATCAATTAATCGTTTGATTTATCATTTTTTGTTATAGATTATCTTAGATTCTCATCATCCCATCTCCTCGTCTAAAATATATACTTGCTCAATGTCAAGATTCTCGTAATGAAATCGGTCCTGACAAATGGTATCAGAGCGGGTACCGATCAGATCGCGTCTCATAATGAATTTGATCACTCGAATCTTGATTTTAAGCTTGAATGAAGTGCAGATTGGAAAACCCACTTAGGAGATGAATAATTATATTTTTCTGTATTTTTGGAGTTGTTTGATGGATTCTGGATGAATCTGATGATGTATTCATGTTATTAGATTCATTTGGATGTGATTTCATGCTCCAATATGTTCAAATAAGTGGAGAAATTCGAGATCAGAGCTGTTTTTTTCGCAACAGGAGAGTTTTTCCCGTTTTTGGGGTTTTTGAAGATTTTTGAGCTTTGATTCTGAGTTTTTGGTGTTATAATCAGTGTTTTTGAATGAAATAAAGTATGAATCTTGATGGAAAATGCGTTCCGGATCCATTGGAAGAATCATTTTCTCCTGATTTGCAACATATTTGACAGATCTGGAAAAACACACACTAGTGTGTGTTTCACGGTGTTCTTGGTGTTCTTCATTTCTCTTGAAGATTGCCTTGGCGATTTCGCACCTGTTGAAGATGTTCATGGCGATCTGGAAAGAGCTTGAAGATGTACTTGGCGATTTCGAGATTGTCTTGGCGATTTCGGTTAGTTCTTGGGGATTTCACTTAGTTCTTGGCGATTTCACTCAGTTCTTGGTGATTTTCGTGCATGTCTTGGCGACTTCATGAATAACCTTGGCGATCTGGGCTTGGCGACCTCGAATAAGGCATGGCGACCCCGAATAAGTTTGGCGATCTCGAGTGAACTCGACTTCTGGGTTTTCATTCGAATAATTTTCAGACATTTTTGATCGTCTAGAGTTGTAGAGGATCGAGGTACGAGTTCGGGGACGTAAAAATCGTCAATTTTTGTCGAGTATTATGGAAGATATGGGCAAATCACGGTTTTCCAGCGTGTTTATGAGTTTTTCGGTGGTAAGTCCGATCAGATTAGGGTTTACAGGGTAGAAGACACATGGGGAGAACCACGGTGGCGTAGCAGTGCACCATTGGGTGGATGAGAATTCTTCCTCTCTCTCCTGGACCGACAACTGTAATTGTTGTTGATCTTTTATTGGTGGATGGAATTTTGATGGGATCAGCTCTCAAAAGGAGCCGTTGACCAACATTCTACTGTCTTTCTCTGATTGGCCAAAGATAATAACGTGGACCCCTCAAGGAAAGAGATACGTTGGTTTTTTTCTTGTCGCTGCGTTATTGGTTACAAGAAAGGCAGTGGGACCCAGCTGCAGTAAAGTAAATGTAGGTGTGCTTTTTCTGCTACAACGTGATTGGCCACAGATAACACGTGGGACCCGTTTGGAGAAATGAATTCATTGAAAGAATTACAGTGGGGACAGCTGAGCATAAAGAACCATTGGAAAGCTCTTGAGATGTCGCCATCTCATTGGCTGTCAGCCTATCACGCGGACCAGGCCCTATAGACCATCAGATTAATCTGATCTGAACCGTAGATGGGCTTGTGAAGGCTCATTTTGATTGGCTGAAATCCATACACACGGATTATGGGTTTTTCTTGAGGGATTTTTCTACTAATTAAATTTTCTTAGCATTATTTCGTTAAATGCGGGCATTTTCTAATAAAGGGAGAATTCTGATTGGCCAATGGCTTAGGACATGGATTATGGTTAGAGTTAACCCCACTAACGAAATTTCATGTAGATTCCATTAAATATAGAGAATATTCCGTCAGAACCCTTATTACTCTTGTTAAGTATTTAACGAGATTAACGGGGTTAACAGAATTAACCCTACTAACGGAATTTCTTAAACTTTCTCGTTAGTTATGGATTTATTCCCTATTTTTCATTGGGTTCGAGTTTTTGGTGACATAAAGTCTACGTTAGCTAACGATTACTCACGGACTAGCTTCGCTTTTCGGTTAAGTTTATGACTGTTTCGTTATGTCTCCCTCCAAGCTGTTTAGCTGATGCAGTGCTGATGTCATCTAACCGAATTAACTAGAGTCTCAGTTAAAAATTGGAATATTCCGTTAAATCTCTAACGGAAGGCCCGTTACTTGAATAAAATTGACAGTTTCTCAGATTTATTCCAAATTGCACCGTTTAACTCAGAAATCTTCACGGAACATTTTTCCGAGCTTGATTTTCTTCGCCCAAAATTATGAAGACTCTGTTTTGATTAAATTTCGTGTTTACGCTGGGGATCTCAGTTTTTCACCGATTTGACATTTTATTTTTGCATCCAAACCAGTCACGCGGAACAAGTTCAGTATTTATGGATCATTCACAACTGTCAGTATCCGGCTTCCGGTTTCTCGAAATATTTCCCAATTTCAGGATTCAAGTACCGTTTTCTCTATGGAACTGAGCGGAAAGGTTCCACTCTTTGCATCTGATTTTCCGCTTCCGCATCGGAAGTTTTCAGATGGATCTACAGAAAAGGGGGAATAATAATAGAACTTGATTATCTGGTCTATTATCTAAAGTTGGAGAATTTTCAGTGATTGATTGGTTTATCTGATTCAGTTTGTTATGGTTTTGACTCCAATGTTCAGCATTCTTAGTATTGTTCTCGACCGTGTGAACCGAGTGAGCTGCAGCACTTGGATCTCAACTGGAGAAACAAGAACATAAAAAGCTTATTCAAAGGGGGAAGCTTTACAGCAGAAAGATTTGGTTTTATCAGTTATTCTTTGAAGATGTACGACAGAGCGGTTCTTCACCAGTATGACAGATTTGACAGCGTCAGTCAAGGGGGACTTGTTGGAACTAAATAATAAGTGTGACTGACGCCATCAAATCTATTCTCGAATAATCCGGCTGAAGAATCCATTGTGAAATGATTCAGAGATGCGGGTTGTGATGTTCGAGGCTTGCAAGTTTTGACCGAAGACGTTTTCTTGAAAAATCAACTGTTCGAGTCAACGTTCAATGTAAAAGTCAACGGAAGATCGGTTCGAGCGAGTCAAGCTTCATATTAATTAAATTAAATTTGATTTAATTAATAATTTACTTTACTTGTTTATTTGTAATTTGCTCATTTTATTTGTGTCTTGCTAGTTAGTGGGCTAGTGAGCACATGGGCTCTCTATAAATAGGAAGGGGTAGCTTCATTTGTAATAAGAGAGAATAAGATGAATAAGGAGGATGATTGTTGGGCTATACTTTATGAGGCATGAACATTAAAGTGGGCTAACTTGAAGTGGGCTTAGGAGGATTACGATTGAAGGTTATTGGGTCGGCTTCTTGATGGGTTTATGATCCGATTTAGGGTTTTTGTAAAGGGTACTATATAAACCCATTAGTTTATGATTATTAAGTGGTTGTTAGTTTACGATTTCTGCATACTCTCTTGTATTTCCGATCATAATCTTCTTCTCAAGAAAGTTAGTGTTCATCATTCAAGATTTGATCTTTTTGTGTTGTGTTGCACTCATATCAAGTCTTTTTCATCTACTTTCTCTTGAATCGATCTCGTACAAGGTTTCCGTACTTGTTCAAGATTAAGATATCATGAACGGTTGTTGATCCCGGACCAATAATTGGTATCAGAGCCAAGAATCACTGATTCAAGGTTCTCACGGTATTGGATTCAAGCTTTTTCTGGAAAAGGTTCGAGTTTTTGAAGGTTTGAAGCTGCTCAGAGGGTTTACGATCAACCTGCTGCTGTTCTCGGGTGTTTACGATCATTTTCTGGGTGGTTTTGAGTGTTTGCGATTGGAGTTCTTTGCGATTTCAGTGTTTACAACTTCAAGAACGGATTTTTGAAGGTTTACGATCAGAAAATTGTGTTTACGACTTCAAGACGCGATTTTTTAGAGTTTACGACTTTTCCAACCGGAATCGAGTTTACGACTTTTTCAACCGGAATCGAGCTTACGACTGGTATTTATCAGAATCGAGTTTGCGATCTATTTGAATCGGAATCGGAGTTTACGATCCGGGTGTGTTTACGATTAAGGGTTTACGATCGGCGTGCATATCAAAATCGTAAACGGTGTTTACGATCGGAAACTCACATTTTGGACTTTTAGTTTTAAGTTTTCCTAAGCTTTCGTTATGGATTTCGAACCGAGCATGTATCAGAAATTGGATTTTGAGATTGGATCAACTACACGTCCTCCTAGACTTACCTCGGCTGATAACTTCCTTGAATGGAAATACAGATTCCAGAACCATTTGAAAAGCGTTGATCTGAGACTGTGGAGATCTGTTGTTAATGGACCATTTATTCCTACGCACACGGAAGCAGGAAAGATAGGAGTGGTAAAGACTGAAGCAGAGTACTTAGATGACGATTGGGCGAGATGCAACAAGGATGAGAGGGCTTATGCAATCATGACTATGGCTTTGACACCAGAGATTGCACAAGGGTTTAAGAAGTATAAGACTGCTAAGAACCTATGGGATGCTCTTGTAGTAGCATATGAAGGTAATCCCGACATCAAGGCAAGCCGTAAGCAGATGCTGAAGTAGAAGTTCAACTTGTTCAATCACATTCAAGGAGAGTCCTTTGAAGCACAAGTTCAGAGATTCGTGTCCTTAATCACTGATATGTCAAGTTATGATGTTGAACCTGAACAGGAAGACAAGAATCTGAAGCTCTTAAACAGCTTACCCAAGAATTGGAATACAAACATCTCAATCATCAAAGATAACAACAAGCTGGATGAATTAACTGTTGATGAGCTTATCAACAAACTGAAATCGAATTGATTGATGATAAACAACGGGAGCTGAATCATCTGAGTTCACTGAGTATGGCTGGTAAATTAAGTCAGGCTCTCTTGTCTGAAGATGTGGGATCAAACCAAGCTGGGAGTTCATCTGGAAGTGATTTAAGTGCCAACCCAAAGTCAACTGCATTCGTGGCACGATCACAAGCTAGTTCTAGTTCGAGTGGAATGGTAAATTCTGAAGAGGCAAATGCCACCAATGATCCCAACTTTGCACTCGGAATGGGATTCATGAATAGCTACCATGCCCTTATGGCAGGAACGTTAGTGCCTGCAGAGATGCTCTCTGGTGATCTAAATCAAATCAATCCTAAAGATGTGGAGATGCTTGATGTCTCCTGGCAAATGGCCATGGCGGTTTTTCGTGCAAAGAAGTTTATGGAAACGACTGGAAGAAATGTCTGGAAGGATCAGGACAAGATCAGAATGGGTTTTGATAAAAGCAAGCTGAGGTGCTTCAATTGTGATGAGTACGGACATTTCGCTAGGGAATGCACAAAGCCAAAGAAGGAGAGAGCAGAAGAGAAGAAAGCTGGAGATGGAAAAGGAAAGGGCGACGCAAAGGCTCTGGTCGTGCAGGATTGCGGGGAATATTAGTGGGCATCGCAGGTCAGGGAACTCAGTCTGACGGGTGCTATGATTGCTCAAATGGAGAATGGTACTGATGAAGAACATGCTTTTGTGGTCACTGATGAGGAGAACCTGGTTGAAGACAAAGAGGCATTTGCTGCTGAGGTTGACAACACAAATGTATGTACTAATCCCACTTGTGCTCGTTTAATTCCTGGCCTTAGACAACTTTGGAAGAATAGTGAGATAGAACTATTTGACATGCAATGCTCTAGAAGTTCGTTTAAGGGAAGGTGGGAAAAGAGTGAGGATAAGGTCAAAGCACAGAAACTAGACATAGAGAAATACCAAGCACTTGCTAGTCAGAAGTCTGTCCTGTATGACAATGCTAAGTTAGAAATAGCTGAGCTTAAAAAACAGGTAGATGAACTCACACATAAGAACAATGAGTTGCAAGTGAAACTAGATGTGAATCAGATGAGAAGCAAAAGAATGCTAGAAGCTAGTAAATCTCTGTCCACCTGCATAACTGATGTTACAATGGGTAAGGATAAAGGTGGAATAGGAATTAGCTTCTCGGACAAAATCAAGAATAATGTTCCTCAAGCTGTGACTAGAGATATTATAGGAATGATCTTTGAGGAGGACCAGGTAGATAGATCTACATCTGAAATGCATGAAGCAGGACCTCCACTAGATAGTGTTTTGGTTGGTGTGAAACCTATGACTGAAGAGGAACTAGAAAATAAGAAACATATGATGTATGGGCTGGGTAATCAGAATAGAACTCTGACATCCACAAGTGAACCAGGTCCATCCCAGGAACCATTAAACAATAATGTTGGTTCTTCTGACAATTTTGTTTCATGTGCAGATGAAGTAGATGTTCAAGATGTTTCTGGGGAGGATGCTGAATGTTTGAAAGTCAATGAATGTCATGTGTCTAGTATTTTAATGTTTGATTACCTAAGGACGATATTCTAGAGCACCTGTGTCTGAACTTAATGCGTCCAAGTCAAAACATTTAGTTGTGTCTTTGTCAGCAAAACATGTTTCTCATTCTAATGAAAAAGTTAATGGTTTTAAGATTCGTGTGCCTAACACAAGAGTTGGCCGTGAGTCTAAGCCCCAGGACTTTGTCCCTTATCCCCAGGTTGTGTCTACTTTCAACAGAACAAACAAATCAAAATCGGAACAATTTTGTTTAATTACACAACCAAAATTTTTTTCAAAACATGTAATACACAAATGGGATGACAAGCCTGAAAGGAAGTCGTCTTATCCAAGACGCTCATACCTCTGTAGTCATGTTAATGGGCCTAGACTTATGAATTGTTTTCAGTGTGGAAAACCAGGACACTTTGATGCAAACTGTGTGAACAGACCTTACCAACCATACTATCCGCAAAACCCACGGACTAGTATGTTGGAGAAAATGATGACATGTGAAAATAGAAAGCAAAAGCAACAAGCTTTGTCACAGGGGGAAGCAGTGTTCAGAACCAATGAAGACTCAACAGTCTAAGGTTTCAAACACAAAGGCTCCAGTGACGAAGCCTGTTGATGAAAAGTGGAATGTGGCCAAAACTCAAAAATCAACTTACACACCAAAAGGAGTTTACAATAGGAATGATAAGATGAAACCAAAATTTGTTGAGAAACAAGTGTCTAAAGTCAAAAGAGTTAATAAACCTAATGGCAAAACAAAGGTTGAGAAACAGGTTTCAAAACCAAAAGAAGTCACTCAAACGAAACAAGTTGTTTATACAAAATTGAAACTTGAGTGGACACCTGTTAAAAAGCCAGCAGGTAAAAAGGCTACATCACCACCAAAGAAACCTGCATCTGTAAAGAACTCAACCAATGTGATGAAACCACAGAAACACCCTGTTTGGAAACCAAAAGTCAACACTCAAACTTTGAGTGTACCTGAATCCAAAGCAGGAATGTCTCTTCAACTAGTTAATTACACTGATTCCAAATGTGTGCCCAGATATGTTATGGCCTGGGTACCTGACTCTAACTGATCTTTGATCCATGTAGGGACAGCCAAGAAGAAATGTCAACAATCTCTGGTACGTTGATAGTGGTTGCTCCCGACATATGACCGGAGATTTGTCACTTTTGGAAGATGTTCAAGATTTCAACGGAGGAGGCGTTTCATTTGCTGGTGGAGTAGGTGGTAGGATCAGCAAGAAAGGCGTTGTGAAGAATGGCAGCTTAACATTTTCTGATGTACATTATGTGGAGGAGCTGTCACATAGTCTGCTGAGTGTCTCACAGATCTGTGATAGAGACTATTCTGTATTATTCAACCGCAAGGAATGTATTATTCTCAAGCCCGGAGTTGAGATTCCTGAGGAGCGTATTTTGATGCGCACACCAAGACGAGGAAATTCTTATCTTCTCAATATGGGTAGTCCTCTAACTTCAGAAGAAGCCTGCCTTATCTCAAAGCAGAATGAAAATCTGGCATTGTTGTGGCATCGCCGTTTGGGACATGCCAACATGAAGAATCTGTCAAAGCTGGCAAAGGGAGAGCATGTAAGGAACCTCCCTATCACGGATTTCACGTCAGTTGAGAAGTGTGTTGCATGTGCTAAGGGGAAGCAGCACAGTTTAGCGCATCATTCCAAGATCGTCAATTCTGTTTCATCGGTATTGCAACTACTTCATATGGATCTTTTCGGCCCAATGCAAGTTCAAAGTATCAGCAAGTTCTCATATTGTCTGGTGATAGTGGATGATTTCTCTCGTTTTACTTGGGTTTTCTTTATGTCAAACAAGCATGAAACTCCAGCGCTTGTGAAACAGTTTGTCACTCTTATAGAGAATCAGTTGAGCAAAAAGGTGAAGGCTATTAGAACAGACAACGGAACAGAGTTTAAGAATGCTGAATTGAATATGTTCTGTGGAGTAAAAGGTATAGAAAGGCAATACAGTGCACCGTACACGCCTCAACAAAATGGTGTTGCTGAAAGAAGAAACATAACTCTCATTGAAGCTGCTAGAACTATGTTGTGTGATGCAAGACTACCAATTTTCTTCTGGGCCGAAGCAGTCAACACTGCTTGTTATGTGCAGAATCGAGTACTTTTGAACAAGCGGCATGAGAAGACGCCTTATCAGATTATTTATGGAGAAAAGCCAAGGGTGGGGTACTTCAAGACTTTCGGGTGTCCTTGCACAGTCTTAATTCAATAGGATGTGGGGAAATTCGAAGCAAAGGCTGATGAATGCTATTTTGTTGGATATTCTGCAAATAGTGCTTATCGGGTCTACAAAAAAACCACCAAACTGATGATCGAGGCATTTAATGTTGACTGGTTGGAAGACAATCCGACAGATGCTGGAATTGGAACGGACTGGATCTTTGATTATGGGACTTTCTTTAAAAGGTCTGACTACTCAAACATGTTTCATAGTCTGGAAGAAGAAGACATCATTGCTCCAGCTCCTGAAGTGAGACCATGTGTTGAAAATGTTAGAGACAGTGTATCAGAAGCAGCTCCTAAGGATGATGTTGTGGATGCTCCAGAATCGTCAGGAACTCATAATGATCAGAAGGAGCTTGAAACCCAAGGTATGAATAATGATGTTAATGATACTAACCTGCCTGTTTCTGTTTCAGTGCCAGATATTCAAACCACAAGAATCAACAGAGATCATCCTCTCAGTAATGTGGTTGGACCAGTGACAGCAGGAGTCACAACTAGAAGCCACACGGGTGACATCAATCACTGCATGTACTCGTGTTTTATCTCCCAGATAGAGCCTCCAAATGTGATGGTAGCTCTTAAAGATCCAAGCTGGATGGAGGCTATGCACAATGAACTGAATCATTTCTCAAAATTGGGAGTGTGGCGACTAGTGAAAAGGCCAGAAGATAAAAAGGTTATACCCACAAGATGGTTGTACATGAACAAGAAAGATGATACGGGTATAATCGTAAGGAACAAGGCAAGGCTGATTGTTCAGGGATATAGATAGGTGCATGGGATTGATTATGATGAGGTATATGCTCCAGTGGCTAGATTGGAAGCAATTCGTATTTTCCTTGCTGTTGCAACATATCTCAATATCACAGTGCATCAAATGGATGTCAAGACAGCCTTCCTGTATGCTGACATGAATGAAGAAATTTATGTGGGTCAACTACCAGGGTTTGTGGATGAGGAACATCCAGATCATGTATATCTGCTGGATAAAGCCCTGTATGGTTTGCATCAAGCTCCACGCACATGGTATGAGACTCTATCCAAGCATTTGGTGGAGAATGGATATACAAGGGGAGTGGTTGATCAAACCTTATTTAGAAAGAAGGTGAATGGTGATATCATCATGGTGCAAGTGTATGTGGATGACATCATCTACGGCTCTACAAATGAAGAATTGTGCACCGAGTTTGAAGATATCATGAGAAAGAAGTTTGAGATGAGTGATCAAGGGGAGATGAACTTTTTCCTGGCATTACAAGTGAAACAAGATGAAACTGGAATTTCATTCATCAAGCAAAATACGTGAATGAGATTCTGGCAAAATACAAGATGCAGGACTCCAAGCCCATTTCCACTCCCATGGAATCCCGGCCTCTACTGACAGTGGATGCGGATGGGGAACCAGTGAGTGAATTCTTGTATCGTTCAATGATCGGGTCACTCATGTACCTAACAGCAAGCAGGCCAGACATCATGCATGCAGTGTGTGTGTGTGTGCACGTTATCAGGCTAATCCTAAACTCTCTCATTTAGCTGCTGTTAAACCTATTTTTAGGTATCTGAAGGGCAGGCCTCGACTTGGACTTTGGTACCCAAAGAATACTGATTTCCAATTGTTTGCTTTTACTGACAGTGACTATGGAGGTAGTGATCTTGACAGGAAATCAACAACCGGTGGATGTCAGTACTTGGGAGACAGACTCATCTCATGGCAGAGTAAGAAGCAGCATACCGTGTCTAAATCAACTGCAAAAGCTGAATATGTGGCAGCATCAGTTGGATGCTCGCAGGTAGTATGGATTCAAAATCAGCTAACTGACTACGATATGGAATTCATTAACACTCTAATTTTCTGTGATAATGCTGCTGCTCTGAAGATTGTTAAAAATCCTGTTCAACATTCCAAAACAAAGCATATAGACATCAAGGTACATTTCATTCGTGACTGCTATGATAGGAAGTTGATTCAGTTGGAAAAGGTAAGCTCAGATCAAAATGTATTTGACCTTTTCACAAAACCCCTTCCTCGTTCAAATTTTGAAATATGTGTTAAAGGCCTAAGGATGATTGCCTTCGAGGAATGATCTGATCAGAATTGTTTGTATATAGTTGTTTATTAAAAAAAATTAATTTAAAATTAAAAAAAAAATGGGTGTTTTATGCTTAAAAAGCCTCATAAAAACAGGGGAAGAAATGTCACTGTTTTAGAAAAATCTGACAATCTGTTTGAGGTTTTATGAAGTCTTTTGTTTGCCTTGAGTTGGTAGGAAGTGATATAAATTTCCAAGACATTCGGAGACTGACACGTGTAAGGCAGAAGTGAAAGACGGCTCAAAGATGATGTGTCGGTAAGCTAAATAAAAAACTATGATCATCCAAGTAAGTGCAGTAAACTTAACTTCTATATATGTTTAGTTTTTCCATCCTAGTTTACATGGTTTAAAAGACTGAGTCCCAGCAAAAATGGGTTGAGAGTGGTATCCACCTAGTATTCACTCTCTCAAATGCCATGTTTCTGCTGTTATGACAAACACCACAATAAATTGAAAAGAAAAAGAAAATTAAAAAAAAATTGAAAAAGGAAAAGTTATAAAGATAAATAATTATTGTGTTTGGTCTTCTCTGCGTGCTTATGTGGCCGACCTGATCACCAACTGATAATTAAGAAAATAAGTGGTAGTCATAGCGGTGTTGCATGGTTCCTCAAGTTGGGGGTTTGTGAATCCTCAATAAACTCTGAGGTTAGGTAGGCTTTGCTATGAACAATTGGGTGCGGGGACGGTTAAACATGATGGTAAATTTGCACCATATTTAAGCACTTAAATTTTTTTATCTGGATGAGAGTTTATGTGGTTTAAATTTTTTTTGGGGCAATCGTCTAGAGCGCGGAAGCTGAAAAGGGTTCCTCAGTCAAAGATATGTCTGGTATGATCCATGAAAAACATCAGCTTCGAGGCAAGTGAAAATTTAATTTCTGTAATTAGGTTATCTTTATTTTATGGTTTATTTTTGTCAAGTCTTTGAATTATTAAAATTTAAATTTTATGATAATGATCAGACACTCGGGGTAGGAGTCTGAGGGGAAGTTTTGTAGTTCTCAAATTTTCAAAATTAACACGTTTTCATGAGAATTATCAAGTAAATGAAGTTTGGGTATTATTTAAAATTTATTCCAAACATGAGGGGCCTTAGTGAATTTTTTTTAAATAAAACCCTCAATCCCATTTCCGATCCCCTCTCCCATTTACGATTCACTATTCTCTGTGTTTACGATCAGCCCTACGAAACCCTAACCTCCGTCGTCCACTCGCCGGAAAAACGATCCAACCCTCCTCCGACCACCCCCTGTGTAACCTGAGCACACCGACACACTCGCCTTCCATTTCCGACCACGAAACCCTCGTAAATCAATTGTTTCCTCTTCTTTTCGTCGGTGTAATCCCAGTTTTTGAGAGCTCGGTGATCATCTTCTTTCTCTTCGTGTTTCGTGTCAAATACTCAAGAATAGAAGCCGTTTTTGTGTTTGCGATACTTAAAAGGTAGTATTAGATGGTTCGGTTACAAAAATGTTGGTGTTTTATGTGTTTTCGAAGTTTTTGCAGGTTCAAAAATGGTGGTTCCTGTGTTTATGATCGTCAAAATGAAGAAGACGACGTTTCAGTGTTTATGATCGATGGAGTTTACGATCAATGATTTTTACGATCGTCCTTGATTACGATCGTCGACGTTTACGATTGTTGGGTGTTTACGACTCCGATGATTACGAATTCTTGCTGTTTACGATCAGGCTGCACGTTTACGACTGGGCCTATGTCGGAATCAATTTAACCCGATCGTGAATACTTAATCGGATCGTAAACTCATTAAAAATTGGAATTAAAATCGTAAACGCTTAATTAAACACAAAATGATTTGATTTTCTTATAAAATTCAATTGTTTAAGATAAAATTGAACAAGTCAATGTTGTTTAAGAGCGTGTTTTGTTAATATTGTGTTTCAAAATCAAACCCTTCTCTTGAAAGTTTAAATTGAGATTTTCTGATCTTAACAAGTTAAATGTGATAATCATTTAATCTTCAAGATGATGTTAACAAACATAATTGCTTTTTGATGAGAATAGACCTGATGCATTTGTCTCGTTTTCTCAGATGACAGAAGATATGCTTGATGAAAAGATTCATTTTGAGAGAGATCATTGCATCTCGGCCTATCTTGATGACCCTCCTGAGAGACATATGCAGTTATTCTACTCTCTGGTGGCAGGATTGAATGTCTGCAAAATTAACCATGCTCTTCGGACAAGTGTGCTGATCGATGAGCAACTCGTCAGAGAATTCTGGGGAATAGCAAGAGCAAATGCTGACAAGACAAGGATCACTGCAACCATTCAGAACCGACCAATTGTGATTCTTGAAGAAGACATTCATCAGGGTTTGAACATTAATGACAAGAGCTGAGGATCCAATAGAGTATTCAAAGGCTGCTGTGTTAGAAGGTGCTCAATCCTTAGGGTATGAAGGAAAGTTCCCTCCCATTTTCAAGAAGTTATTGCCGCACTACTGGAGGTGTTCGGCTCACTACATGCAGAGATCCTTCTTGGGGAAGAGAACAAGTTATGATCAGCTAAACAAAGTGCATGGCACAGCGTTTGTTGCATTGGCCTTAGACTGGAACTTCAATTTTTCAAAAATGATGCTGATGGATTGGATTGGCAATGCTGATTTGAGCGCCAGAGAACAATTCCTGATGACGCCAAGATTTGTGCAGATGGTGGTTATGAAGAAATATCCTATGATAGAAGAAAGGACAGAGAAGCTGGATATCAAGTTCATGGATAACGGTGTGTTCGGCTTGCAAACACAAGATCGAAAGGGAAAGAGTACCTATCAAGGGAGATTAGAATGGTCTAAAAGAGGTGCTTTCCCTGACGTTGCAAGGGAACAAGAGCAAGAAGAATCTGATTCTGAACCAGAAGTCCATCCGGTCAATGTGTCTGTTGCTGAAGACTATGATGTGACAGCAACTGTGGCTGTGAATGTTCTAGAAGAAGCTGAGGTTATACCTTCTGATGAAGAGAACGTGATGGACGACATTTTCCCTGAACATGAGAATCTGAATGACGATATCTTTGGGGATCTAGGGCCCATTAGCCACAAGAGAACGAGGGATAACTTAAACTCCTCTTCTAGCAGTGGCTCAATTCCACAGGAGTTGGATGCTCATCTCACAGTAGATGATGTAATTGAAGAGCCTATTCCTGTGCGTGAACCGTCACCAAGGAAGAAGTCGGATCCTAGAAGCATCAGGTTCAAATTTCAGAAAACAACCTCAGGGGTGATGGTGATTGAACCCAGAGGTGCAAATGTTCAGAATGAGAATGTGACTGAACCGACAAATATTGAAAGCCCAAATCAAGCTGATGTCCAAGCTAATGTTCAAGAACCAACACCAATGCAGACTGAAAGTCCTATTCAGAATGAACATAGCCCAGTTCATGATGAAAGGCAATTCTTTGATGTGGATAGCATGTTTGTTGAGCCAAGTCCGGTGAGAATAAACCTATCTACTGAATCAAGCCAGCCCCCTGTCATTCCAAGATTTCGTCCGTACCAAGCGCTTGTTAAAGAACTTGCTCAAGCTAGTGAACTCCCGCTCGACCTCAGGATAAGTCCTGATCCTCAAATCAACTTCCTTGTATCTCAAAATAGGAAAAGAGAGAATGAGATAAAAGAGCTGAAGGAAGAAAACAAGAAGTTGAAGGAGAGGGAAAATAAGAATGAAGAAAACATTGGTTTTTTGATTGCGGGATTGTTTGAGCTGAGAAAGAAAGTAGAAGATCTGCAGAAGTCGCGTAGCTTAAATGCTCAGGGTGCATCAGAACAGGCTTCTTCTCAAAATGCTCAAGCTGCTGAAGAAGTGCATGAGGATGAAGGTGATGACACGATTGTAATGGCTGATTATGTTCGTGGAGGAAGAATCATCTCCAAAGCACCAGAAAGTCACGACAACTAGTTCAAGGATTTCTTCCAAGGTCCTCCCCCCACACTGTACGCAATTGATGTGGGTAAAAGCGATATTGACAAAAGGGGGAGCCGTGAACCAATATTGTGCTGGCACTACGATGGACAGAAGAAGCTATTCGTCGTGATCAGAGACGGGTATAGTCCAGTGGAATACTACAGAACAAGAGGGCAATTTCACTTCTGGACAGAACCTGAGATCAGAAATCTGTTGAGGGCACCATTTATAAACAGATGGAGAAATGAAGATGGAGATCTAGTTCGTAACAACCTGATGAGCCATTTAGCAGAAAATTTTGTGAACTTTGATCTTAAACAGGTTCGATGGATGGAAACTGGAACTGATCCTGTAACGGGAGAGCCTGTTAGAGAAGTAGGCGACCACCCACAAAGAGAACTAGAGTGATAAACATGTTGGAAGAGATTGAAGATGGCACGTTGGTGAAAGACTTCGACAACTGGTTTTATGATCCAACGACACACGAGGCGGTCGTGGTCTGCAAGAAGATGAGAGCTTTCCGCTTCTATGATCCAGTTGATCTGCTGAGGTTTGGTGAAATAGATATCAAGCTCCTCGCCTCCCAACCCATTCTCGGTGATGAGAATGATCTAGAAAATGCTATTCGGGTGGGGATCTTTCATGGTACAGCAAACCGGATTGTGGAGCATGAATGGTGGTCCAGGAAAATGCCAAATACTTTCAGATTTGATTTGCTGCTACCATAGACGGTCTAATGGTTCATGCCTAGGGGAAGATTGTTGGGCTATACTTTATGAGGTATGAACATTAGAGTGGGCTAACTTGAAGTGGGCTTAGGAGGATTACGATTGAAGGTTATTGGGTCGGCTTCTTGATGGGTTTATGATCCGATTTAGGGTTTTTGTAAAGGGTACTATATAAACCCATTAGTTTATGATTATTAAGTGGTTGTTAGTTTACGATTTCTGCATACTCTCTTGTATTTCCGATCGTAATCTTCTTCTCAAGAAAGTTAGTGTTCATCATTCAAGATTTGATCTTTCTGTGTTGTGTTTCACTCATATCAAGTCTTTTTCATCTACTTTTTCATCTTTTTGTATTGGGTTTGAGCTCAACCCAATGTGACCGTGGATTTCCTATTACGAGTTTGTAATCATTCGGTTCGTTGTAATCATTCAGTAATAATCAATGAATTGCTTAATTTATTATTTCTTGTTATAGATGTTCTTTAGATTCTCATCATCCCGTCTCCTCATCTAATCTTTGTTCTTGCTCAACATCGAGATTCTTTATGTGAAATCGGTCGACGTTTTCTTGAAAAGTGAACTGTTCGAGTCAACAGTGAACGTAAAAGTCAACGGAAGATCGGTTCGAGCGAGTCAAGCTTCATATTAATTAAATCAACTTTGATTTAATTAATAATTTACTTTAGTTTTTTATTTGTAGTTTGCTCATTTTATTTGTGTCTTGCTAGTTAGTGGACTAGTGAGCACATGGCTCTCTATAAATAGGAAGGGATAGCTTCATTTGTAATGAGGAGAGAATAAGAAAGAAATAAGGAAGAAAAAAAGAATAAGGAGGATGATCTTGAGTGATGTGAGCTATCATTTCTAGAGAGAGAGTCACATATTGAGTTTGAGCTCAACCCAATGTGACCGTGGATTTCCTATGACGAGTTTGTAATCATTCAGTTCGTTGTAATCATTCAGTAATAATCAATGAATCGTTTGATTTATCATTTTTTTTGTTATAGATTATCTTAGATTCTCATCATCCCGTCTCCTCGTCTAATCTTTATTCTTGCTCAATGTCGAGATTCTCGTAGTGAAATCGGTCCTGACAATTGGTATCAGAGCGGGTATCGATCAGATCGCATCTCACGACGAATCTGATCACTCGAATCTTGATTTTGAGCTTGAATGAAGTGCAGATTGGAAAACCCACTTAGGATATGAATAATTCTATTTTTCTGCATTTTTGGAGCTGTTGGATGATTTCTGGATGAATCTGATGATGTATTCATGTTGTTGGATTCATTCAGATGTGTTTTCATGCTCCAATCGTTCAAATAAGTGAAGAAATGTGAGATCCGAGCAGAAAAATGAAGCTGTTAGAGTTTTCCCGCTTTTGGGGTTTTTGAAGATTTTTGAGCTTTGATTATGAGTTTTTGGTGCTATTCTTGGTGTTTTTGGATGAAATAAAGTATGAATCTTGATGGAAAACGCATTCCAGATCCATTGGAAGCATCAGTTTCGCCTGATTCGCAACAGATTTGATAGATCTGGAAAAACACACACTAGTTCGTGTTTCACGGTGTTCTTCGTGTTCTTGAGGACTTCCAGAATTTGTGACAGATTCAATCGACTTTTGCAGTTTTATGGGATGTGTGAGTGGCCATAACATGTTCTACAATAGGTTTGTGTCAAGAATGACTTGTTTCTGTTCGTTTTCGGGTCAGATTCAAGGATCAAAGTGCTGTGTTCATCATGTGTGTTCTTCATTTTTCTGGGTTTGTTGAAGATGTTCTTAGCGACTTCACTGTGCTTGAAGATGTACTTGGCGACTTCGAGGTGACTTGGCCTTCTCCAATTGGCTACCAGGGAATGTTTGGTCTTGCAATCTCTCTCCTGTTGTCGAATTCCGGTTGGTTACTTGACTTTCTCATAGGACCCCAATGTGAGAAAGAACCATTGGAATTCTGTGTTGTGTTGAATTCTGGCTAGCTGGTGTAAAAGCGCGTGGGCCAGGCTGTCTAAAGAGAGCCGTTAGAGGCTTTTACGCTGGACTGCCTCATTGGAGGAATTCAGCACGTGGTCCCTAGCAGATTTAAAAGCCGCTTAAGTCAGCTCTGCCTATCACACTGTGATTTGCGCAATGCCTCTCACACGGATCCAGGATCTAAACCGTAGATCAGCTTATAATCTCTGCCGTTGATTTTTTTCCCTCTAATTTCTGATTGGCTGGAATTAATGGGCATGGATTGTGCTTTCTCAAGGGGTTTTATACCAATAATTAATTTCAGCATTTTTGTTAAATGCGGTATTTTTCTGTAAGTCTTTTACGAGACTAACGAGATAACGCCGCCAACGGAATTATGGAAATTTGTTTATTGGTCATGGATATATTCTGCTATATTTCGACCGGGTTTCTAGTTTTTGTTGACGTCAAGACTACGTTAGCTACCGATCACTGACGGACTGGTTTCGCTTTTCGGTTAAGTATGTGACTGTTTCGTTATGTCTCACTCCAAGTTGTTTAGCTGATGCAGTGTTGATGTCATCTAACCAGATTAACTGGAATCCCAGTTAAATATTGGAATATTCCGTTAAATCTCTAACGGAAGGCCCGTTACTTGAATAAAATTGACGGTTTCCTCAGATTTATTCCAAATTGCACCGTTAGACTCAGAAATCTTCACGGAATATATTTCCGAGCTTGTTTTTCAAGACCCAAAATTATGAAGACTCCGTTTATGAATAAATTTCGCGTTTACGCTCAAGATCTCAGTTTTTCACCGATTTAACACTTTATTTTTTTCATCCAACCCAGTCACGCGGAAAAAGGGCAGTATTTATGGATCATTCACAAATGTCAGCATCCGTCTTCCGGTTTCTCGCAAAATTGTCCGATTTCAGGATTTTAGTACCATTTTCTCTTCGAAACTGAGTGGAATGATTCCACTCTCTGCATCTGATTTTCCGCTTCCGCGTCAGATGTTTTTATACGGATCTAGAGAAAAGGGGGAAGAATAATAGAACTTGATTATCGGGTCGATTATCTGAAGTTGGAGTATTTTCAGTGATTGATTGGTTTATCTGATTCTGTTTGTTGTGGTTTTGACTCCAATGTTCACCATTCTTAGTATTGTACCCGACTGTGGAGCCGAGTGAGCTACAGCACTTGGATCTCAACTGGAGAAACAAGAACAGAAGAAGCTTATTTAAAGAGGGAATCTTTACAACATAAAGATTCCGGTTTATCAGTTATTCTTTGAAGATGTACGACAGAGCGGTTCTTCACCAGTATGACAAATTTGACAGCGTCAGTCAAGGGGGAATTGTTGGAACTAATAATAAGTGTGACTGACGCCATCAAATCTATTCTCGAAAAGTCAACTGTTCTAGTCAACGGTCAACGTAAAAGTCAACGGAAGATCGGTTCGAGCGAGTCAAGCTTCACATTAATTAAATCAACTTTGATTTAATTAATAATTTACTTTAGTTTTTTATTTGTAATTTGCTCATTTTATTTGTGTCTTGCTAGTTAGTAGGCTAGTGAGCACATGGCTCTCTATATATAGGAAGGGATAGCTTCATTTGTAATGAGGAGAGAATAATTAAGCAATAAGGAAGAAAAAAAAGAATAAGGAGGATGATCTTGAGTGATGTGAGCTATCATTTCTAGAGAGAGAGTCACACATTGGGTTTGAGCTCAACCCAATGTGACCGTGGCTTTCCTATGACGAGTTTGTTATCATTCAGTAATAATCAATGAATCGTTTGATTTATCATTTTTTGTTATAGATTATATTTGATTGTCATCATCCCCTCTCCTCGTCTAATCTTTATTCTTGCTCAATGTCGATATTCTCGTAGTGAAATCGGTCCTGACAAGGTATGAAGACAGAGGTTGAGAGTTTGGTGAAGTGAAATTTGGAAGGCTTGTCTATCTAACAGAGCTTAAAAATCCACTTTCTGATGAATATTTGAATGAAGATTGGATTTGTTTGGATGTGTACTTGGGTGAGTTGAGAGTCATATCTATCTATTTGTAATCGAGAAGAGTTCAGAAGTCTGGATATTAGGCAGTAAGACTTTTAGGCTTTGTCGACTGCTTAGACCTCTGTTAGAGGTAGTTGGGATGGTTTATGAGAGGGAATTAACTCTTATTTTCATCATTCTCCTATTTTTAGAGTTATTATTACCTCTTTTTGTGTTTTAACTCACAAAGATTTGTTTCCTGATATGCCTATTGTTATTTAAGTATGTGCATGAATGGGAGTCATTTAGTTGATATAGATGTTCAAGCAAAAAAAAACTTTATTTGGTTTTAGAACCCATTTGTTTTTGGGTTTTTTATTTGTCGTTTCAGTAGTTTCTTTTCTTTTTATTTTTACAGACTTGGAAGATACACTCAGAGAGGTGTTACACTTTGTTGAGTGTATTTGTTTAATGTTGTAGTGTTTTCCAATTAGTTTTACCATTTCATTACACATGCAGTGCTTGTATATGGTACTTTCTCCAAAACTTTCAAGATTTCGACTTGAGGAGCTGGTTGACTCAGATTTGGTTTTGTTTGAGTCATCAGCTTTGGACTGAGTGTTATATGAAGTTTCAGAGACTGGACTTTTGCTTTTGTCGTAGATGTCCAGTTGTGATTCATTTTGACTGCTGCTTTTTACAAAGACAGTCTTGGAGTTTCTTGTCCCTTGAACATACCCAATCCCTTGCCCATGATTTCTTAGTGTGTTTATCATATTTTCAAGTTGATCATGAGCATTTATGAGACCGTTTATTTTCTTTGTTTCCATGTGCAAACTTTGATATAATGTTGCACGTCCAGTCTCATAGTGACCAATTTTGGCTTTATTGCTCAAGTTTTGTATTTCTAGTTGTCTTAATATCAACAATTCTTTTTCTCTATCCCCTTTTAGTTGATGTAGTTCAGATAGGAGAGAGTTAATTTCTTCTTCAAAAGTTTTAAACTTGTTTTCATTTAAGAGTTTGTTTCTTTCAGAGTTTTCTTGAAGAACTTTGTAATTTATTAAAATGTTATTAAATTAAAAGATTAGATCAGTGTGAGAGGAGCTTACTTGTTTTCCATGTGAGGTTTCAGAGAGATCAGTTGAGAAATATTCATCGTTTGTCATAAGACATTTGTTGGAGTGACATTCTTCATCTGATGATGACTCAGAGTCCCAGTTCTCAACTTCATCCATTAATGCCTTTTCTTTCTGCATGGCCTGTTCATACTTCTTTTTGTAGTATGCAGCATCTTTGAGTTCTTTTATCTCACTCTTGTCAACTTCAGGTTTGTTGTATTCAGATAATTGTTTCTTGCTTTCTTCATTTTTGGAATAATTGTTTCTGGTTGACCAGGAATGATTCTTTTTTAATCTACCAAACTGTTTGGTCAGTAGTGCCAGTGATTTTTCAAATGACTCATTTTCTATTTCACTCTTAGAATGTTCATTTTCTAAGTCACTTAGATTCTTTCCATTTTGAGTGGTTTGACTCTTGTTTGATATGTCTTTTCCTCTTTTCAGAGTAAAGAGCCAGTGGATCCAATTTGGATTTTGAGATGTCCAGTATTTCAGATTCTTGAGAGTTTAGAGTACAGAAGAGATCATTTAAACTTTTTTCTTCTAAATCCAAAGTTGATTGAAGAGTCATTGTTAGACCTCTCCATTCATGAGGGAGATTTTTGATAAATTTGATGTTTGTTTCCTCATTAGATTTAGAAACATTGAACTTTCTTAGATTGTTGATTATTGTGGCAAAACGATTGTAGGTGTTTAAAAGTGACTTGCTTGGGAGTGACTTGAAAGATTCATATTCGTTTAGTGCTTTAGTTATTTTATTTCTTTTCATTTGATCCCCCCCCCCCCCCATCAAAGAGTTTCTCAAGGGCATCTCATATGCCCTTGGCTAAGGTGTTGTAGTCAACTTGACAGAATTTTTTATGAGGAAGAGCCTTGATGAGGACTGTCTTGGCTCTATCATCATTTATTTCTTTGGTCTTTTCTTCTTCACTCCACCATTTCCTTTCTTTAGGAATGGTGCAAGCGGGCACACCAGCTGAGGTTTCAGTTTCTTTTATCTCAGGAATGTCAACTGTGGGGCAATGGGGTCCCTTGGCTATGCCTTCCAACAAGGAGCTATCAACTTCTTTTAGGAAGTTGGTAATTCTAATTTTCCACTGTGGATATTCCTCCCAAGCAAGCATAGGGGGTTTTGCTAATGAGCCAAGTGATTTTCCATGGTTCTAGCTTGAAGACATTTTTGAGATAATGTTAAAGAAAAGATGTTACAGAGCAGGAACTTTAAATATTGATTATTCAATCTGCTCTGATACCAATTGTTGGGGTCCCGTGAGGGGCCTTTTAATAATGTTGGCACAATTTGATTTAAACAAGATAAACAAGTTGCGGAAAGTAAATCAAATTGGAATACATCAATTCATAAAAGGGTTATTCTGTACATCTCAAATGTAAATAATGGTTTACACGAGTTTATAGTAAAACTATGTATCAACAGAATTAACTTTTCTATGGTAGCGATGTTGTAATTGCTTTGAGAAGATATTGAATTGTATGCTTGATGTCTTGCCTTGTTTGGTGAAGTTAGCTTGCTATATATAGGAAGATGTAGCAAGTTGCTTTGGATAAGGTGGTTGAGGACGGTTGATTTTGGAGTGTGTCAAAGTATATAGAGATAAATTGAAGGTATTCATTTTATCTCTTTTTCAAATGTCTTCAACTACTTTTGTGATTAATGCCAAGTTGGTATTAATTTTGCTTGTTCTTCACACAAAGGCATAATTTGTTCTTCTCGTAATTTTTATCTTCTGATAGTCCATAACTCCTTCAGGACATCTTTTTTGAAGACTTTTGATGCTTCCCATTAGAAGCCAATTACAGAAATGAGGATTTCTGGGGAATTTAGTTTGTACAGAACTACTTCGGAATTTCCGGAGTAGTTCTGTATGAGTACAGAAATCATGCAGAAATCTGTAATTCATACAGACTTTCATATCCTTTCTCTTTTACAGATATATCCTATCTTTTCTTCTAATACTTGACTTTTTTGTGTTACATTTACATTGTGTTCTAACAATTTTGCTTTCCGAGATAAATTTTATCTCGGAATCAAATTTTCTTCCTCTAGGAGCAGAATTACTCCTAGGTTTCTGTTTCTTCTTAGTTTTAGTGACATGAAACTGTTCAAATTTCTCAAAGTCATGATTGCTGAATTTTTCAAGTCATTGCTTGTCAACAGAGTTCGATTGTGTCTATTCTGAGTAGAATTTATTTTGACCTTTTGACACTTCAAAGTTGACCTTTTTATAATTTTTACAAACAAATTTGGTTTAGTTTCCTCTTTTTCAGTTGTTTGACTTTTGGCAGCTTGACTAATATTAAAAAATGGATTGTGATGACAATTGATAGCAAGATGACCGATTTTTCCACAGATCAAACATTCCTTTATCATTTTAATTTTGAACTCAAAAACTTTTGAGATTGAACAATGTATTCTCATTTGAAGAGTTTTGAGAGGAACAGGACTCAGTTCCTTTCAATTTCCAGAGAGTTTTCTTGTTTTTAACAGAATTGCTGCAAATCTGAGGTTCATTGGTGACAGCAGTTGCTGACAAGATTTTTTCAGTTTTTAAGTTGGATATATCACTGGAATTTGAAATTTCTTTTCATGTGTTGATAATGGGATCAGGGGTAAGTTGAACTTTAGTTTCTTCATTCTTAACCTTTTTCACACACTCAACGTATGAGTCGGGATAAGTAACCTTATTTTACCCAAATCCATTATTCAAATGATTTCCTGTTGCTTTCTGACTTTACTATAGTTTTAGGTGTTTCTCATTACTTGCCTGTAGTTTTTCATAGTCAGCAGTAGAAACTGAAAATTTGATTTCACAGATACTCAATTCAGAATTTATTTCCTCATTTTCTTTGTTTGCAAATTCTAATTTAGAAGGCGGAACCTTGATTTGAGTGACAAGATTGGATTTTTCATGTTTTAAAGCACTGATGCTATTTATTAGTGCTTCAATCTTATTGTTGTAGGAAATGTTAGCTTTTCTAGAATATTCTTTGATTTATTTTAGACTTCCCATTTCCTCAATGAGTTCAAGGTTATGTTTTCTAGTATTTTCTATCTGTTCAGCACATTCTGTTTTGTAAATAAGAGAAAGTACTTCATTTGGAATTTCATTGTTTACCTCATTGTTTGAAGAGGTATCCATGGATGAAGTAGAGGAGTTCTCAGCAGAGTAGGAGATTTCTTTTGTCATTAAAGCATGATTGATAGGAGAGAATTCTTGCATGATTTCCTCCCAATCAACACAACTGGTTTGATTGGCAACAACATCAGTTGCATGGTTTTGTGGCTTTGAGCTTGATGAGGGAGCAGTGGGACCTTCAATATATACACTTGATGTTGATGGTTTTGTTCTTGATTCTATAGCATGAATAGGGTAGGTAACTGGTGTATATGAATTGTGAGGTCTCTGATATTTGTTTCCTCCATCTTGGCCTGTGTTCTATCTTCTGGGTTGCTTACATTTCCTAGCAAAATGTCCTAATTGGTGACAGTTGTAGCATTTAGCTTTACTTTTGTCAAACCCAATTTGAGCATTTCTATCTCCATTGAATTTTCTGCCTGTTCTTTTGTAAAACCTTTGTGCACGTAAGGAGATCATTGCTAGTTGTGTGTTGATGTCCATTTCTTCTAAGTCATCAGCACTGAAGCATTCTAGATCTGATCTAGTGAGTCCACTCTGACTGTTTTATGCAATATGAGCAAAGTTATTATAAAAGAGAGGCATGATTTCATTACCTCTAGGTGATGTAGGATAAGTGATCAAAAGAGCCTATTCACTGTAGTGAATTTTGTCTTCATGAGCAGTGATAAGTGCAGTATAGGTTGGAATGGTTAAGTTTATTGGCTTGTTCAGAACACCTGACTTTTCATTGATTTCTATTTCATGTGCACTAAGCATCCTGTGAAGTTCACTTAACTTCAAAGTTTTGAGATCCTTGTTGTATTTGATGCTTACAGTGTATACTGTCCAAACATCAGGTAAGTGATCTCAGAAACTTTCTGATCACATCGCCATTTTCTATCTTCACATCATTTCCCTGCAGTTCATCATGAAGCTGAACAAAACGTAGATACTAAGCATTCATACTTTCACCATTCTTATGAGAAAAATTCTCATATCTTTGTTTTAGAACATCTTTCTTATTTTCTTTCACTTCATCTGTTCATTCGTACATTTCGTTTAAAGCTTTCCATAAATCAAAAGCAGTTTTGCAATTTTTGAAACCTATGAGAACATAATTTGGAAGTGCTGCCTGTAACCCATAAAGCTTTGTGATCTCCCTCAACCAACTTGTGGTCATCATCGGAATAGTCAACAACAACTTTTATTATATCTACACTTTGTGTAGTAGCGGATTTCGATGTAGGGATAGTGGGGCCATACATAATAGATTTCCACATTCTGTAATCAGAATGATGAAGATAACCTATCATACGTAATTTCCATGGATCAAAAATCATCGGGCATGAACGATGGTTGTTTGTTTGAACTACCATTTCGTGATTCTCCCATGATTAAGGATGAAAAACTAGGAAAGAGTGGATTTTTACTAAAAAAAGAGTATTTGGATAAAACAGAGTTTTAATAACTGAATATGAATTCAAGTTTTAAAAATACTAGCCAAGGCTCTGATACCACTTGTAGGATCGAAATCTGGATACATAGTTTAACCAATTACAAGGTTTTACTTAGAATTACGGCGGAAACAAGTTAATTCTTATTCTCTGTTTGAAGTAAATTAATATGAAATCGAATACAAGACAAGTATAACAATAATATGAATAAATCCGGACACTGTATTATAACTTGATGATTCAAAATACATATCAAAGTCATTTACACTTGCTTGTTTATAGCAGGTTACAAGTGTCTATATATAGTGCCTTAGGAATCAAGGAGAGCCCTTGATTCCCCAAACGATCATCTAGACCGTCGAGTAAAGATACATGAACTAGAATAATATTAAACTAGTTTAGAAGATAAAAAATGTCAGGAGAAGGGCGGGAAACTAGATTAGATGTGTTAGAAACAAGTGGAGCTGGTCAAGTTGATGTCCGAGACAACTCCCCTTACTGAGGTAACTTGAGTTATCTCGGGCGTATCCACTGTCCCAGGTAAAACTGAACTTCCGAGATAAAACTGCCTTCCGAGGTAAAATGGCTTTCCTATATAACTAGAAGTTATCTCGGGCAGTTTATTCTTCTGAGATAACTTATCTCGAGCATTCTATTCTTCCTAGATAACATGTTTTTAGCTGATCAGCATCATTTCTTCAGGAGAATTAATTCCTTACAACATACGACAAAAATACAGGCCCGGGTGGAAGAACTACACTAGTCTGCTCCGCCTGCAGCCTCATAGCTGAAACGGTCCAATCCATAATGGTCTGCACATTTCGATAAAAATGCAGACTCTCACGCATGAACTCGGGAGTGGGTGGAACCGGTGGGATAATAAATCCACGGGTTGTATCGGGGGAGGTGGCGGTGGTGGTGGCGGTGGATGCTGGCCCGAAACGGTTCCATCATCTGCAGCGATCTGTGCAAGATATACCGCTAGAGCGGCATCAGTCATCGCGGGACCCGTGAATATAGTAATCCCATCGTCTGCAATACAAAATTGTTAGTAAAGTTAAATAAACAAGAGTAAATCATATAACATTAATCGTTTCATACCGGTGGTCCAATGAACCATGTCATCCACCATCATCGCTATCTTCTTGTTCTGTGTCGTGGCAAGATCCAACCGCTATGGAAAAATTGGAGGGCTCTGCCCAGCAATAAACTCCTCCATAAGAATCCCCATGTTCCTGGTGATGGAAGTGATGATGCCCCCACATACGATAGGGTTGTCATACTGAAACATAAAATCGTCAGTTAGTGTGGTAAATAATAACAAAAAAACTACAAACATAATAAGTAAAATTACTTACTGACAAGGTATGTAGACGAGAGAAGTATGTGGAAAGACATCACGCCAGGTTGCATCTCTAACGTGTAAGCAGCGACCGTAGATAGAAAAGATCCGGCCTGCTCACCTACTCCAGGGTCTGCCTCCGACCAGTAATCAACGTCGCAATGCATCGATGAAGATAGATGTTAAGCGGATCAAACAAGGCGTGCGCCATGTTCGTGCGTCTCGGATGCTGCGGGACACCGTCCCAAAAGACCCCCTAGCCATAGTGGCCACCATGTAGCGAGTGGGCTAAGCTCAGAGTCAACCGGGTGAAAATACCAACGCACCATGATCTCCGTCGGGCCATATAAACAGGTAACCTCTATGGCCCAACCTCGCAACGTCATCCGATGAGGCTCACCACCTAGCCTAAAGGAAACGGACTCATGGGCCAGGTGCTCCTGGGAACCCCTAAGGAGGGGGGTAAATGTAAATGTAGATATAAACACGAGACACATCTTCCGATACGAACTATCCATCCCTATATCTAGCATACGCCTCCAACCCCTCGACCCCGAGTCACCGATGAGAGCTCTGACTCGGTTGCCATTGTACCTTCTCTAAAAAATCCCAATCGATGACCCATGTGGGTGTAATCTGACGCTTAACGAGCTTCCACAACCGTATCCGGTTTTCAGTCCCCCGTGGAAGCTAGAACGTCGGATGTGGATCCAGAAACATGTCACTTTCAGCGGGCTCCGTATCAGGACGTGCACGTCTACGTGGCGGCATCTACAATTATCGTATATAAATTCTAAAACAGTTAACGAGATAGTTTGTGTTTTTATTTTGTAAACGTCGGATAATGAGATTACAAAAAAAATCTACTTGGGTCATCCGGAGCACAACGGCTCGTGCCCAATTTTTTGGAAAAAAAGTCGAACGGGTCGTCCAGGGTGGGTCGGCTCGTTCCCGTTTTTTTGGTAAAAGATGAAACGGCTCGTTCCGGGTATTTTTTGTTTTGAAAATCTCTTAAATTCCATGAACGTTCTTCGTCGTAACGTATTATACTAAGATCATTCGAGCAAACTATACAAGTATTCTAGTGTTCTATGTTCAAATCTATGGATAATCTAAGGAAACATGTTTTCTAACAATATAATCAAACGTAAACAAAGCAAACTAGTATTACTAACCTGAAAATATGAAGAAAGAATGAGAGAAAATTAGTGTTGATGATCAGAGAATTCCAGAAACCTTCAAATCTTCTAAATGGTCGTATGATTCGATATGCTCGTACACAACTTATATAGGTGGGCCCATAGGGTCGTTTCGGCCCAAATGGCCCGGGTTTTTTGGAAGATTTTTTTGTTCAATTTTACGTAACATAACATAGTTTCTAGTATACAGAATAATATGAGGTTTTATTCTTACAATACGCCTTAAAAATTATTTAAGACTTACAAACAAAATTATGGGAGAATATAAAAAAGTAAGAAATTTTGTTTTCATTTTAAAACACTAAAATAGGGAACATAATACCTTCAATACTTGGAAAAAATACTCGACTAAACATAACCGTTTGAAGATATGACCGTTTGAAATACACTACCGTTAGAAAATACTACCGTTTGAAATATTACCGTTTGAAAATATGACCGTTTATAATTTCAGAACACATACCTTTAACCCAATAAATATAGTGTCTTGGGTGAGTTACTTCATCAAACATGCCAACAGATCCAAACTTCCTTTCTGTTCTGTAAGAATTTCACAATCTGACAATGTCAACACCTCTAAGAGATGTTCTTATTCATTACCGTGGAGGAAGACCGGCACGCTGCAATCATTTATGTCCTAGAGGATCTTGACCAACCAAACAACCTCCTGTTCTGGTTCCAGCTCCAGGTTTTGTTCCACCGGTTGAACACCCTCCTCCCCCACATGTTGCTCAACTTCCAGCTCCACCCCCACTTGTTGCCTGACCCCCACCCTTTGAGGATGATGATGCCTTCTTGAACTGTGCGCTTGATTATTGGTTGCTGCAGAACCCACCGGAGGAGCCACTTGAGGACTACCTCCAATTTGACGATGAAGTCCATCTTGAGGATGTTGAGGAACCGGTTCATGATGTAATGGATCAAGAATACGAGGAGGATTGGGCCACCCTTTATCAAGTGTTAAAGGAAGAACGCAGAGAAATGAATGCCCAATTCGAATTCGATACGGATTTCGACTCCTCTGCTAATTCAGATATCTGGTATATTATGAATTAAGCAGTGTTTTATTTTAGGAAATGTGTTGTTTTTTAAATTCTAGGAATTGTAATTTTATTTTTAATTTTAGGAAATGTAATGGTTTATTTTTATTTTAGGAATCGTAATGTTTTTATTTATTTATTCTAGTCTTGTGCTTTTTTTTCAATTTTATGTTTTATTTGTGTTGAATTGCTATTAAGTTGTATTTACAACTTTAGTTCATTTTAAAACACTTATAGACAAATTTATAGGTCTTAAATGATGTTATAATAGCATAGTAGATCAGCTACAATTATTATGAAAATTACATCACATACTAAATATATAATATAAGAATTATAAAAAATCAAGTGAAATTACTACAATACGACTTCAAAACTTATTTATGACTGATAAACAAATTTTAGGGAGGATCATAAAAATTAAGAAGAAAAATTCATTTCAAAATCCATAACAAAGCCACATAAAACCATCAAAATTTTGACCAAAAACTGAATTTTTCTTATTTTGTAAGGAAATTACTTCAAAATTGTTGTAATAGCAAGTAAAATTCATAAAAAATATAAAATTTATAAAAATCAAGTGAAACTATTACCATACGCCTTCAAAACTTATTAATGACAGATAAACAAATTTTTGGGAGAATCAGAAATAGTTAGAAAAAAATTTCATTTCAAAGCCTTAAAAAGGCCATATAAAACCATCAAAATTCTTGAAATAAAACCATATTTCAAGTTTTGTAAAAATAACCAATATTTTCCCAACATCTTAAACAATGTTATAGTAGCATATAAGATTAACTACAATAATTCCAAAAATTACATCACCGACTAGAATACATAAATAGGAAATTACATCATAAATCTAAACATACTTTTAATGATTCTAGGGGAAGTCCTAGTCAAGTTCGGCAGTGGGGCTTACCGGAGGACGAGTAGAATTAACTGGAGGTTGAGGTGGATTAACCTAAGGATGACGCAGATTAACCGGAGGACAAGGGGGGATTAATCGGAGGACGAGGTGTGTTGCCCGGAGGACGATGTGGGTTAACCAGATGATGTGGCGGGTAACCGGCAACGGGGTTAACTTGTTGATGATCATACAAATCGTCAGGAATACTAGCAACGTCAATTGGATTCATTTGATCACCGAAAAGTGAGAGTGGTGGGAGATCTTCCGGTGCTTCACCCAGAATACGGAGAAACTCATCCATAGACATATTCATGTTCTCGTTGTGTTCACACACCTGAATATAAGGATAAAAACCCTTGTTTCCTTGATTTGCCATTGACTGATATGCCAACATTCTGTGGACCAATACTGTTATATACAGGCTATAACCCCAACGGCTATAATCCCAACGGTTATAATCCCAACAGCTATATTTCAAACTGCTACATTTCAAACGGCTACATTTTAAAACGGTTACATTTTCAAACGACTTTATTTTCCAATGGCTTATTTGTCCAAGGCTATATTATTCTACTACAAAAATTTCACATTCAATAGCAGCTTCATTTCATCTCTCACAAGCTTCATCTGTGTAAAAAACAATGACTTCTACCAACAGACGTTCATGGTCGATTCGTTCGATTAATGATTAGGACGAAGGGTTGATTGTTGATGACATATACTCACGAAATCCAGATTATTTCACCTTAACAATCTTTTATTACGGTCATGTGACGCCCACTCCCAGACTTGGCTCTAGAAGGGTCACGCATCAGATTTACTCATTAACACAATTTATCAACAGAGATAACTAAAAAGCGGAAATTTTAAAACTTTTATTTATATGCTAAGTACTACAAAGTAAGAGATAATGTACATAAGGGGATACTAACTATCGCTACGTTTTATTACTATAACTATGCTAGCTTGCCAAAACCCTCCTTTCGTCCGATAGCTTGCCCGTCTAATCCCTTATCACCAGGGCCTTCTCATAACTAGTCGAAGCCTCACTCTGACCTGACATACATACATATTTTAGAAAAATGTTAGCTTACGCTGGTGAGTTCTATATTTTGAAAGCTTTACCTCGGCGTGAGGTTTAAAACCCTTGGACCTGCAAGATCCCTTTTTCACAGACATTTATTAAGTATAATATATATCACAATTATACAACACGTAATATTCCTTAACTGGAAAACATCCTCCTACAAAACTATTTATCCCGCTATCCCTTCCTATAACCCCAACATTTATTACTAGTGTAAACCCTGCTAAAGTATAAGTAGAGAAACCATCCTTGCCGACTCCCGAGTTTACCCCTCTAGGTTATTCCCTATAACGGTCAGTCGCCCTGCTTTCCCTTATTTACTAACTGTCGAGTTTACCCTTCTAGGGTATTCCCTGTAACGGACAGTTGCACCGTTTTCCCCTATTTGCTAACTGCCGAGTTTACCCTTCTAGAGTATTACCTATAACGGACAGTTGCTTTCGTCCCTTTTCTATTTGTAGTGATCTCTAAATCCTATTGAGTAACACTACTTCCTTACTTCATTGTAACACTACCCACCCCTAGTTAAATACCCAAGTGACTTACGGATATTAGTAAACAGTGATAAGGTCTTTATATATTGCAACAAGTGGACATCCCCCAATTTACCGTTGGTGTATGTATACAGGCCGGTCATATCATCCACACTTCTGATATACCGAGTAACTAATATTATAACGCTTATATATAGGAAGTACCAACGGCGTATCCACCACATAATAATAAAGCGAATGCATCACCTATTCTCATATAATCCTACATATTCACTATAACGTTTACTAATAATTCTTTTATCACTTGACTATTTAATTTCGAAGCAAATATAGCACATATCAAACCATAATCATTATAATTACGTCATAATACGTACAAATGTTTAACATCATTTTCATAACACATCATATGTATATTTATCTATATATGTTATCCCAAAAGTCTTTTAACAGTTTATAAATTCAAGATATTTCAAGTATATGCATTTCCATAACAGTTCACACATATATATCCATCCAACAATAATTTAATAGTTTAATATATCCATTTATCAACTAGCACCTTAGCAATTTGATATATATTTACTCAAAGGTAATTTAACAGTTTAACACTTCAATAGTTCAGATAGGCAACATTTCAGTTATAAATCATTTAGATGCATTTTATAACATTGTATGTATATCAGCCCGAAAACATTTAAAGCATTTAAAATATTTAAGAGTGGGCTCATAGAACCCACCTTATCTCTTTAACTTGTTTACTCGGATGGAATCCACAACGATTCCCGATTTAACCTAATTTGCGTATCGTATGGCGTTAACGCAAGGTTTTATACAATAAACATTTCCTATGTTTATTTTAATATCTTATTATCTTAATAATATTCAGTTATTATTTTTATCCCTTTTAAAGGTCAAAATGACCAAAATGCTCTTTAGGCAGTTATTCTTTTCTTTTAACGATAATATGAAGACACGCATTCCTATAAGTAAACGCTCACCCAGTGATCTCCCAGTGAGGTATGCTAGGTCCCAGTTGGAATTTATGCAACACCCCCGCTTTGCCAGAAACCTCAGAGTACAGGCGCTTACCCTTCCGGTCCGCACGAACTTCTAAATATCTGATTATCTCGGTATCTTTAATACTTTATTATTTATTCATTTTAAGCTCATATATGTTTATTATATATATAAACATATTACCATACCAAAAATCAAGCCTCCATACCCTCCGGATTATTTTATATTAAATAACCTTATCTCGAAACTCTAATTTCACAAAATTCCCATTTTATTATCAAAACTCATTTTCTTTTCAAACCAACTTAATTAGTGTATTATCCATTATAATATTTTATAATATGCTTTAAAATATCAAAGCTTAATTCAAAACCGTTTACTCAATTTGGACAGAATAACGTTACGAAAACCCTAATTTTGACCCGTTTACAAAACCCATACCAAACCTTTTCCAATTCTGAAAAAACTTAGGGCTTTCTTAAAATACATTATTTTAGGATTACCTATAAAAATTCAGACCCTAATTCCCACCTGATTACCCAATTTCGTCAAAACAAGCTTATGAACCCTAATTTTTACATAGTTTTAGATCTTTATTCTAGGCATCATAATAACTGAAATTAACATGGGGCTATTGTAGAGCATACCTAAAAATATAGGACTGCAGGAGATGGCCTTCTAATTCCTCACGAATTGCTCCAATTTTGCAGAAGAGGTTTCGGTTGTGTTCTAGGGTTTTTAGGATGATTTTCGAGTGAATTGGTGCTCAAAATCAAAGTAATGGGGCTGCTATATATAGTGGGAGGGTCGCAACTGAAGGTAGACACGTAACATGGTGACTAACCGATAGAATCAGACGCGTAGGTGGATCAAACATAAGCTGCAAGTTCGAACGTGGCAATTTTCTGCGTCTGGAAAATGTCGCGTATCGCGACAGTTTGGGAGAGGGTCTTCGCGACCCGCGACATACTTTGCCAAATTGGCAGAATTGGTCCCTCTAGTTTTTAATTACAATTTAACCCCTAAACTTCAACCATTCTATCATTTTATGTACCAAATCACTTTAGGATATTTTTATAATACTTTATAAGCCCCGGAATACTTATAACAATTATAAACATGTATAATATCCGTAAGTATTTATAACTTTACATAAATTACATTTTTAGCCCATATACTTTTCCGTTAACTATTTAACATGCATTCTCACACGTTTAACTAATTAACCACGTATTTCCACATATATATTCATCAAATGAATATTTCACATGCATCCATGCTATTCAAACATATTTTTACACAGGTATTTAGTATAGCATAATCACGTAAAGGTATTTTCTCCTGGTTATCATTTAATTTTTATCATATAAACGTTTTAGCTAAGTTTTTCGTTTTAATAAAAATATATATCAATTATCTTTGATATAAAACACGTATAATTTCATTTCCTTGATTCATTAATACGTGTATTATTCATGCATTTTAACATGTTAGTTATCTAACACATATATCATGTGTATGAATCACTTTAATCACGTATTTCTCAAATTTTGGGATGTTACAACTCTACCCCCCTTAAATAAGGTTTCGTCCCGAAACCTGTTTCGTTTATGAATAACTCATAAATGAGATATTCTTATATCATCCCCTTCTTTCCTAGGTTGATTCAGAATCTTACATAGGTATTCATAACATTTTAGCTAAAGGAACTATTCTGCTCGTAAGCCTTCCCTTTAGTTGTGATTAAGAACCGCAATATGCATTTCTATATACGATAACCCGACATTTAATACGATTCGATCGAAAGATATCATTTCTGATCTGTTCGCTTCAAAACTGCAACGATCTTTTAGACGATATATTAGCTAACTTCCTAGAAGAACGCGTCTCCGTGAGACTTCTGATGCTCCATTTGTTGAACGTCTATTTATACTTTACACGGCTTGATCTTTATTCTTGAATTCCAACAGTCCCTCACTTGCGTACTAATAAGTGATCTATATCCGTAAATTCTATTAACCTTGTTTTCCACTGTGGCACGTACTATCTACTTACACGAGACTATCTCTAGTCCACTCCTCGTTGTATCTCAGGTGTATATATATAAGATGTACCAGCAGCATATCTACCACACCCTTGATACAACCAGAGGTGTACTAGTCATAGCCCAGTGTAGGATGACATTACTATTCTAACAAAGTCAGTATAATTTATGACTATTATCACTTACTTTCAGTGAGCTAGTTTGACATCCTGTGTGTAACCTCGTTTAATGCTCCCATTTCCTGAGTGTAGACACTACTGTTGCAATTTCCAAATCCTTGGACGATTTCTAACGTTTAACGTTCATTTTTCTAAGGCATTTACGAGTTAAAGGATTCTTGATCCTAACTAACGGTCTACGAATCAATTCACAAAACTATTCGATAAAGCATATAACACAAAATCAGGCGCATTATTTATCAAGAAATGTACCTGAGGTCATACCGGGTCCTTTGATAGCAGTTAGGGTATAAACTTTACCCTTAGTTCCTGGAGCTGGAACTGCCCTCAATGGTATCGGGTTTTTCACTATCTTAGGGCAATTTGCTTTAACATGCCCCGGGCTTCCACATTCATAACATTTCTTAGCTTCCGGACAATTGTTAGAGTAATGTCCTTCCTTTCCACACCTATAGCAACTTGTTGGTTTTACCCAGCACTTTCCATGATGATACTTGTCACAATTACGACACTTAGGCTTGTCGCCTTTTGAATCTTTCTTCTTCTTGTGAAAATCTCGGTCATTCTTCTTTGAACCTTTTCCAATCTCATATATCTTCCTCTTAACTTCTCCCGGTCTTCCGTTGTCGCCATATTCTTCTTCATAGACCATAGCACTGATGTCAATTGCTTCTTGGTACGTGTTTGGAACATGAGGCATGACTATCTTCCTTACAGCAGCAGGAAGAGCCTGAACGTATCTCTTTACTTTTTCTTCCTCGGGTGTCACCAACCTTGGCACTAATCTTGCCATCTCGTCAAACTTGCTTGTGAACTCTTGATGGGTCATAGTAACCGCTTCTAACTTCAGAAAGTTAATCTCAATTTTCTCCAACTCGTGTTTCGGGCAAAACTTGGTCATTACTAGCGTTTTCAAATCATTCCATCTCATAGCAGCAACGGCTCGCTCGCCTTGGGATTGTAAAATAGAGTCCCACCAGAATAATGCTTCTCCTTTGAAGGAATGGGCTACATACTTCATTGCTTGATCTGGACGACACTCACTAATACCTATCACAACTTCCATCTCTCGAATCCAACGAACAATCGAACCTGCATCTCTCTGCCCTTCAAATGACGGAGGCCTACATCCACTAATCGATTTGAAAGAACATCCGCGATTGGCATTTCCCGCATCTCCAGCAGCATCACCAGCGGCTCCTCCGGCTCCATTTGCACCTCGACTAGCAGCTCCATGAAGTTGAGCGATCAGATTAGGTAAGGCTGCTTGAAACATTTGATTCACCTCTGCCGCCATAGCTTCCCTTTGATCGTTTGTAAAGACGTTAGCTCTCGCGTTATTCTCTTGTTCGGGATTCACACGCGCACGCCTTCCAGCACCGGTTGCTCTGCCGGCACCTCTACCTCTACCATGTCCACCTTTTATCATCATCATCCTACATTCTAGGTGAATGACATCTCAGAATTTATGTGACGTAAAGTCCCCAAACTTTTGAATACATGATAACCAGATAAGTACTGGTACCAAAGCAATTATATAGTTATGATGTTCTCAAAAACCCAGTTACTTTCATCACAATCCTTCTAAGTGTCCACTCTTTGCTTTATCCTTTTACCGGTAACTCTAAGTTAAAAGCGGTCCTTAAATCGTTTCCCTTATTAACCGGACATTTCATCATTTCATAACTTTCTTTGCACTTGGACATACAATAGTTAGGACTTAGGGTATGTTTATGTGACTAATACCAAATTGCAGTAGCTAATTACAATCCGGTCCTTTCCACACTTCACATACTCTAGATGCTACTTACTATGTCCCTAATGCATTCTCGTTTCTATGGGCACAAGCTATCTTGGCTGGCATCTACATTCCTTATCTCATCCTACTTTGTTCTTCTAGAGTCCTAGTTTAAGTCTAGATACTGCATTAGTACCTAAATCTCTTAAACCAAGGCTTTGATACCAACTTGTGACGCCCACTCCCAGACTTGGCTCTAGAAGGGGTCACGCATCGAATTTACTCATGAACACAAGGTATCAACAGAGATAACTAAGCAGCGGAAATTTTAAAACTTTTATTTATATGCCAAGTACTACAAAGTAAGAGATAATGTACATAAGGGGATACTAACTATTGCTACGTTTTTATTGCTATAACTATGCCAGCTTGCCAAAACCCTCCTTCCGTCCGATAGCTTGCCCGTCTAATCCCTTATCACCAGGGTCTTCTCATAACTAGTCGAAGCCTCACTCTGACCTGACATACATACATATTTTGGAAAAATGCCAGCTTGCGCTGGTGAGTTCTATATTTTAAAAGCTTTACCTCGGCGTGAGGTTTAAAACCCTTGGACCTACAAGATCCCTTTTTCATAGACATTTATCAAGTATAATATATATCACAATTATACAACACGTAATATTCCTTAATAGGAAACATCCTCCTATAAAACTATGTATCCCGCTATCCCTTCCTACAACCCCAACATTTATTACCAGTGTAAACCCTGCTAAAGTATAAGTAGAGAAACCATCCTTGCCGACTGCCGAGTTTACCCCTCTAGGGTATTTCCTATAACGGTCAGTCGCCCCGCTTTCCCTTATTTACTAATAGCCAAGTTTACCCTTCTAGGGTATTCCCTGTAACGGACAGTTGCACCGTTTTCCCTTATTTGCTAACTGCCGAGTTTACCCTTCTAGAGTATTCCCTATAACGGACATTTGCTTTCGCCCCTTTTCTATTTGTAGTGATCTCTAAACCCTATTGAGTAACACTACTTCCTAACTTCCCCTATAACACTACCCGCCCCTAGTTAAATACCCAAGTGACTTAAGATTATTAGTAAACAGTGATAAGGTCTTCATATATTGCAACAAGTGGACATCCCCCAATTTACCGTTGGTGTATGTATACAGGGCATATCATCCACACTTCTGATATACCGGGTAACTAATATTATTATGCTTATATATAGGAAGTACCAGCGGCGTATCCACCACATAATAATAAAGCGAATGCATCACCTGTTCTCATATAAGCCTACATATTCACTATAACGTTTACTAATAATTCCTTTATCACTTGACTATTTAATTTCGAAGCAAATATAGCACATATCACACCATAGTCATTATAATTACGTCATAATACGTACAAATGTTTAACATCATTTTCATAACACATCATGATGCGTTGCATATTGGATATATTTATATTATCGAATTCCCGCATTTTTAACCAAGTTTTGATTAAGTTTTATTGGATTTTGGTGCTTAATTGTAAAATTTATGAAAAACAGGTTTTGATCGGGTCATTTGTTGATTTTGGTTGGAAACGTGGAAGAGGAGGCTTGGTGGTGAGCGGATTTGGAAGATAGAAGTTTTTCAAGTATTTTTGCTGTTTTTACAAGCATGAGGACCGCATGGTATTTCTATTGCATAGTGCTCGAGGTCCCCATGAATCTGTCAGAGGCGGTGCGAGGATCGCATGGATCCTCTTCAGAGCAGTGCTCGCGTTCCTCATGGGACTGTCAGAGGAGGCATGGGGACCGCATGGGTTCTCTACAAAAAAAGCTCGCGGTCCTCTTCGTCGACCAGATACTAAAAACCCTCATAAACCCTTATAAAAAGGGGGAAGCCGTTTTTCTTCATACGAACTCTCCCATTTCGATCAGATTACATATTTTGAGGGTTCTAAGCTCGATTTTGAGAAGATCAAGGGTTAGGAGAAAGGAATTTGGAAGGAAAAGCTTGAAGAATTGAAGATTTCGGTTTGAAATTCATCATCCTTCTTAGATTTCTTCCTAGATCTTGTTTGTTTTGACATGTTTATCTCAGATTTGAGTTGTTTCATGTTTAGATTCATGATGTTAGGCAAGATTTCTTAGTACTACTTGGTAATGGATTGAATTTGGGTTTTTGTTGAGTTTTACTTTGACTTTGACTTTTCCATGTGATTTGATTTTGATGCTACGAAATCTGATTTGGATTGATGGAATGATCATTTTAACTTGTTTATCCTCTGTTGTGATTGCTTAATGTGATTAAATTGCTTAGGATTGAAGAACTTCAACCTAATTAGTGATTTGATCATTGTTTGCTTTGACTTTTATTAGTCTTTGTTCAAATGCATGATAGGAGACCTTCTACATGATCTTGCAATTATGATTTTAGGCTGATCTTGTATGATATTTGTGTGGAATTGAATTGACCAATTTGTTTAGCACACTAGGTGGTTGTTTGGCATTGTCGCTAGGTTAGAATACTTGAGAACTTAAGGTTTTGACCCTCTTGTACGTGTTGAGCATTGCCTAGGTCTCATTGACTCCAATTTAGATTTCTACCACGTTATAGGATCCATATTGAGAGACCTCTCGAGTGGCTTGTGTTTCGTGTGAGTCTGATTTGCTTTGACCTAAGCGGTTTGACCCTTTAGCTTCAACAATCAAGTTAGCTGCCCGGACTTCATTTCAGGATTGCCTAGATAGCGAGGATGTGTCTATAGTCTTAGTTATCCCGGTAATTGTCATTTGAGGGGAGTGTCACATGGATTAGTTAGTTTAGAAGTCAATTTTAGACCCAGAGGATTCCTTGCCAGGTAGTAACCTTTTGCTCATCTGAATTTCACCTTAGATCCCATTGCTTTGATTCCCTAGTTATTCCAATTACTTGTTTATTTGTTTCTTTACTTTTCTTAAATCTTTCCTATTGCATCGGTTAAATATTAGTTATGATACATTATCGGGAGTCTGATTACGCGTCCGTGGATTGATACTCGGTACTTATTGATACTATATTGCATACAACGGGTACGATTGCCATAGTGTGTGGTTTGGTCACTCAGTATTTACCATTTTTAACTTAACCGTTTTTCTTGTTCAAATCCGAAACATCAAGTTTTTGGCGCCATTGTCGGGGGCGTGCCAGCTTTCGAGACCTATCAGAGCTAGTAGTTTAACTATTCACTCATTTCCTGTTATTTGTGTTATTCGCATGTTTCTAGTATGTTTGCTTATTTCTGTGTTTGCTTTCGTGTTAGTTAGTTTATTAGCTTAATTTAGTTTCTTTCTAATCTGTTTCTGTTTTCTTTTTCTTCTGTTCATCGGTTTATGCACATTCATCGGAGGAGGAGTCATTTTTCACCGTTGTCCAAGCCTGAGAGGGTTTTTCATAGACTTCGACGTTTGGAGGCACTACCAGTTCCAGTTCTGATGGCAGCGAGACGTACACTCGCCGATTACGCTCGTCCCGACGTCGATGGGACGCAACCTAGCGTTATTCGACCTGTCGTTGAAGCCAACAACTTCGAGATCCGTCCACAAACCATCACGATGATTACTAACACCGTTCAGTTTGATGGGTTACCCAATGACGATCCGATGGCTCATATCGCGAACTTTCTTGAGATTTGTGATACTTTCAAGATTAATGGTGTTTCATCCGAGGTAGTTAAATTGCGACTTTTCCCATTTTCTCTTCGCGGTGTAGCGAAGACATGGCTGCAGTCCTTACCTCCTGGTTCGATTACTTCATGGGCTACTTTGACGCAAAAATTCATCTCAAAATGTTGGGCTATACTTTATGAGGCATGAACATTAGACTTGGGCTTACTTAGATGTGGGCTTGATATGTTTACGACTTGGGCCGGTTTCTTCTTGTGGGTTTATGATTTTCATTAGGGCTTTTGTAAGGGTAGTATAAATACCCATGTAGTTCATGTTTATGACTAGTTCTCGATTACGATTTTGTTCCTCCCTCTTGTATTTACGATCGTGAACTCGTGCTAGTAGAAGATTGATCAAGTTTCATTCGAGATTTGATTGTGTTGCTTTATTCTTCATCTCATTTCAAGTCTCTTTCATCATCTTCTTGTCGAATCACTCACAAACAAGGATTCCGCACTTGTTTGTGTTTACGATATCATGAACGATTGTTGTTTCGGGACCAATAATTGGTATCAGAGCAGAGAATCATCTGATTTGAGGTTCCACGATATTAGATTCGAGTGTTTGGCTGGAAAAAGTGGAAGCTTGCTGCTAT
>JBCNJP010000006.1:42309610-42402361 GCA_039602395.1 Deinandra increscens subsp. villosa
AAAATCAAAAAGAATTTAGTGTGTTTTGATATAAATTTGATAAAAATAAAAAAGATTTTACTTCTGCATTATTTTTGATCAACTGAATTCAGAAACAACAAATCTGTTGATTATTAAACCACAATCAGTGCTAAAATCAGTACATCATGTTTGAATTTTGAAGAAATTGAAGTTTTGGGTTAAAAATGAAACATTTGAAAGTTGAAGGGTCTTATTTGTCACAAAGTGATCCGGCGGACCATATGGTACGCCGGGCGGACCACTTTGGGTATAAATAGAGGAATCTGATCCGGGGTTTGCATAACCCACGTACCACATACATTTCACTGAAAAAAAACCCTATTATTCTCTCAGCTGTTTTTCTCAGATTTCTCGATGAATAACGAACCTTTGCGTGTGATTTTTGTTGCTACAGGTAGGTATTCACATTGCGCATCTATGGATGGTCTTCATTTGTGATATAATGGTCTAGATTGTTAGATTTATATAGGTTTAAGTCTCAATTTTTTTAAAGAAAACCGACTTGGATGCTTTAACTGGTTCTATTTGTTCTTAGTACACTTTGAGCACATGTACAGGGTCGGAAACTTGTATAGATCAAAACCTTCGTGTTCATTTCCAAAACAAGCACTAGATTGTGCATCAAAATCGAGAGTGACTGTTCGGTATTCTGATCGTCCGCCGAACCACATGGTCCGCGGTGGACCAGATGATCCGCTGAAGACCAACTGGTTCGCGTTTGGTCCGTTTGACCAAAAGTGATCCACGGTCAATTTTTTCTAGTCCGCCGGACCATATGAACCGCTGAAGACGATTTGAAACGCATTTGGTCCGTTTGACCAAAAGTGATCCGCGGTCAATATTTTCTAGTCCGCCGGACCAGATGAACCGCGCGACCAAACTTGGTCCGCAGATGGTCCGTTGATAAAATTTTGAAAATTGTTGATATTTGTTGGTCATTCTGATTCTATTATGTGTTTTTAACGTCAGTTTGTTATGATGATTTGTATAGATATGACTGAGTTTAAGTCGATTGGAGAACATAACGTGTGTGCATTCTTAGATGCAGCTGAACGCTGGAAACCTAATTTCCTCGACATATTTGATTTTATGCGAAGATCAAGAATTTACTATGCTGCCACTCATGTTTGTACACCATACAAAGATTTGCTGGTTATGTTTTGGAATTCATATCAAGTGGATTGTTCAGTGGTTCCATCAGTAATCCGTGCAAGAATTCTCGAGACTGATGTGATTATTTCTGAAGCTGATGTGAGGAGGGTTTTGAGATTCAATGATCAAGCTGATTATCCAACAGAATTTCATGAAGCTGATTTGGTAGCTTTACTCAAAAGGATTAAGTATGATGGTCAGTTGTATGTTCCATGGTATCTTAAAGCTAATCTGAGTCCTCCGTACAAATATCTCATGCATGTTATAATCAAGTGTTTTGGAAACCGAACAAGAGGTCAAGAAGAATTTGATTTAAAGGTCTTATCAATTCTTTTCTGCCTTGGTGCTGAATAGGCAATTTAACTTCTCTGGTTGGATTTTCAACTACATGAAAGACAACATCTTGACAAAGCAAGTGAGAAGTATTATGTATCCGAGGTTTGTGCAGATGATTTTAGATGCATTATATCCTGGTTTTCCAAAGAATCCAGGTGCAGCGTTGGAGATGAAACATATGAACAGAGTTGTTGTTGGTAAAATCCCAATATATCAGAAGCGTAAAGGAAACAAAGCTGCTCCACCGGTTAAACGTTTAATTGGTCATCTTGCAAAACCGGATTATGTAGCTCCGGCTGATGGAGCTGCCAAACATTCTGATAGTTCTGATGACGAGTTGGAGTATGATGACAACGGTTTTCCTATTGAGATAGCGGAAGATGAAGAAGAGAATCAGAATGTTCCTGAAGATCAAGCACAAAATATTCAACAACATGTTAATCAAGACCACGTACCTATACAACAACAACAACCTGAGCCTGTTGTTCATGAGAATATCGTTGAACCTGAAGCTATTAATCTTCAAGATGATGATATGACTACTGATGCTGATATGTCTAAGGATAATGATGCTAGTGAGAGTTCATCTGAAACTGAATCAGACTCTGGTGATTATGTTACAATTTTGCATAATACCAGAGAAATTCCAGTGAAGAGGGGTTCTAAGGCTCACATTGCTTATTTAAAGTCTCAGAATCAGGATACTTCACTATATGAGTCTAGAACCAAGCAGGTTGAGGATAACGATGATGATCCTTTATATACTCCTGTGATGGAGGAACCTGTTGCAAAGTCTAAGCCAGTGGATAAAGGCAAAGCTCCGATGGTGGGTACTGGAAAGCGTTTTAAACGAATGGCTAGACCAAATTTTTCAGTAAAGCAAGGTTCGTTTCTAGCTGATGCTAGCTAGAAAATCTGGTCAAAGTCCACCTCGTAAGAAGCAAAAGGTTCAGCCTCAGTCTTCGGTTCCAGTGCAACCAACAACAAAAAGTGTGAATGTTCAAAGTTCTTCTGTTCCACCTGCTAAAAAGCTTATCATCAGAAGGTCGTCTACTACTACTTCTTCTGCTACTGCTTCTACCACTGCTGCTGCTACTCAATCAACCATTTCTTCTGCTGATCTCAAGCTGGCACTTCATCAAACTAGACTTGATGAGTTAGAATCAACAAATCGTCAGCAGGCAGATGAAATCAGAGGGTTAAAGAATCTAGTAAAGGAATTGGTGTCTCGGGATCAATCTAAAGATCGTGAAATTGCCAGTTTAAAATCTAGAGATGAGGAAAAGGGTCGTGAAATTGCAAAGTTACAACAACTATCAATTTCCCTGGGTGAGCAGTTAAATCTCTTGCTCAAACCTGCTCAGGGGGAGACAAGACCGAATCCTGATGAAGGTTGTAAAGATGATGATGTAATGAAATATTTGAATGATGATCCTGATCCTGAAGGAGGTGTAGGTGGAGCTTGTTCGGGTACTAGGGTAGCTGGTTCATCTGCTGCTGCTGGTTCGTCTACTACATCTCAGGGGGAGTCTGATGATCATGTTTATGATGTGACCCCGATTACAAGAGTTGAGCTAGGAGAAGGGGAGTTCGTGAATCCTTATTCGAAAGAGCAACTTGCTGCAATTTTTGCTCTAAATGTTGAAGGTGTGGATAATGTTCCATTTGCTGATCCATACAAAGAAGAAGATTCAGATGAGAATGTTGATTATGAAGAAGAGCAGGTAGAGGTGGAAGATATCACTGCTGAAGAATATCCTAATGATCCAAAGGTGTATGGAAATTTTACAGATAATGATCAGTCGGAAGGTTTCAATTTCTTTGGTAAAGATGATGAAGAAAAGATTGATGAAGAATTAAAAAAGAAAGATTCTGAGAAACAATCTGAACAGCCAGCATCAACCGAATCTGAAGATTTATCTGAAGAACAAGAGAAAAAGATGTTATTTGATGCATGGTTAAAAGAACAAAGGGCGAAGAAGATGCCGGTGAAATCGTCTACAAAGGATGTTGATCAAAAGAGATTCTTTGAAAGGAAAGGTAGAGAAGCATCTGGCAGAATAATCAGTTGGATGTATGATTCTCAACTCAAATGCTATGCAATCAAGAAAGAGTTTGGGATCATCTATCTGATGTACGCTACAAGATTTAATACACTGCCGGTTTGTGATGTAAGAGACTTATCCAGAACTCCATTTTTGAATTATGGAAATGATAAGTTGGCTGGAGTTTTCAGAGACAAACTGATTGAAGAATGTCAAGGAAAGTTTCAATTTCTAACTCCTCAAAGACCAAGGTTTGTTGAGCATCCAACTGACATCCACCCGAAAACTGGAAAGCCGATGATCATTGTGAAGTACAAAAAGCCTGTTCAGTTGAAGAAAATTCCTTTGAAGAAGCTTGAACAGGATTTCATCAAAACATTGAGATGGTGGTATTATGATGAAAATTCTGGTGAAGCAGTGGTGGTGGTTAAAGAAGAAAACAAAGTGGTCAGACTGTACGATCCTATGTGGTTAATCAACTTATCCAAAGATGACATAGATAAACTCTATCACTGTAATATTCTATACAAGGCTGAGCATGCTGAACAAGCCTTGCAGTTTCAACGGGTGATTAGAGTTTGTTTTGCTTTTGGGATTCATGCGGGGAACAACAGAAGACAACACTGGAAGGAGACTGAATCAAGAACTTCAGAAGACTAGCACAAGACAAGGGGGAGTTTGTTGAAGCATATTTCAGTGTCTAGTGCTAGGTCTAGGTAAAGTGTCATTGTAATAGTTAGTTTGTGTTTTCTGATCTTAGCGGACCAGGTACAGACCAGATGGTATGTCGGACCATCTGGTACGCTGGTTAGTTGGTCCGCTGACCAGAACACCTATATATATGTTTAGCTCATTTAGAGAGGTGTAGTTGTGAGGTTTTGAGCTGTTAACTGTGTGTTTTCTAAGGTGTAACCTGTAACTCTCTGTAACTCTCTCTCTGAAGGTTTGAGCAATAAACGAAGTGTTATTTACCTTGTTGTTTACCAAATCTGTGATCATGATGCATTAGCAAGATCGATTATGTCTTCACAGTTTTTGGAGTTTACGACAGTTTCTTGGCTGTTCTTAGGGTCTACGACTGGTGTTCTTCATCAAGTCCGAGTTTACAAGCTGCAAATAGGAGTTTACGACTTCAAGATTGGATTTTTAAGTGTTTACGAGCTTGTTTACGACTCGGTATTGTGTTTATGACTTCAAGATTCGAACTTAGGGTGTTTATGATTTAGTTTACGATCCGGAGGAGTTTACGACCGAGTTTACGATCCAGGTGTGTTTACGACATGGTCTACGATCTGCAAGCGTGTCAAAATCGTAAACTGGTGTTTAAGATCGGAAACCCATTTGAACTAATTTTTAAATTTACCTAAGCTTTCGTCATGGACTTTGAACTTAGTATGTACCAAAAACTAGACTTTGAGATTGGATCAACCACCCGTCCTCCAAGACTTAATCGGCCGACAACTCCCTTGAATGGAAATACATATTTCAAAATCATTTGAAAAGTGTTGACTTGAGACTTTGGAGATCTGTTGTCAATGGGCCATTCATTCCTACTCACACTAAAGCGGGAAAAGTTGGAGTGGTGAAAACTGAAGCAGAATACTCGGATGATGATTGGGAAAAATGTAACAAGGATGAGAGAGCATATGCTATCATGACAATGGCATTGACTCTGAAAATTGTACAAGGGTTTAAGAAGTACAAGACTGCAAAGAAACTCTGGGATGCTCTGGTGGTGGCATATGAAGGAAATCCAGATATCAAGGCAAGCCGTAAACAGATGCTGAAGCAGATGTTCAACCTATTCAATCACATTCAAGGAGAGTCCTTTGAAGCTCAAGTTCAAAGATTTGTGTCCTTAATTACTGTGATGTCAAGCTATGATGTTGAACCCGGACTGGAAAGAACCCGGACTGGAAGCTCAAGTTCAAAGTCCTGGAATACCAACATTTCAATAATCAAAGACAACAACAAGCTGGATGAGTTAACTGTTGATGAGCTAATTAACAAACTGAAGTAAAAAATGATTGATGATAAACAGAGAGAGCTGAATCATCTAAGTTCACTTAGCATGGCGGGAAAATTGAATCAGGCACTCCTATCTGAAGAATTTGGCCCAAAACAGGCTGGAAGTTCGTCTGCAAATGATTCAAGTTCAAACACAAAGTCAATTGCTTTTGTGGCTCGATCTCAAGAAAATTCTAGTGGAATGGTCAACCCTGATGAGGCAAATGCCACAAATGATCCCAACTTTGCACTTGGAATGGGATTTATGAATAGTTATCATGCGCTTATGGCTGGAACATTGGTGCCTGCTGAGATGTTGTCAGGTGAACTGAACCAGATTAATCCTGAGGATGTGGAAATTCTTGATGTTTCCTGGCAAATGGCAATGGCAGTTTTCCACGCTAAGAAGTTTATGGAAACTACTGGAAGGAATGTCTGGAAAGATCAGGATAAGATACGAATGGGTTTTGATAAGAGAAAGCTCAGATGTTTCAACTGTGATGAGTACGAACATTTTGTAAGGGAATGTACTAAGCCAAAAAAGGATTGTGGGGAATAAGATACGAATGGGTTTTGATAAGAGCAAGCTCAGATGTTTCAACTGTGATGAGTACGAACATTTTGAAAGGCAGAGACAAAGGCCTTGGTTGTGCAGGATTGTGGGGAATATCAATGGGCTTCACAGGTAAAGGAACTCAGTCTAACTCGTACTATGATTGCTAAGATGGAGAATGATGATGAAGAGGAGCATGCATTTGTGATCACTGAGGAGAAGACATGAGATGAGCAGGAGAACCTGGTTGAAGACAAGGAAGCATTTGCAGCCGAGGTCGACAACACAAAGGTATGTACTAATCCCACTTGTGCACGTTTAATTCCTGGCCTTAGACAACTTTGGAAGAATAGTGAGATAGAATTATTTGATATGCAATGCTCTAGAAGTTCGTTTAAGGGAAGATGGGAAAAGAGTGAGGAGAAAGTCAAAGCACAGAAACTAGATATAGAGAAATACCAAGCCCTTGCCACTCAAAAGTCTGTTCTGTATGATAGTTGAGCTTAGGAAGCAGGTAGATGAACTCAAACATCAGAACAATGAATTACAAGTGAAATTAGATGTAAATCAGATGAGAAACAAAAGAATGCTCAAAGCTGGTAAGGCTTTGTCCACCTGCCTAACTGATATTCGATTTGGTAAGGATAGAGGAGGAATAGGAATTAGCTTTTCTGAAAAAAATACGAATAGTGTTCCTCAACCTGTGTCTAGGGATATAATAGGTATGATCTATGAGGAGGATCAGGTAGATAGATCTAAATCAGAAATGCATGAAGCAGGACCTCCCATAGATAGTGTTCTGGTTGGTGTGAAACCCATGACTGAAGAGGAGTTAGAATATGAGAAACATATGACCTATGGTTTGGATAATCAGAATAAATCGGTGTCACTCACATGTGAACCGGGTCCATCCCAGGAATCATTAAACGATAATGTTAGTCCTTCTGATGTTTTTGTTTCATGTGCAGATGAAGTAGGAATCCAAGATGTTTCTGGGAAGGATGTCGAATGCTTAAGAGTCAAGGAGTGTCATGAGTCTAGTAGTTTAATTTCTGATTTACCTAAGGACTATGTTTTGGCATCTACATCTGAACTTAATGCGTCTAAGTCAAAACAATTAATGTTTCCTATGTCTTCAAAACATGTTTCTAATTCTAATGAAGTAGTTAATGGTTTAAAATTCGTGTACCCAATACTAAAGCAGGTCGTGAGTCTAAACCCAAGGAATTTGTTCCTTTTCCCCAAGTTGTGTCTACTTTCAACCGAACGAACAAGTCAAAATTGGAACAGTTTTGTTTAATCACACAACCTGAAAAGGTTACAAAACATTTCATACACAGATGGGATGATAAGCCTGAATGGAAGTCATCATACCCAAGACGCTCGTATGTTTGTAGCCATGTGAACGGGCCTAGACTTATAAACTGTTTTCAATGTGGAAAACCAGGGCATTTTGCTGCAAATTGTTTAAATAAACCTTATCAACCATACTATCCGCAAAACCCACGGACTAGTATGTTGCAGAAAATGATGACAGGTGGAAGTAAAAATCCGAAACAACAAGCTGTGTCTCAGGGGAAGCAAAGTTCAAACCAATGAAGACTCAACAGTCTAAGGTTTTAAACACTAAAACTCCAGTGACAAAGCTTGTTGATGAAAAATGGAATGTGGCCAAAACTCCGAAACCAACCTACACACCTAAAGGAGTTTACCAAAGAAAAGATAAGATGAAATCTGAACTTGTTGAAAAACAGGTACCTAAAACAAAAAGGTTTTCTCAACCTAAAGGTAAAACAAAGGTTAAGAAACAGGTTTCTAAATCAAAAGATGTTTCTCAAACAAAACAAGTTGTTCAAACAAAATTGAAACTTGAGTGGACACCTGTCAAGAAACATGCAGATAAAAAGGTCACATCTCCACAGAAGAAACCTGCAACTGTAAAGAATCAAACCAATGTGTCAAAACCTCAGAAACACATTTTATGGAAACCAAAAGTCAACACTCAAAGTTTGAGTGTAACTGAATCAAAAGCATGAATGTCCCTTAAATTAGTCAACTACATTGACTCAAAGGGTGTGCCTAGATCTGTTATGGCCTGGGTACCTGACTCTAACTGATCTTTGATTTATGTAGGGACAACCAAGAAGAACTGTCAACAATCTCTGGTACGTTGATAGTGGTTGCTCCCGACATATGACCGGAGATTTATCACTTTTGGAAGAGGTTCAAGATTTCAATGGACGAGGTGTTTCTTTTGCTGGTGGAGTAGGTGGCAAGATCAGCAAGAAAGGTGTGGTGAAGAATGGTAGTCTAACGTTCTCTGATGTGCATTATGTGGAAGAGTTGTCACATAGTCTGCTCAGTGTTTCGCAGATTTGTGATCGAGAATATTCTGTGTTGTTCAATAGCAAGGAATGCATTATTCTCAAACCTGGAGTCAAGATTCCTGAGGAGTGTGTCTTGATGCGTACACCTAGGCGAGGAAATTCTTATCTTCTCAACATGGGTAATCCTCCGCCGTGTGACGTGGCTTGTCTTATTTCAAAGCAAAATGAAAATCTGGCATTGTTATGGCATCGTCGTCTGGGACATGCCAACATGAAGAATCTGACCAAGATGGAAAAGGGAGAGCATGTTAAAAACCTCCCCATCAAGGACTTCACATCAATTGCTAAGTATCAGCAATTGCTAAGTATCAACAATTGCTAAGTATCAGCAAGTTCTACATATGGATCTCTTCGGCCCAATGTAAGTGCTAAGTATCAGCAAGTTCTCATATTGCCTGGTGATAGTGGATGACTTCTATCGATTTACTTGGGTTTTCTTTTTGTCAAACAAACATGAAACTCCGGCACTTGTGAAACAGTTTGTTACTCTCATAGAGAATCAGATGAGCAAGAAAGTGAAGGCAATAAGATCAAACAACGGAACAGAGTTTAAGAATGTTGAATTGAATATGTTCTGTGGAGAGAAAGGTATAGAAAGGCAATACAGTGCACCGTACACACCTCAACATAATGGTGTTGCTGAAAGAAGAAACAGAACACTCATTGAAGCTGCAAGAACTATGTTGTGTGAAGCAAGACTGCCAATTTTCTTTTGGGCCGACGCAGTCAACACTACTTGTTATGTACAAAATCGGGTACTTTTGAACAAGCGGCATGAGAAGACGCCTTATGAGATTATTTATGGAGAAAAACCAAAGGTGGGGTACTTTAAGACCTCTGGGTGTCCTTGCACAGTCTTAACCCAATCTGGTGTGGGGAAATTCGAAGCAAAGGCTGATGAATGCTACTTTGTTGGGTATTCTGCAAATAGTGCTTATCGAGTCTATAACAAAACCACCAAAGTGATAATTGAGGCATTCAATGTTGACTGGTTGGAAGACAGTCTGACTGATGCTGGAACTGGGCCAGACTGGATCTTTGATTATGGGTCATTGTTTGAAGGTTTCAACTTCTCAAATATGTTTCCTAGTCTGAGAGAAGAAGAAGACATCATTGCTCCAGCTCCTGAAGTAAGGCCATCTGTGGAAAATGTTAGTGACAGTGTATCAGCAGCAGCTCCTAAGGATGATAATGTGAATGTTCCAGAATCTTTAGGAACTCATGATGATCAGAAGGAGTAAAAAAAACCCAAGGTATGAATGATAATGTTAATGATACTAACCTGTCTTTTTCTGTTTCAGTACCAGATGTTCAAGCTACAAGAATCAACATATATCATCCTCTCAACAATGTGGTCGGACTAGTGTCGGCAGGTGTCACTACTAGAAGCCGCATGGGTGACATCAACTTCTGCATGTACTCATGCTTTATCTCTCAGATAGAGCCTCCAAATGTGATGGTAGCTCTTAAAGATCCAAGTTGGATGGAGGCTATGCACGATGAATTGAATCAATTTTCAAAATTGGGAGTGTGACATCTAGTGAAAAGGCCTGATAATAAGAAAGTTATACCCACAAGATGGTTGTACAAGAACAAGAAAGATGATACGGGTGTGATTGTGAGAAACAAAGCCAGGTTGATTGTTCAAGGTCACAGACATGTTTATGAGATTGATTATGATGAGGTGTATGCACCGGTGGCCAGATTAGAAGCAATTCAAATATTCCTTACTGTAGCAACATATCTCAACTTCACAGTGCATCAGATGGATGTGAAGACAACTTTTCTTTATGCTGAAATGAAGGAAGAGGTTTATGTGGCTCAACCGCCAGGGTTTGTTGGTGACGAGTATCCAGATCATGTGTATCTTCTAGATAAAGCTCTATATGGTTTGCATCAAGATCCACGAACGTGGTATGAGACTCTATCAAAACATTTGGGGGAAAATGGTTATACAAGGGGAGTGGTTGATCAAACTCTGTTCAGAAAGAAGGTGAGAGATGATATCATTATGGTGCAAGTTTATGTGGATGACATCATCTACGGGTCAACGAATGAAGATTTATGCACCGAGTTTGAGGATATCATGAGAAAGAAATTTGAGATGAGTGATCAAGGGGAGATGAACTTTTTCCTGGCATTACAGGTCAAACAAGATGAATCTGGGATTCTCATTCATCAAGCAAAATATGTGAATGAAATCCTGGAAAAGTATAAGATGCAGGACTCCAAGCCCATCTCCACTCCCACGACATCCTGACCTCTACTCACAGCTGATGCAGATGGGGAATCAGTGAGTGAATTCATGTATCATTCAATGATCGGTTAAGTCAGGTACTTGACAGCAAGCAGGCCAGATATCATGCATGTAGTGAGTGTGTGTGCACGTTACCAGGCTAATCCTAAACTCTCTTATTTAGCTGCTGTTAAAAATATTTTTAGGTATCTGAAGGGCAGGCCTCGGCTTGGACTTTGGTATCCTAAGAATACTGATTTCAATTATTTGCGTTTACTGACAGCGATTATGGAGGTAGTGATCTTGACAGGAAATCTACAACTGGTGGGTGTCAATATTTGGGAGACAGACTCATTTCATGGCAGAGCAAGAAGCAGCATACCGTTTCGAAGTCAACTGCAGAAGCTGAATATGTGGCAGCATCAGCTGGATGCTCGCAGGTAGTATGGATTCAGAACCAGCTCACTGACTACGGTATGGAATTTCTTAATACTCCAATTTTTTGTGATAATGCTGCTGCTTCGCAAATTGTCAAGAATCCTGTTCAACATTCCAAAACAAAGCACATAGATATCAAGGTACATTTCATTCGTGATTGCTATGATAGGAAGTTGATTCAGCTTGAAAAGGTAAACTCCGAGCAAAATGTTTCTGACCCTTTCACAAAACCCCTTCCTCGTCCAAATTTTGAAATGCGTGTTGAAGGCCTAAGGATGATTGCCTTCGAGGAATGATCTGATCAAAACTGTTTGTATATAGTTTTGTTTTTATTTTTGCTTTGGTATTATTTTCAATTACTTTTGGGTTTATTCAATTAAAAAAAAATTGTGTTTATGTAATCAAAATCCTCATAAAAACAGGGGAAGAAATGTTATAGTTTCAGAAAATCAGAAAATCTGTTTAAGGTTTTTATGAAGTCTTTTGTGTTTGCCTTGAGTTGGTAGGAAGTGATATAAATGTCCAATACATTCGGAGACTGACACGTGTAAAGCTGAAGTGAAAGATTGCTCAAAGATGATATGTCGGTAAGCTCAACCCAAAAACTATGATCATCAATGTAAGTGAAGTAAACTTAACTTCTATGTATGTTTAGTTTTCTGTCCTAGTTCACATGGTTTAAAAAACTGAGTCCCAGCAAAAATGGGTTGAGAGTGGTATCTACCTAGTATTCACACTCTCACATGCCATGTTCTGCTGTTATGACAACACCACAGAAAATGAAAAGAAAAATGAAAACAAAAAGAAAAATGAAAAGAAAAAGAAAGATAATAAAATAATTATTTTGTTTGGTCTTCTCTGCGTGCTTATGCGGCCGACATGATCACCAACTGATAATTAAGGAAATAAGTGGTATTCATAACGGTGTTGCATGGTTCCTCAAGTTGGGGGTTTGTGAATCCTCAATAAACTCTGAGGTTGGGTAGGTTTTGCTATGAACAATTGGGTGTGGGGACGGTTAAACATGACGATAATATTGTACCATTATTAAGCACGTCAAAATGACTGGATGTGAGTTTATGTGGTCAAATATTCTGGTAATCATCTAGAGCGTCGAGTAACAGAAGCTGAAAAGGGTTCCTCAGTCAAAGATAAGTCTGGTTTGATCCATGAAAATCATCAGCTTCAAGGCAAGTATATCTTTTTGTCTCGGTAATGGTTTAGCTTTGTTTTATGTTTTTACCATTTTGTTAAGTCTCTGACTATTTTAATTTTTTTTTATGATCAAGATCAGGTTCTCGGGGTATTTGTCTGAGGGGAAGTTTTGTAATTCTCAAAATTTTCAAAATTAACAATTTTTCAAGTGTTTTATCATTTAAATGAGGTTTGGGCGTATTTAAAATGTTTTTCACAACTTGAGGGGGCTTTTATGAAACATTTTTTTGACAAAACCCTCTAGACCCCCCCCCCCCCATTTACGATCCTCTCTCTCTTCTCTCTCCGTTTACGACTCCACCACCAAAACCCTAACCACCGCCCCTCCTTGCCAGAAAGTCTCTCGCTGGCTATCTCTGACCGCTCTCAGTAGAAATCGTGCACACCACCTCCCTCGTGTTCACTTTCCAACCACGGAACTCACCTCATATCGTCAAATCATCATTGTTTTCTCTCGGTTGCTTTTCTCCTTCTTCGCGTTTTCCTTTGATTTCACGAGATTAGAAGTCGATTCTGTGTTTCTGGTTGTTAAAAGGTAGTGTTAGATGTCTACTTTACATCTATGACTGTTTTTTATGTGTTTTCGAAGAGTTGCAGGTACAACAATGGCGGATCTCGGCGTTTACGATCGACGAGTTGAAGGAGACGACGATTCGTTGTTTACGATGACGTTTACGATCAACACGTTTACGATCAGCCACGTTTACGATCAGATGACGTTCACGATGTCTTGTGTTTACGACATAGGGTGTTTACGATCGGGCTTATCGTTTACGACTGGACTTTGCTTAACCCCGATCGTGAACCCATATTTAGATCGTAAACCCAAATTTCAATCGTAAACCCGTTAAAAGTCTGAATTTAAATCGTAAACGATTAAATAAACAAAAAATGGTTTTTTTAATCTCATCTAATTTAATTGCTCTTAAGATAAAATTGAACAAATTAATTTTTAAGAGCGTGTGTTTGGTTAATTGTGATTCAAAATCAAATTCTTTCCTTCAAAAGTTTCAATTGAGATTTTAGAACTTAAAAGGATAATGTGATAATCGATTGAACTTCAAGATGGTTTTGACAAGCATAGTTGCTCAATGATGTGATTAAACATGATGCACGTGTCTCGATTTCTCAGATGGCAGAAGAAATGATTGACGAAGAGATTCATTTTGAGAGAGACCACTGCATACCTGCTTATTTGGATGATCCTCCAGAGAAACACATGTAGTTGTTCTATTCTCTTGTTGCTGGGATGAACGTGTGCAAAATTAATCATGCACTCAGGACGCACGTGCTGATAGATTAGCAACTATTAAGAGAATTCCGGGGATCTGCCAGGGGAAGTCTTGATAAAACAAGGATTACTGCAACTGTTCAAAACCGTAGAATCGAGATTATAGAAGAAGATATTCGCCAGGGATTGAATATTACTGATAGAGCTGAGGATAAAATGGAATATACGAAGAATGAAGTGTTAGAGGGTGCACGTCTCTTGGGGTATGAAGGAAAATTCCCACCGATCTTCAAGAAGCTTTTGCCACACTACTGGAGGTGTTTGGCACACTACTTGCAGAAATCATTCTTGGGGAAGAGAATAAGTTTTGATCAACTAAACAAAGTGCATGGCACAGCATTTGTTGCACTGGCATTGGATTGGGTTGGCAATGCTGATTTGAGTGCAAGAGAGCAATTTCTCATGACTCCAAGGTTTGTACACATGGTGGTAATGAGGAAGTATCGAATGATTCAGGAAAGGGTTGAGAAGCTGGATATAAAATTCATGGATGATGGTGTCTTTGGTCTGCAATCTCAAGATAGAAAGTAAAAGAGCACGTTTCAAGGAAGACTTGAGTGGGCTAAAAGAGGTGCTTTCCCTAAGGTTGCAAGGGAACAAGATGAAGAATCAGATGCCGAACCTGAAGTGCCTCCAGTCAATGTATCTGTTGCTGAAGATCATGATGTTCCAGTGACTGTTCAGGGGGAACCAGAGAATATACCTTCAGATGAAGAAAATGTGATGGATGATATTTTCCCGGAGAATGAGAATTTGGCAGATGATATTTATGGTGATCTGCAGCCAATCACTTAGAAGAGAACAAGAGATAACTTGAGTTCTTCTTCAAGTGATGGTGCAATCCCTCAAGAGATAAATATTAATGTTGCTGATGATGATGTGTTTGAAGAACCTATTCCTACGTGTGAACCTTCACCAAGAAAGAAATCTGATCCAAGATCTATCAGATTCAAGTTCCAAAAGACAAGCTCAAGCTTGATGGTGTTTGAATCATCGGGTGAAAATGTTGAGAGCACATTAATTGATGATGATCAAGCAGATGTACAAGAGACAAATCTAACTCAAACTGAAAGTCCTATTCTGAATGAACACAACCTAGTTCACGAGGAAAGGCAATTCTTCGAAGCTGATAGCTCGTTTGTTGAGCCCAACCCAGTGAGAGTAAATGTTTCTACTGAATAAGGCCAGGGTCCAATCATTCCAAGCTTGCGTCCATATCCAACACTTGTTGGAGAAAGTGTTCAAACTGATGATCTCCCGGTAGACCTTCGGATAAGTGCTGATCCTCAAATCAACTACCTTTTATCTCAAAACAGGAAGATAGAGGGAGAAATAAAAGAACTGAAGGAAGAAAACAGGAGACTGAAGGAGAAGGAGAGGAAGAATGAAGCCAGTATTAGGTCTTTGTATTCAGGATATCTTGAACTGAGGAAGAAATTGGAAGATTTGAAGGGAGCTGATAGTTCAAATGCTCAGGGTTCTTCTCAAGGTGCTCAAACAGCTGATGTAGTGCATGAAGATGAAGGTGATGACACCATTGAGATGTCTGACTATGTTCGAGGAGGAAGATTCATCTCGAAAGCACCATAAAGTCATGAGAATTGGTTCAAGGATTTCTTCCAGGGACCTCCCCCTAAGCTGTACACAATTGATGTGGGTGAAAGTGAAATTGACAATAGGGGGAGCCGTGAACCTATCCTGTGCTGGCACTACGATGGTGAGAAGAAGCTGTTTGCTGTAATCAGAGATGGCTATGGTCCAGTGGAGTACTACAGAACTCGAGGTCTATTTCACTCCTGGACTGAGACAAAGATGAGAAATTTGTTGAGGGCTCCATTTATTAACAGATGGATGAATGCACATGGAGACCTTGTTCGTAACAATCTGATAAGCCATCTTGAGGAAAACTTTGCAAACTTTGACCTCAAGCAAACAAAATGGGTTCAGACTGGAACCGACCCTATTACGAATGAGCCTGTAGGAGAAGTGAGGCGACCACCCACCAAGAGAACTCGAGTGATCAACATGTTGGACGAGATTGAAGATGGCACACTTGTGAGAAACTTTGACAATTCGTTTTATGATCCAACAACTCATGAGGTGGTGGTGGTCTGCAAGAAGATGCAATAATTTCGCTTCTATGATCCTGCACTATGATCCAACAACTCATGAGGTGGTGGTGGTCTGCAAGAAGATGCAATAATTTCGCTTCTATGATCCTGTTGATTTGCTGAGGTTTGGAGAACGTGATATCAAACTCCTGGCCACCCAACCTATCCTTGGTGATGAACTTGATTTTGAAAATGCTACAAGGGTGCGAATCTTTCATGGAACAGCAAACAGGATTGTGGAACGTGAATGGTGGTCTAGGAAGGAGTCTCACACCATCCGATTTGATTTGCTTCTTCCTTAGACTGTCTAATGGTTCATGCATAGGGGAAGATTGTTGGGCTATACTTTGTGAGGCATGAACATTAGGCTTGGGCTTACTTGGATGTGGGCTTCATATGTTTACGACTTGGGTCTCTTGGGCCGGTTTCTTCTTGTGGGTTTACGATTTTCATTAGGGCTTTTGTAAGGGTAGTATAAATACCCCATGTAGTTCATGTTTATGACTAGTTCTTGATTACGATTTTGTGTCTCCCTCTTGTATTTACGATCGTGAACTCGTGCTAATAGAAGATTGATCAAGTTTCCTTCAAGATTTGATTGTGTTTCTTCATTCTTCATCTCATTTCAAGTCTCTTTCATCATCTTCTTGTCGAATCACTCACAAACAAGGATTCTGCACTTGTGTGTGTTTACGATATCGTGAACGATTGTTGTTTCGGGACCAACACAAAATACTTTCCACCATCAAAGGCAGCCATGTATCGCAAAAAAATTTACTCGTTCACACAGGAGGATTCGGAGAGTTTGTACGAGGCATGGGAGAGGTTCAAAGAGTTGTTGAGAAAATGCCCGTCGCATGGCATTGAGCTCCACCAGCAGATCCAGATATTTTATAGTGGTCTTCATCCATTCACGCGTCAGACAGTGGATAGTTCAGCTGGAGGTACTCTGAGCAGCAAAACACCAAAGGAGGCTCAAGAGTTGTTAGAGGAGTTAGCCCTGAATGGCTATCGGTTGTCTGCTACGCGCAGCAGACAGCCCCCGCCACGTGGAGTTCATCAGATTGATCCCGTTACGGCATTAGTTGCGCAGGTCGAGGCGTTGTCCAAGAACATGGATCAGTATCACGTTTAGCAGGTCCAGGGGAGCTCGTAGTAGGTGAAGCAATGCGAGTTATGTGCGGGACCTCACGATATTACCATGTGCCCGATTGGAGGTAGCACCGAGCTACCGGAGTAGGTAGATTTCATGGCTGGCCAAGCCCGCCCACCATCCCACCAATACAATTACAATTAGGCTTGGAGACCAAGCCAAAATTCAGGGTGGAGGCAAGATCCGAGTAGTTCTAACCCACCGGGGTTTCAGCCGCAACCGCCACAGAGACAGCAGCGTTACTACAATCCTACAGGAGCCAGGACGGCCCCGATTCAGACCGCGGATTCTGGAATGAAGAGCCTGGCCGATATGATGTCTTAGTTCATACAACAGAGTGAGAAGAATTCTTCACAGCAGGATATGCGTGTTTCAAAGAATGAGCAGGATATCTCGTTAGTTGTGAAAGAAATGGGAAACATGGGCACTCATATGCAGAATCTTGAGAGACAGATGGGCCAGCTTGCCAAATCTATGTCAGAGCGCCAGCAGGGAGGTTTTCCAGGCAATTACCACTCGGAGTGGCAAGACCACTCAGGATCCAGTACCGCCAGCCACTGCTGAGCAGGTGACTGAGGAGAGAGATGAGGTGATTGAGACTGATGTTCCTGGGCAGGTGCAACCGAGGCTACGCCAAGCAAGTACAACACGTCCTAAAGAGCCAGTCAGAGTTTACACACCTCCAGTTCCATATCCAGGGAGATTGAGGAGAGAGAAAGCCGAGGGATAATTACAGTAAATTTTTGGCTTTGTTCAAACAGTTGCATATCAATCTACCATTTGTGGAGGCTTTAGCTCAGATGCCTAAATATGCCAAGTTTCTGAAAGATCTGCTGACAAACAAAAAGAAACTTGAGGAGCTTTCTACTGTTACATTAATAGAGGAGTGTTCAACTGTTCTTCAGAACAAGCTTCCACAGAAGATGAAGGATTTGGGGAGCTTTACGATTCCATGCTTGATTGGTAGTTTATCTGTCAGCAATGCTCTTGCTGATCTAGGTGCTAGTATAAACTTAATGCCATATTCTGTTTTTGCGAGACTAGACCTATGTGAGCCGACACCCACGCGCATAAGCATTCAGCTTGCTGACCGCTCGGTCAAGTATCCGAGGGGTATTATGGAGAACATGTTGGTTAAAGTTGCTAAATTTGTTTTCCCGGTCGATTTTGTGATCGATATGGATGAGGACGAGCACGTGCCTCTTATTTTAGGTCGCTCGTTTTTAGCTACCGCACACGCTTTGGTTGATGTTTTCAGCGGTACGCTCACGTTACGTGTCGAGGACGAGATGGTGACCTTTGACATTCGTGATTCGATGAGACGTCCTCAGGGTCAGGATGATACCCTTTACTTTGTTAACACCATCACTCCACACGTGAGTGATCATTTTGAGGACATTTAGGATCTCGGCGCCCCAATCCCCTGTCGATTTGGGCCCCCCCACGTCCTCCTTCTTGCTGGATGTGGAGCTCCTTGATCGTGTTTTCAGGGCCCGCTGCACTACCGTTAAGAGCATCCCGCACAGCTGTCGCATGGCTTTCTCCCAAGCCCTTAAAAATGCTCTCCTCGCGGTGGTTGGTCGGCCTGATCCTGTGGCTGCCTGGATGCGCCTTCTTCTCCTCCCGCGATGCACGCTGCAGGTTTTTAAACCCCAGAGTCAGCATGAATGTCGCTCCAGGAACCGGAAAGCTCTGCAGTGACGCTCCATCTTGACTTCCTTATCCACCTGGGCGGGGGATGATGGGGTCGAGCAGCTGGTGGGTCGTCTCCTTGACTTTTCCGGGGGGGGGGGGGGGGGACATGTGGCTGATAAAGATAAAGGTGACCAGGCCGCCCCTAATGTCAAATGGTGTCTCCGGAAGGTCGCGGATGGCCATTTTACGGCTGTTGTGAAGGTATTATCCTCTTCTGGGGCCGCGCCGTATAATGCCGAAACCTTTCGCGCTTTGGTGGCCAAGCACCCGTCTCGCCCGGGCCCCTTTATGCCTAATGACCCTTTTGCTGAACCCGCGCTGGTCGTTACCGCTGATTGGGTCCTCGACGGCATTAAATCTTTTCCTAAAGGGACTTCTTGTGGTAGGGATGGGTTGAGGGCTCAGCATATTGTGGACAGCGTCTGTGGGGAAGGGTTTGTCACTGCCAATGACCTTTTGGGTGCTATGGCCTCAGTCGTTAACTTGTGGCTGGGGGGAGGTGCCCAGTTAGTCTTGCGGAATTCGTTGCCTCGGCGCCCCTCACGCCGCTTTTAAAGCCTGACAATGGTATTTGGCCTATTGCGGTGGCACCATCTGGCGCCGACTGGTTTCGAAAATCGCTATGAGAGGGGTTGCTAAAGATATGACCCAATATCTCCAGGACTTCCAGTTTGGGGTTGGTGTCCCCAGCGGTGTCGGGGCTATCCTGCATAGCGTCAATCGTCTCCTGGATGCCCGGCATACCGATGGGTCCCTTGCCATGCTCACCGTGGACTTCTCTAACGCCTTTAACCTCGTCGACCGCTCGTCCTTACTACGCGAGGTTCGGGTGAGGTGCCCGACTATCTTGCCTTGGGTGGACTTCTTATACGAGCAGCTGGCTCGCTTGTACGTGGGGGACGATCATATTTGGGCCACGACGGGGGTTCAGTAGGGTGACCCGCTGGGCCCGCTCCTGTTTGCCCTTGTTCTCCACCCCCTTGCCCACCACATCCAGGACTCTTGTCGTCTCCTTCTACATGCTTGGTACCTCGATGATGGCACGATCATTGGGGATGTTGCAGAGGTTTCCAGGGCTCTCGATATCATCAAGGTTATGGGCCCCCCGCTAGGGCTGGACCTTAATATTAAGAAGACCGAACTTTTCTGGCCGAGTTGTGATGGTAGGAAGACTCTTCTGGGGCTTTTCCCTGTTGGCATCAGTAGGCCGACTTTAGGGGTGAAGCTCTTAGGTGGAGCGGTCAGCAACGATGGGGGATTTATCCAAGGTTTGGCTCTAAGGAGGGCCAATACAGCTGCTGATCTTATGCGCCTCCTCCCCAAACTGGGTGATCCCCAATGTGCCCTCCTCCTGCTCCGTTCGTGTATGGGTATCGCAAAACTTTCCTTTGGCCTCAGAACCTGCTATCCCCTTCATGTGGCTCAGGCAGCAGCGGCTTTTTACAACGACCTTCGTGCGGCCATTGAAGATATTGTCGTGTGTGGTGGGCCTTTCTTTGGAGACCTCCAATGGCGGGTTGCCTCCTTACCCATCAAGTTGGGGGGGCTTGGGGTCTACTCGGTTGTCGAGGCCTCCTCCTACGCTTTCGTGGCCTCGAGGGCCCATTCTTGGGAGCTCCAGGACCATATCCTTCGGGAGTGTGGGGTGTGCCCTATGGACTCGGCTTACACGGGCATGTTGGCCGGCCTCCGTGACCTTATTTCGGGCTTTGATCTTCGCGGTTTCTCTAACAAGGACACCGCCCCACCCAAAGCCCAACATGTTTTGGCGAATGTCCGTTTGGGTAAAGCCGTAGGAGAAATGGAAGCTGATTTCGGGATCTCAGCCAGGGATAAAGCGGTGTGGGAATGCCTTTGCCAACCACATGCTCAAGATTTCCTCCTCGCCCTCCCTATTGATGGATGAGAGATGTCCAGGTATGTAGCAAGGCATCCTTGGATGCTTATGGGGAACACGCGATCCATTGCAAAGAGCTGCCCGGGTTCAAATACCGGCATGATCTGGTCCGAGACGTCTTATTTGACATTTTCAGAAGAACTGGGATATCTGCAAAGAAGGAAGCCCCGGTTAATTTTTTGTCAGACCCAGCGGACGGGCGTTCCTCCCTCCGACCAGCGGACGTCCTTGTCTTTGGGTGGAAGCACGGGAAGCATGCATGTGTCGACCTCACTAGGGTTTCCCCTCTCGTGGGGTTCAAGAGCTCTGGCTTCCGGGCAGGCCAGGCTGCCACAAACGCTGCTGCAGGGAAAGTGCGCAAACATGAGGAAGCGTGTCTGGCGAATCAACATGTGTTCGTGCCTTTTGCGTTTGACACCTTTGGTTACCTTGCCCCGGAGGCTGTGGATACGTTGACCCGCGTCCAGAAGGTCATGAATGGGAATGTGGCGACTCCTAGTGGCTTGAATGTGGTTTTCACTCGGCTAGGCTTTGCTATACAGAAGGGGTTGGCGGCGCAGCTTGTTGCCCGCCTCCCTTGTACTTCATGTTGAGTTGTAACCGTTGTTTGTTCAATGAATCCACATATCAACTTGTGATTCAGGTGTTTCGGACACGCAACTTTGGGGTGGAGTTGACCCGCAGCTTGGTGTGTATGCTGCTGCTGCGTGTGAGGTGACTAGTGAGGAGACTAGTACATTAGATTTGAACCCGGAGGTTTTTGAGGTCATTGACACTATGAGGGCCAAATCTAGACCGTCTGTTAAGGATCCGCCCACGTTAGAGCTTAACGAGTTACCATCTCACTTAGAGTATGCATTTCTGGAGACGGATTCGAGACTTCTTGTGATTATTGCATTAGATCTGATGCTTGATGAGAAATCGAGATTGTTAGATGTGCTGCGAGAGCACAAACAGGCTATTGCGTGGAAGATTATGGACATTAAAGGGATTAGCCCTTCTTTTTGCACGCATAAGATTTTGATGGAGGATGAGTTTAAGCCTGTTGTGCAGAGACAGAGACGACTGAACCCGAACATGCAGGATGTGGTGAAGAAAGTGGTTTTGAAACTTTTGGATGCTGGATTGATTTATCCTATATCTGATTCACCATGGGTTAGTCCGGTTCAGGTTTTGCCTAAGAAAGGGGGCATGACAGTTGTTGTGAATGAGAGGATTGAGATGATTCCTACGCGCACGGTTACGGGGTGGAGAGTTTGCATTGATTATCGCAAAATCAACGATGCTACAAGGAAAGACCATTTCCCCCTACCGTTCATTGATCAGATGTTGGAGCGTTTAGCCGGTCACAATTATTACCGCTTTCTTGATGGCTTTTCAGGTTATTTCCAGATCCCCATCGCACCGGAGGATCAGGAGAAAACCACATTTACATGTCCTTATGGCACATTCACGTACCGACGCATGCCGTTTGGATTATGTAACGCTCCAGCGACATTTCAGCGCTGTATGGTCACGATTTTTCAGGTTATGATCGACGACTCCATGGAGGTTTTCATGGATGATTTTTCTGTTTTCGGGAGCTCCTTTTATCAGTGTTTAACGAGCTTATCACGGATGTTAGCTCGATGTGAGGAGACGAACTTGGTGCTAAATTGGGAGAAGTGCCATTTCATGATTCGCGAGGCTATTGTGCTTGGGCACAAGATTTCACGTGCTGGGCTTGAGGTGGATCGAGCCAAAGTTGATACTATTTCTAGACTTCCACCTCCCACTTCGGTTAGAGCGATTAGGAGTTTCTTAGGCCATGCAGGTTTCTATCGCCGATTCATACGCGATTTTTCAAAAATCACTAGGCCGATGACAGAACTCTTAGAGAAAGATGTTCCATTTGTGTATTCTGATGAGTGTTTGACAGCGTTCAACTTGATCAAAGACAAGTTCGTGAACGCCCCGATCATGGTTGCACCCGATTGGTCGCAACCCTTTGAGTTGATGTGTGATGCGAGTGATTTCGTAGTGGGAGCAGTCTTGGGACAGAGGAGGGACAGACACTTCCATCCGATTTCCTATGCTAGCAGGACTCTTAATGATGCATAGGAGAATTACACCACGACTGAGAGAGAGCTCCTGGCTATTGTGTTTGCCTTCGATAAATTCAGATCATATCTTGTCCTGTCCAAGACTATTGTTTACACGGATCATTTGGCGATTAAATGTCTTTTTATTAAACAGGATGCCAAGCCACGTCTCATTCGCAGGATTCTGTTACTTCAGGCGTTTGATATCGAGATCCGAGAGAAGAAAGGGGCCGAGATCGTAGAGGCCCGGTCCTCCATTTTAGATGTCGGCGACATCGCCGGCATGAGCATTGTTGAGCCTACCCTAGATGGAGGTATTCGTTTGATGGCCGTTAGTGAGCCTCAGATTCCACCTATGATCCCAGAGGATGCTGCTGATGATGCGTAGCCACAGATTCCCGTGCAGCCCGTGCCTCGACACGTTACTCGCATCAGATTACTAGGGCACGGCATTCCAGTTCGAGCCATCAGGGACCGCATGCAGGAGGCTGACGCCGCCAGACCACTGCAGGGAGCAGCAGAGCCGGGGCCGCGCCCTCGTGCCCCCACCACCCAGAAACAACTTCTACAGCTCGTACATCATCAGAGCCAGGCCATTGAGACTTTACAGGCTAATGTTACAGATTTACGGCAGACTTTCCAGACTGCGGTTAATGATCTGAGGCAGACTTTCCTATGGATGACCCAGGCTCTACTTGCCGCCACCACCAGGCCCACAGCCGTGATCATTTGGTTGTACCCTTCCTTCGCCGAGTTATATTTCATTTGCATATCATGTATTTAGTTGGCTTACAAACTCGGGCTTTTGTGTATAAGGGTTGGGTGTACATTTTGGATACATTTATCGATGTATATTTTGCTATACTATGATTGATGCTTTGTTTTGTATTTGTGATAGTGATTTGCTGAAGTAGTTCTGGCATTTGTCGAGAGCTGTTTCCATTTGTTTTGAGCATTGGAGCATCATCATGACAAATTTCTAGCACCTATGGTCGAGATTTGTTCTTTCTGCATTTCAGAGATTTGTGGAGCCCCCACGGTTTCTTAGCAGGCAGTTCTGGCACCATATCAGTCTAGAGCTGCATATCTTTGATCACGGGAGTTTTCTGTTCCCTTCGCTCTTTTGCTTTATATTGTTTTCTCGTACATTCGGGACGATGTCCGATTCAAGTGTGGGGAGGGGAACGGTTGAAGAAAACAGAAAATTATTTAATAATTTTCGAAATTGTCTGCATTAAAATGCGAAATGATTGAAAAACCAAAATTTTGGCCATTTAAGTAGTTATTATTATTAAAAATAATAATAATAAATAAATAAATGTAAATAAATAATTTAATTAAGATTGAAAGCGCGCCTAAATAATGATGTGCTGGTAGGCCCAACTGGTTTCTAAAAGCTTAAAAATCCTGATTTCGCTACTTAAATTAATAAATAAATAAATATTGTGGGATCCCGCCTTTAGTGGAGTAGCAAAGCCGAAACTGTTGAATAAGCTGATAGGTACCTCTTTTGAATAAAATGTTTATGATTTAGAGATAACCCGGCACACTATGATGTTTTTATGAAAATAAATCCGAGAAATAATGGTGCCCCATCCATCCGTCCATCTTGAGCCTGTTTTGAATATTATTTATGGAAAAAAAAAGAATGATGCGCAAAAAAAATTTGAATAAAGTGCACAAAAATTCGCTGATCTTACGTTCTACCTCTATGGATGGTGACTCCAGAGATGATCTATTGGGGTGATGTGGTTTTGTGTGTGAGGGTCAAAGCCTGCTTTCTACCTCTCGGGATAGGGATTCAGGAGATGTAATGTCAGGTGGAGGCTCGCCCTAGTTTTAGGAATAAATAAATAATTTCAATTCAAGCTCAGTCATCATTCCATCCATTCACTTTCCGTATTCTCCAAATCATAAATATTGTATTCAATTGCGCTGGGAAAATCCCTAATCCAGTTTGACCCGTGTTGATTCATGCTTTGAGACGGGATTAGGCCTAGTTGCGAAGTTGATTGTGTGGGACCCATAATTGGTAATAAAATTAAATAAAGCATGTTCAGGGGCTTCGGTTTTCGGCGGTTGGGTTTATTCGGACCAAAATACCGGTAATCACCTTTAGCGCGGGAGTAAAGTATAGTGTTAGGTTTAGTTTAGAATAATTGGGTCGAAATTTTCGGTTATGATCTCATTGCGTACTTTTTCAGGGGCGAAAAGGGTTAAGTGTGGGGATATTTGATGCGTTGCATTTTGGATATATTTATATTATCGAATTCCCACATTTTAACCAAGTTTTGATTAAGTTTTATTGGATTTTGGTGCTTAATTGTGAAATTTATGAAAAATAGGTTTTGATCGGGTCATTTGTTGATTTTGGTTGGAAACGTGGAAGAGGAGGCTTGGTGGTGAGCGGATTTGGAAGATAGAAGTTTTTCAAGTATTTTTGCTGTTTTTACAAGCATGAGGACCACATGGTATTTCTATTGCATAATGCTCGAGGTCCTCATGAATCTGTCAGAGGCGGTGCGAGGACCGCATGGATCCTCTTCAGAGCAATGCTCGCTGTCCTCATGGGCCTGTCAGAGGAGGCATGAGGACCGCATGGGTTCTCCAAAAAGAGCTCGCGGTCCTCATCGTCGCCCAGATACTAAAAACCCTCATAAATCCTTATAAAAAGGGGGAAGCTGTTTTTCTTCATACGAACTCTCCCATTTCGATCAGATTATATATTTTGAGGGTTCTAAGCTCGATTTTGAGAAGATCAATGGTTAGGAGCAAGGAATTTGGAAGGAAAAGCTTAAAGAATTGAAGATTTCGGTTTGAGATTCATCATCCTTCTTAGATTTCTTCCTAGATCTTGTTTGTTTTGACATGTTTATCTTAGATTTGAGTTGTTTCATGTTTAGATTCATGATGTTAGGCTAGATTTCTTAGTACTACTTGGTAATGGATTGAATTTGGGTTTTTATTAACTTTTATTTTGACTTTTCCATGTGATTTGATTTTGATGCTATGAAATCTGATTTGGATTGATGGAATGATCATTTTAGCTTGTTTATCCTCTATTGTGATTGCTTGATGTGATTAGATTGCTTAGGATTGAAGAACTTCAACCTAATTAGTGATTTGATCATTGTTTGCTTTGACTTTTATTAGTCTTTGTTCAAATGCATGATAGGAGACATTCTACATGATCTTGCAATTATGCTTTGAGGCTGATCTTGCATGATATTTGTGTTGAATTGAATTGACCAATTTGTTTAGCACACTAGGTGGTTGTTTGGCATTGTCGGTAGGTTAGAATACTTGAGAACTTAAGGTTTTGACCCTCGTGTACGTGTTGGGCATTTCCTAGGTTTCATTGACTCCAATTTAGATTTCTACCACGTTATAGGATCCATATTGAGAGACCTCTCGAGTGGCTTGTGGTTTGTGTGAGTCTGATTTGCTTTGACCTAAGCGGTTTGACTCTTTAGCTTCAACAATCAAGTTAGCTACCCGGACTTCATTTCAGGATTGCCTAGATAGCGAGGATGTGTCTATAGTCTTAGTTATCCCGGTAATTATCATTTGAGGGGAGTGTCGCATGGATTAGTTAGTTTAGAAGTCAATTTTAGACCCAGAGGATTCCTTTTGCTCATCTGAATTTCACCTTATATCCCTATTGCTTTGATTCCTTAGTTATTCCAGTTACTTGTTTATTTGTTTCTTTACTTTTCTTAAATCTTTCCAATTGCATCGGTTAAATATTAGTTACGATACATTATCAAGAGTCTGATTACGTGTCCGTGGATTGATACTCGGTACTTATTGATACTATATTGCATACGACGGGTACGCTTCCCTAGTGTGTGGTTTGGTCACTCAGTATTTACCGTTTTTCTTGTTCAAATCCGACACATCACATCATATATATATATATATCTATATATGTTATCCCAAAAGTCTTTTAACAGTTTATCAATTTAAGATATTTCACGTATATGCATTTCCATAACTGTTCACATATATATATATATATATCAATCCAACAATAATTTAATAGTTTAATATATCCATTTATCAATTTGTACCTTAGCAATTTGATATATATTTACTCAAAGGTAATTTAACAGTTTAACACTTCAATAGTTCAGTTAGGCAACATTTCAGTTATAAATCATTTAGATGCATTTAATAACATTTGTATGTATATCAACCCGAAAACATTTAAAATATTTAAGAGTGGGCTCATAAAACTCACCTTATCTCTTTAACTTGTTTACTCGGACGAAACTTCCGCAACGATTCCCGATTTAACCTAATTTGTGTATCGTATGGCGTTAACACAAGATTTTATACAATAAACACTTCCTATGTTTATTTTATTATCTTATTCTCTTGATGGCTTTTCAGGTTATTTCCAGATCCCCATTGCACCGGAGGATCAGGAGAAAACCACATTTACATGTCCTTATGGCACATTCACGTACCGACGCATGCCGTTTGGATTATGTAACGCTCCAGCGACATTTCAGCGCTGTATGGTCACGATTTTTCATGTTATGATCGAGGACTCAATGGAGGTTTTCATGGATGATTTTTCTGTTTTCGGGAGTTCCTTTTATCAGTGTTTAACGAGCTTATCGCGGATATTAGCTCGATGTGAGGAGACGAACTTGGTGCTAAATTGGGAGAAGTGCCATTTCATGGTTCGCGAGGCTATTGTGCTTGGGCACAAGATTTCACGTGCTGGGCTTGAGGTGGATCGAGCCAAAGTTGATACTATTTCTAGACTTCCACCTCCCACTTCGGTTAGAGCGATTAGGAGTTTCTTCGGCCATGCAGGTTTCTACCGCCGATTCATACGCGATTTTTCAAAAATCACTAGGCCGATGACAGAACTCTTAGAGAAAGATGTTCCATTTGTGTATTCTGATGAGTGTTTGACAGCGTTCAACTTGATCAAAGAAAAGTTGGTGAACCCCCCGATCATGGTTGCACCCGATTGGTCGCAACCCTTTGAGTTGATGTGTGATGCGAGTGATTTCGTAGTGGGAGCAGTCTTGGGACAGAGGAGGGACAGACACTTCCATCCGATTTACTATGCTAGCAGGACTCTTAATGATGCACAGAAGAATTACACCACGACTGAGAAAGAGCTCCTGGCTATTGTGTTTGCCTTCGATAAATTCAGATCATATCTTGTCCTGTCCAAGACTATTGTTTACACGGATCATTTGGCGATTAAATGTCTTTTTAGTAAACAGGATGCCAAGCCACATCTCATTCACAGGATTCTGTTACTTCAGGAGTTTGATATCGAGATCCGAGAGAAGAAAGGGGCCGAGATCGTAGAGGCCCGGTCCTCCATTTTAGATGTCGGCGACATCGCCGGCATGAGCATTGTTGAGCCTACCCCAGATGGAGGTATTCGTTTGATGGCTGTTAGTGAGCCTCAGATTCCACCTATGATCCCAGAGGATGCTGCTGATGATGCGCAGCCACATATTCCCGTGCAGCCCATGCCTCGACCCGTTACTCGCATCAGATTACCAGGGCAGGGCATTCCAGTTAGAGCCATCAGGGACCGCATGCAGGAGGCTGACGCCGCCAGACCACTGCAGGAAGCAACAGAGCCGGGGCCGCGCCCTCGTGCCCCCACCACCCAGACACAGCTTCTACAGCTCGTACATCAGCAGAGCCAGGCCATTGAGACTTTACAGGCTAATGTTACAGATTTACGGCAGACTTTCCAGACTGATGTTACTAATCTGAGGCAGACTTTCCTATGATTGACCTAGGCTCTGCTTGCCGCCACCACCAGGCCCACAACCGTGATCATTTAGTTGTACCGTTCCTTCGCCGAGTTATATTTCATTTGCATATCATGTATTTAGTTGGCTTACAAACTCGGGCTTTTGTGTATAAGGGCTGGGTGTACATTTTGGATACATTTATCGATGTATATTTTGCTATACTATGATTGATGCTTTGTTTTGTATTTGTGATAGTGATTTGCTGAAGTAGTTCTGGCATTTGTCGAGAGCTGTTTCCATTTGTTTTGAGCATTGGAGCATCATCATGACACATTTCTAGCACCTGTAGTCGAGATTTGTTGTTTCTGCATTTCAGAGATTTGTGGAGCCCCCACGGTTTATTAGCAGGCAGTTCTGGCACCATATCAGTCTAGAGCTGCATATCTTTGATCACGGGAGTTTTCTGTTCCCTTCGCTCTTTTGCTTTATATTGTTTTCTCGTACATTCGGGACGATGTCCGATTCAAGTGTGGGGAGGGGAACGGTTGAAGAAAACAGAAAATTGTTTAATAATTTTCGAAATTGTCTGCATTAAAATGAGAAATGATTGAAAACCCGAAATTTTGCCCATTTAGGTACTTATTATTATTAAAAAAATAATAAATAAATAAATAAATGTAAATAAATAATTTAATTAAGTTTGAAAGCGCACCTAAGTAGTGATGTGCTGGTAGGCCCAACTGATTTCTGAAAGCTTAAAAATCCTGATTTCGCTACTTAAATTAATAAATAAATAAATATTATGGGATCCCGCCTTTTGTGGAGTAGCAAAGCCGAAACTGTTGAATAAGCTGATAGGTACCTCTTTTGAATAAAATGTTTATGATTTAGAGATAACCCGGCACACTATGATGTTTTTATGAAAATAAATCCGAGAAATAATGGTGCCCCATCCATACGTCCATCTTGAGCTTGTTTTGAATATTATTTATGGAAAAAAAGAATGATGCAAAAAAAATTGAATAAAGTGCACAAAATTCGCTGATCCTACGTTTTACCTCTAGGGATAGTGACTCCGGAGATGATCTATTGGGGTGATGTGGTTTTGTGTGTGAGCGGATTTGGAAGATAGAAGTTTTTCAAGTATTTTTGTTGTTTTTACAAGCATGAGGACCACATGGTATTTCTATTGCATAGTGCTCGAGGTCCTCATGAATCTGTCAGAGGCGGTGCGAGGACCGCATGGATCCTCTTCAGAGCAATGCTCGCGGTCCTCATGGGCCTGTCAGAGGAGGCATGAGGACCGCATGGGCTCTCCAAAAAGAGCTCGCGGTCCTCATCGTCGACCAGATACTAAAAACCCTCATAAATCCTTATAAAAAGGGGGAAGCTGTTATTCTTCATACGAACTCTCCCATTTCGATCAGATTACATATTTTGAGGGTCCTAAGCTCGATTTTGAGAAGATCAATGGTTAGGAGCAAGGAATTTGGAAGGAAAAGCTTGAAGAATTGAAGATTTCGGTTTGAGATTCATCATCCTTCTTAGATTTCTTCCTAGATCTTGTTTGTTTTGACATGTTTATCTTAGATTTGAGTTGTTTCATGTTTAGATTCATGATGTTAGGCTAGATTTCTTAGTACTACTTGGTAATGGATTGAATTTGGGTTTTTATTGACTTTTACTTTGACTTTTCCATGTGATTTGATTTTGATGCTATGAAATCTGATTTGGATTGATGGAATGATCATTTTAGCTTGTTTATCCTCTGTTGTGATTGCTTGATGTGATTAGATTGCTTAGGATTGAAGAACTTCAACCTAATTAGTGATTTGATCATTGTTTGCTTTGACTTTTATTAGTCTTTGTTCAAATGCATGATAGGAGACCTTCTACATGATCTTGCAATTATGCTTTGAGGCTGATCTTGCATGATATTTGTGTTGAATTGAATTGACCAATTTGTTTAGCACACTAGGTGGTTGTTTGGCATTGCCGGTAGGTTAGAATACTTGAGAACTTAAGGTTCTGACCCTCTTGTACGTGTTGGGCATTGCCTAGGTTTCATTGACTTCAATTTAGATTTCTACCACGTTATAGGATCCATATTGAGAGACCTCTCGAGTGGCTTGTGTTTTGTGTGAGTCTAATTTGCTTTGACCTAAGCGGTTTGACTCTTTAGCTTCAACAATCAAGTTAGCTACCCGGACTTCATTTCAGGATTGCCTAGATAGCGAGGATGTGTCTATAGTCTTAGTTATCCCGGTAATTATCATTTGAGGGGAGTGTCGCATGAATTAGTTAGTTTAGAAGTCAATTTTAGACCCAGAGGATTCCTTTTGCTCATCTGAATTTCACCTTATATCCCTATTGCTTTGATTCCTTAGTTATTCCAGTTACTTGTTTATTTGTTTCTTTACTTTTCTTAAATCTTTCCAATTGCATCGGTTAAATATTAGTTACGATACATTATCAAGAGTTTGATTACGTGTCCGTGGATTGATACTCGGTACTTATTGATACTATATTGCATACGACGGGTACACTTTCCCTAGTGTGTGGTTTGGTCACTCAGTATTTACCGTTTTTCTTGTTCAAATCCGACACATCACATCATATATATATATCTATATATGTTATCCCAAAAGTCTTTTAACAGTTTATCAATTTAAGATATTTCACGTATATGCATTTCCATAACTGTTCACATATATATATATATATATATATAAATATATAACAATCCAACAATAATTTAATAGTTTAATATATCCATTTATCAATTAGTACCTTAGCAATTTGATATATATTTACTCAAAGGTAATTTAACAGTTTAACACTTCAATAGTTCAGATAGGCAACATTTCAGTTATAAATCATTTAGATGCATTTTATAACATTTGTATGTATATCAACCCGAAAACATTTAAAATATTTAAGAGTGGGCTCATAAAACTCACCTTATCTCTTTAACTTGTTTACTCGGACGAAACTTCCGCAACGATTCCCGATTTAACCTAATTTGTGTATCGTATGGCGTTAACACAAGATTTTATACAATAAACACTTCCTATGTTTATTTTATTATCTTATTCTATTGATGGCTTTTCAGGTTATTTCCAGATCCCCATTGCACCGGAGGATCAGGAGAAAACCACATTTACATGTCCTTATGGCACATTCACGTACCGACGCATGCCGTTTGGATTATGTAACGCTCCAGCGACATTTCAGCGCTGTATGGTCACGATTTTTCATGTTATGATCGAGGACTCCATGGAGGTTTTCATGGATGATTTTTCTATTTTCGGGAGTTCCTTTTATCAGTGTTTAACGAGCTTATCGCGGATATTAGCTCGATGTGAGGAGACGAACTTGGTGCTAAATTGGGAGAAGTGCCATTTCATGGTTCGCAAGGCTATTGTGCTTGGGCACAAGATTTCACGTGCTGGGCTTGAGGTGGATCGAGCCAAAGTTGATACTATTTCTAGACTTCCACCTCCCACTTCGGTTAGAGCGATTAGGAGTTTCTTAGGCCATGCAGGTTTCTACCGCCGATTCATACGCGATTTTTCAAAAATCACTAGGCCAATGACAGAACTCTTAGAGAAAGATGTTCCATTTGTGTATTCTGATGAGTGTTTGACAGCGTTCAACTTGATCAAAGACAAGTTGGTGAACGCCCCGATCATGGTTGCACCCGATTGGTCGCAACCCTTTGAGTTGATGTGTGATGCGAGTGATTTCGTAGTGGGAGCAGTCTTGTGACAGAGGAGGGACAGACACTTCCATCCGATTTACTATGCTAGCAGGGCTCTTAATGATGCACAGGAGAATTACACCACGACTGAGAAAGAGCTCCTGGCTATTGTGTTTGCCTTCGATAAATTCAGATCATATCTTGTCCTGTCCAAGACTATTGTTTACACGGATCATTTGGCGATTAAATGTCTTTTTAGTAAACAGGATGCCAAGCCACGTCTCATTCGCAGGATTCTGTTACTTCAGGAGTTTGATATCGAGATCCGAGAGAAGAAAGGGGCCGAGATCGTAGAGGCCCGGTCCTCCATTTTAGATGTCGGCGACATCGCCGGCATGAGCATTGTTGAGCCTACCCCAGATGGAGGTATTCGTTTGATGGCCGTTAGTGAGCCTCAGATTCCACCTATGATCCCAGAGGATGCTGCTGATGATGCGCAGCCACAGATTCCCGTGCAGCCCGTGCCTCGACCCGTTACTCGCATCAGATTACCAGGGCAGGGCATTCCAGTTCGAGCCATCAGGGACCACATGCAGGAGGCTGACACCGCCAGACCACTGCAGGGAGCAGCAGAGCCAGGGCCGCGCCCTCGTGCCCCCACCACCAGACACAGCTTCTAGAGCTCGTACATCAGCAGAGACAGGCCATTGAGACTTTACAAGATAATGTTACAGATTTACGGCAGACTTTCCAGACTGAGGTTACTGATCTGAGGCAGACTTTCCTATGGATGACCCAGGCTCTGCTTTCCGCCACCACCAGGCCCACAGCCGTGATCATTTGGTTGTACCCTTCCTTCGCCGAGTTATATTTCATTTGCATATCATGTATTTAGTTGGCTTACAAACTCGGGCTTTTGTGTATAAGGGTTGGGTGTACATTTTGGATACATTTATCGATGTATATTTTGCTATACTATGATTGATGCTTTGTTTTGTATTTGTGATAGTGATTTGCTGAAGTAGTTCTGGCATTTGTCGAGAGCTGTTTCCATTTGTTTTGAGCATTGGAGCATCATCATGACACATTTCTAGCACCTGTAGTCGAGATTTGTTGTTTCTGAATTTCAGAGATTTGTGGAGCCCCCACGGTTTATTAGCAGGCAGTTCTGGCACCATATCAGTCTAGAGCTGCATATCTTTGATCACGGGAGTTTTCTGTTCCCTTCGCTCTTTTGCTTTATATTGTTTTCTCGTACATTCGGGACGATGTCCGATTCAAGTGTGGGGAGGGGAACGGTTGAAGAAAACAGAAAATTGTTTAATAATTTTCGAAATTGTCTGCATTAAAATGAGAAATGATTGAAAAACCGAAATTTTGCCCATTTAGGTACTTATTATTATTAAAAAAATAATAAATAAATAAATAAATGTAAATAAATAATTTAATTAAGTTTGAAAGCGCGCCTAAGTAGTGATGTGCTGGTAGGCCCAACTGATTTCTGAAAGCTTAAAAATCCTGATTTTGCTACTTAAATTAATAAATAAATAAATATTATGGGATGCCGCCTATAGTGGAGTAGCAAAGCCGAAACTGTTGAATAAGCTGATAGGTACCTCTTTTGAATAAAATGTTTATGATTTAGAGATACCCCGGCACACTATGATGTTTTTATGAAAATAAATCCGAGAAATAATTGTGCCCCATCCATCCGTCCATCTTGAGCTTGTTTTGAATATTATTTATGGAAAAAAAGAATGATGCAAAAAAAATTTGAATAAAGTGCACAAAATTCGCTGATCCTACGTTCTACCTCTAGGGATAGTGACTCCGGAGATGATCTATTGGGGTGATGTGGTTTTGTGTGTGAGGGTCAAAGCCTGCTTTCTACCTCTCGGGATAGGGATTCAGGAGATGTAATGTCAGGTGGAGGCTCGCCCCAGTTTTAGGAATAAATAAATAATTTCAATTCAAGCTCAGTCATCATTCCATCCATTCACTTTCCGTAATCTCCAAATCATAAATATTGTATTCAATTGCGGTGGGAAAATCCCTAATCTAGTTTGACCCGTGTTGATTCATGCTTTGAGACGGGATTAGGCCTAGTTGCGAAGCTGATTGTGTGGGACCCATAATTGGTAATAAAATTGAATAAAGCATGTTCAGGGGCTTCGGTTTTCGGCGGTTGGGTTTATTCGGACCGAAATACCGGTAATCACCTTTAGCGCGTGAGTAAAGTTTAGTGTTAGGTTTAGTTTAGAATAATTGGGTCGAAATTTTCGGTTATGATCTCATTGCGTACTTTTTCAGGGGCGAAAAAGGGTTAAGTGTGGGGATACTTGATGCGTTGCATTTTGGATATATTTATATTATCGAATTCCCACATTTTTAACCAAGTTTTGATTAAGGTTTATTGGATTTTGGTGCTTAATTGTGAAATTTATGAAAAATAGGTTTTGATCGGGTCATTTGTTGATTTTGGTTGGAAACGTGGAAGAGGAGGCTTGGTGGTGAGCGGATTTAGAAGATAGAAGTTTTTCAAGTATTTTTGCTGTTTTTACAAGCATGAGGACCACATGGTATTTCTATTGCATAGTGCTCGAGGTCCTCATGAATCTGTCAGAGGCGGTGCGAGGACCGCATGGATCCTCTTCAGAGCAATGCTCGTGGTCCTCATGGGCCTGTCAGAGGACGCATGAGGACCGCATGGGTTTGGATTCCCACATTTCGGTTTGAGATTCATCATCCTTCTTAGATTTCCACATTTCGGTTTGAGATTCATCATCCCAATGGCTGTGATGAGGTAGAAGAATCTTGCCTCATCAAAGGCTTTTATAAACAGATCTGCCAATTGATGATCAGTGTGAACTTTGAATAGTTTGATTAAGTGCTTTTCTGCACAATCTCTAATAAAATGATACCTTATGTCAATGTGTTTGGTCTTGGAGTGCTTCACTGGATTGTTGATGATTGAAATGGCACTGTTGTTGTCTGCAAGAATGGGAGTTTCCAAGAATGTGATCCCATAGTCAAGCATTTGATTTTGGATCCAAAGGACTTGGCTACAACAACTTGAAGCGGCAATATACTCAGCTTCTGCAGCTGAAGTGGAAACAAAAGTTTGCTTCTTGCATTGCCATGAGACAAGTCTTTCTCCTAGGAATTGACATCCACCTGAAGTTGATTTCTTATCAATGTCACAACCAGCATAATCACTGTCTGTAAATGCTCTGAAGGAGAAATCAGAGTTCTTGGGATACCACAAACCCAGTTTTGGTTGCCCCTTCAAATACTTGAAGATCCACTTAACAGCTAGCATATGTGACTCCTTTGGTGAGGACTGATATCTCGCACATAAGCAAACATTGAACATGATATCAGGTCTGCTAGCAGTGAGATACATCAGAGAGCCTATCATAGCTCTGTGCAAGTGCACATCCACTGGCTTGCCACTTAAGTCATTGGTTAACTTGTGGGAAGTGGAAATGGGAGTTTTGGCACTAGAGAAAGTTAGCATGTCAAATCTCTTCAACATGTCTTGGATGTACTTTGATTGGTTCAGAAAGATACCATCTGCAGTTTGCTTCACTTGCAGCCCTAAGAAGAATGTTAATTCTCCCATGGAGCTCATTTCAAATTTAGACTGCATAAATTTGTACCATCAACATATCATTACCAACAGTTTTAACAAAAAGTGTTTTGTCAATAGCCCCTCTCCTGTAGCCATTCTCTAGAAGGTAGTTCGAAAGAGTTTCATACTAGGTTTTAGGTGCTTGTTTGAGACCATACAAGGCTTTGATTAGCTTGCACACCTTGTTAGGATGGTGAGGGTCTTCAAAACCATGAGGTTGGTTGACATATACTTCTTGTTCCAGGAGGCCATACAGGAAAGCACTTTTGACATCCATTTGAAACACTTGGAAGTCTTTGAATGCAGCATAGGCTAAGAAGATTCTGATTGCTTCTAACCTGGCTACTGGTGCAAACACTTCATCTTAATCAATGCCTTCTTCCTGTACATAGCCTTGCACAACCAATCTTGCTTTGTTCTTTATGATAATTCCCCTATCATCTTTCTTGTTTCTGAAAACCCACTTTGTTCCAATTGGTTCTGCACCATCAGGCAGATCTACCAATTCCCAAACCTTTTGCTTGTTGATCTGAACTAGTTCTTCCTGCATTGCCTCTGCCCAGCTGTTGTCTTCCAAGGCATCTGCTACCTTCTTGGGTACTTCTTGAGACAAAAATGCAGCATGCAAACAAATGTTTGCATTTGCAGATCAACTTCTTGTCAACACAGGAGCTGAAGCTTCTCCAATAATATTTCCTGCTGGATGATCTCTGTTGATTCTTCAATCAAGAAACATAGGAAATTCATGGCTTCTTCCATTTGAGGGTATGTTGAGCTGAGGAAGTCTGTGATCAAACTCAACAGTTTCAAATTGTGACACAGGATCTGAGACTCCAACTGATTCATGAGAATTGATGTCTGAATTGTAGGTCAGATGCTCTAAACTAAGCTCATTTGATGTGCTATCATTTGAGTTTTCAGCTTCATTTGACCCTGATTCAGTATTCTCTTCATTTTCTGAAGTTGAGTTTTCCGGTTGAACTTGAACCGGAGAAACTGGTTCAGCCTAAACTTCAACCGGAACAATTTCTTCTTCAATTTGAATTATTTCAGTCAGTTTCTTGTCATTTCTTGGGAAGATAGGTTGAGAGCTCATGGAAGAGAAAAAGATTGGCTTCTCATTTGCAGTTTGATTACTCTTCCAATGTTCATCAGCAGACCTATGAGAATTTTGTTCCTGCACTAAAGAGCTTACAGGCTTATCAACAGTTATGTTGAAAGCAGTAGTTAGGGCATCAATATCAAATAACCAACTAGGCTGAGACTTAAAATTGTTGGGAGATTTTTCATTGAAGGATACGTTTATGGTTTCCTCAACAATCTTAGTTCTCTTGTTGTATCCAACAAAATAACCTTCATCTGCCTTTTCAGCAAATTTGGGCAAAGATTCATTGGTTATTAAAATAGTGACAGGACAACCAAATGGCTTAAAGAAATAGATATTTGGCTTCCTTTTTCTCCAAAGCTCATAAGGTGTTTTATTCTTTCCCTTGACAATTAAGATCCTATTTTGGACATAACAGGCAGTGTTTACTGCTTCTGCCCAGAATATCACAGGGAGCTTGGAGTCTGCTAACATGGATCTAGCAGCTTCAATCAATGTCCTATTTCTCCTTTCAGCAAAACCGTTTTGCTGTGGAGTTCTAGGAGCACTAAATTGTCTCACAATTCCCTTCTCCTCACAAAATGAATTCAGAACATGATTTTTGAATTCTGTGCCATTGTCACATCTGATTGTTTTGACCTTGAGATTTGATTGATTTTCTAAATTAATTACAAGAGTTTTCAGCAATTCAGCAGTTTCATCTTTTGTTTTGAGAAAGAAAACCCAAGTATATCTTGAAAAATCATCAATTATCACAAAACAGTATGATCTTTTTCCTAAACTCATTACTCTAGTTGGACCAAACAAATCCATGTGTAAAAGCTCTAGAGGTTTTGAAATAGAAGACTCAACTTTTGGCCTAAAGGAGGTTCTATGTTGCTTGCCTTTGAGACATGGCACACAGTTTTCAGAACATGCAAAATGCTTGTTAGGAAGACCCTTAACCAAGCCAAGATTCACAATTCTGTTCATGTTTTTGTAGTTCACATGACCTAACCTTTTGTGCCACAGATCAGATTCGTCAACTGAGGCTTTGGATACAAAGCAAGCAGTGCCACATGAGGGTGTAGCAACTGACATATCCAAAATGTATAATCCATCTCTCCTGGGTGCCTTGAGCATTAATAGTTCATCAGGAATTTTGACACCAGGTTTGAGGACTATGGCCTCTTTCTCATTAAACATTAAATTCAAATTCTTGTTACACATTTGTGAGACACTAAGCAGGTTGAAATTTAATGTATCAACAAAATTGACTCTGTCAAATTTTACCAGTCCATTTGTCACATCACCTTGTGCTGTGATATGGCCTTTTGTGCTTCCAAAGGCAACTGGTCCTCCATTGATTCTTTTTGTGTTTTCCAGAATGTGCTTATTCCCTGTCATGTGGCAAGTGCATCCACTGTCAACTACCCATAGGCTATTTTGGCCTTTATTTTGCACCTGCACATATCTGAATTGATTAATTTCTATAGGGGACCCAAGCCTGAGTGGTCTTGGGTCTGCCATAAGCATCATTATACTTATACTCCTTGAGTACTAAAGTATTTAAAACTGGAGCTTCATTGAGTAGATCATCATTATCAAGACTGAAGTTCTCATATTGAGTAATTGTTTGACTAGACCTTTCACCTTTGGTGTTCTTTCTCTCAGCAATTTTTCTATCCCTATATTCTTTAAACTTCCTTTGCTTGTTGGTTAATTTCTTAAATTTTTCATTTTCTTGGTTGACCAACTTAGTTCTCCCAGGTGATTTTGAAAATCTTTGTGGAAAGTGTTGATTTTGATTTGAACTCTCCCCCTGAGGAGGAACACAGTGATTTCCGCTTGAACTTTTAGCAAAGAATTTTTCAGATTGGTTAGATTTGCTGTTTCTTGAAAAGTTTTCTCTAGAGGTAATCTTTCCTCTAGAAGGATTTCTTCTTCCTTGAGCTTCAAAATGCTCAAACCCATCAGCAAAATGTACATGTGGTCTCTGCTTTGGAGCAGTAGTTGATCTGGGTTGAGTTTTGTTTTCCGGGAGCGGAAAAATGTTTCGCCTGAACTTCAGCCGGAAAACGATTTTGCTTTAAACCAGAGAAACTTCCATTTCTGTCATTACCAATTAAGACCCTGTTGGAATCAGATCCAAAATACTTCAAAGTGTGGTTTTTTACAGGTGAAATTCTTCCTGTGATTTTCTTTTGAAAGTCAGCCTTTGGTTTCAAGACAGGTTTTGGTATCAAAAATGGTTTAACTTTACTCATTGGGTTAAACTCGCAAACAGCAGCTAGGTGACCTTGTTCACCACAGCACATACATTCAACAACTTTGGGTTCAAACTTTCAGGGAGACTCAAGTTTGGTTATTTGGTTGAAATTTAGTTGACCAAGCCTTTGAGTTTGACTTCCCTTTGGTTGCTCAGGTTGCTTTCCTCCAACTTTTGAATCCTTGGGTTCATAAACATTTGGTGGAGGAACAACAATTCATGGTTTCGAAATGTTTGATTGGTCAACTGAAGCAGATGAGCTTGCAACAGTGACTTTAGTTTTCTTAGACTCAACAGTTTTTTCAGAACTTGACTGTGAAGAAATGTCATCAACTGTGAGACTAACTTTGCATTCAGATTTTAAAGCATCAATTGGTTTGATTACAGGTAAGTATTCAATTGGTGGTTCAACACAGTTATATCCAACACCTGCTTTACCATACATCCCTCCCATCCACAGTTTCTCAGCCTTTTTGTTTGCTGCTTGGAATTTATCACAAGTTAACAAAGAATCTTTCAATTTGATCTCAAGAACATCAACCTCAGCATTAGCATCATTGGTTTCGTTTCTTGACTTCTCAAGCTTTGAGAGCAAGTCATCAAGCTGAGTTTCAAGCACTGAGTTGGTTTGTTTCAACTGTTCATACTCTTTGGTTAAATTTTCAATTTTTGAAATATATGAAGATTCAGTTTTCTTAAAACATTCCTTTAACTCATTTAGGTTTGAAACTTCATCAATCAAGTCAGTGTTGTGATTTCGGTACTTTGCCACTTGTTCTATGCAGGCAGGGCTGCATAGATTTTCTAGAACTTTCTCGGGAATAGAGTTTACCTGATCTGAGGTTGAGTCTTGTTTAGCCATCAAAGCATGGTTGATAGGCTCAAACTCAGCAACGAAATCTTCCCATTCAACACATGAGGTTTGATTTGCAACAGCAGCTACCACATTTTGGTGGTTTTGACTTCCGGTTGGTTTTGGTGGGGTGGGGTTGGAACCTGAGTTGTTTCCAGAGTTGTTGTTTGAATTTCTTCCTCCATGATTTTTCCCTTGGACATGACTCTGATTTTGTCCTTCTCTTCTTGGTTGAGGGCACTCCCTTGCAAAGTGACCAAGTTGGTGATAGTTATAGCATTTCACCTTGCTTTTGTCAAGGCCTATGTGAGCACCTTTTGCTCCTTTGTAGGTTCTACCAGTTCTTTTGTAGAACCTTTGAGCTCTGACAGAGACCATAGCAAGTTGAGTCATAATGTCCATTTCCTCCAAATCATCAGCACCTATGCACTCAAGATCTTCAGGTATGAAGCCTTGGTATGAGTCAGTTGCTACATGAGCATTGTGAGAGTTTTCAAACACGTTTGAAAAACTTTCTTGACACCTTGGTGTCTCAGGGAAACTGACAATAGGTGACTGATATGATGATGAGTTTGAAGACCTTTGACTGTTAAAATCAGTAGTTACTAGTGCAGATGAGCACAGCTGAGTTGACTCAGAAGATGAGTTTTGTTTGAGATCTAGTTCCATTTCATAGGCACTGAGTATGCCATGAAGTTCACTGAGTCTCATCTTTTTCAAGTTTTTGCATTCCCTAATGCTTACTGTGTAAACTGTCCACACAGAAGGTAGGAAATAGGAACTTTCTGTTAACATCTACCTGGTCTAGTTTTACATCTACCTTTTGGAGTTCATCGAGCAAAGAAACAAATCTTAAATACTGGTTTGTCATTGTTTCACCAGATTTGAAAGTAAAGTTTTCATACTTCTGTTTTAAGAAATCTTTCTTGTTTTCTTTAACTTCACTAGTTCCTTCATACATTTCACTTAAGGCATTCCACAGGTCAAATGCAGTTTTATATCCTTTGAACCCACTTAAAATGGAATTAGGAAGTGCAGCCTGTAGAGTCCAATATGCCTTATGCTCAAATTCGAGAGCACTATAGTCAGATTCAACATATTTATCAAGTGGTTTAGGTATTTTGACTTCTGCATCATCAGCAGATGAAACCATGGGTGAGTAGGGACCTTCAGTGAAAGATTTCCAAATACGACAGTCCAGAATCCTAACAAAACCTTCCATCATGAGTTTCCAGGTACCAAAGTCATCAGGAGTGAACATTGGTGGTTTGTTGGAAGAACCATTTGGGCAACTTAAACTGAAGTCACTCATTTTAAAAACTTTTAGAAAGATAAGAGAGCAAAGCTTGTAAAGTAAGCAAGTAAAGTATCAACCTTGAAGCACAGAAAGTCTTCAAGGTAAGAGCCAAAGCTCTGATACCACTTGTAGGATCGTTATAAGTTAGAGTCAAACTTAAACAAAGCCCTTTACTTGCAAATATAACCCTGCGGAATTAAAGTTATATTTCACTTTACTCAAGCAATATTAAGTTCTTGTGTATAATGTAAAAGCTTGATTTGCAAAGATATAGTAACAACAAAGTATCAAATACTCGGCACTATTTGCATTAACTCGAAGCTACACTATTACAAGTTGTTCAAGAACTGATAACAACAAAGATAATCGTGATATGTAAACTAGAGCTAACTAAGCTATATATAGTGCTGATGAGATCAATGACAGCCATTGATCTCATGCGATCTAATCTAGACCGTAAACTAAAAGGTCAAATACAAACTACCAAAAGAATAAACATCGACAATTGGAATATCTTGCGTGTTTGCAGCACCATACTAGTTTAGGAGAGCGGCTTGAATCATATATAGAAGCATACGGGAAGCTTTTGCAGGATTGGACTTGCTGAAAAGACATCTCAGGAAAAGTCCGGTTGAACTCATTATCTGTTGGATAATAGAGTTCACCCGGAATATTCGCTAAGGGACAAAACTGCTTCTATCCGCTTGAACTGCCAGTTCCGCTTGAAGTGAGAATTCCGCTTTAACTTCAACTTCAGCCGGAACTATACAAAATTGGCATTCAGCCGGAAATCTTCCAAGCGCAATATTCCTTACAGCCTCAGAATACTTATAACAATTATAAACATGTATAATATCCGTAAGCATTTATAACTTTACATAAATTACATTTTTAGCCCATATACTTTTCCGTTAACTATTTAACATGCAAAGGTATTTTCACATGCATCCATGCTATTCAAACACATTTTTACACAGGTATTTAGTATAACATAATCATGTAAAGGTATTTTCTCTCGGTTATCATTTAATTTTTATCATATAAACGTTTTAGCTAAGTTTTTCATTTTAATAAAATATATATCAATTATCTTTGATATAAAACACGTATGATTTCATTTCCTTGCTTCATTAATACGTGTATTATTCATGCATTTTAACATGTTAGTTATCTAACACATATATCATGTGTATGAATCACATTAATCACGTATTTCTCAAATTTCGGGATGTTACAGGTCATTTCACAGCTTTACCATGGAGGAGATACGAGAGCGGTCAACGCTTATTAGTTGACTACCTAAACGTCAATACCTTTCAATTTTCTGATATGGCGTTCATCTTACAAGAACTGGGCTATGAAAATCTCAACAACATGTGGTTTTACTTTCAAACCCCCGGCCATGATCTTGACAGGGGGTTGAATTCTTTGAGAAACGATGTAGATGCCCGTTTGCTACTCTCTTACAACTCCCCAAACGATAAGAGAAGTATACGCGTGTACGAAATGCGCACCGAGTTAACTTACAACACAGGCAGAGAATTGTCATGGATTAATCGAGAACGTTCACGTGAAGAGTCGATCGCTATACGCAGGAGGGTAAGAGAGTTTCAGGACCGGTTTGGATGAGTATACGTTTGTACTGTCTTCAATTGCATTTTGAATTTTAAATATATTACGTTTGTACTGTCTTCAATTAAATTTGGAATTTTTAGTAAATTCTAACAATCTTGTTCCAACATATGGGTGTATACTTGAAATATAGCGACTTTGATATATTAAAAAAATTCTATAAAAAAAATATATTTTGTTTGAATTGAAAAAATTTAATTACAAAATTTTGCTAAATTACAACTTTAATATTAAAAAATAAAAAATAAAAGCCACGATAGTTTGGGGGCAGACGAACTGTTTGACTTTAAAATTTTTGACTGCTTGCTAACTTCTTTTAACTTGTTGTATTTCTGTCATAAGCTCCTTTTCTTTATTTTCAGGAATTACTTCAGCACTAGACGACACATTAATGGAACTGGGCTTTTCTGGTAATTGTGGTGTTGTTTCATTATTTTCTTGTTCAGTTACAGGTGGTTGGTTTCCATCGTTATCTTTTACCCATTTTTCATACAGATCATCATCTTCTGTTTTAGGGTTTTCAGGCTCGTTTCTAGACGTGCCCCCTGGAAATATGTTGTGTTTTTCCGCACCAGAGTAAGTGTAGTTCTCCCTAAACCTGTTTTTTTGCTCCATTAACAGGATACTCGATCAAGGATCAAAAATTTATCAGCGGAATGGCCCTGGGATATGTTAAAAGTTCTATAGCCATTAAAGCAGGTGCACAAAATTCTACAAGTTTTGTTCCTGTTTCTTGCTTACCTCTAGATATTTCATTAAAGACGGATTAGGGAACTAAATGGTACAGATGTCATTAAAGGCCATGATTTATCAACCCAACTCATCCCCACTTGACTAGCACTAAAATTTTATTGTTTCAGCGTGTAAGCCCCAACCCACCAATCTTGCCACTTCTAAAAAAAATCACTCTAGTGAAGTGAAACAACATGTTACCATTAAAAATCGCTAGAAATAAGATAAGGTAAACATGCTGAAAAATAAGTAATACAAAGATACCTTTACGGTAAAGCTCAAGACAATGGGCTAGATATGGAAGGCGAATTCATCCAAGAGAAAGAAGGGGATGCCAGAAGAGCATGTAAAGAAGCAAGCTGAAAAATATATATGTCTACACATGCATGTCTAAAAGAAAAACATACCACATTTAGTAGTGTTTCTAATCTGGTAAGTCAAACATCATGTGAGTTTTAGATCACTAGTGAGTTTATAATCTAGTAAGTTTTATTGTATAGTGAGTTTTAAATCCTTAGTGACTTTTAGAAACGCCATATATGCAAGTTATTTTCCCATTAAGTTTAAAACAAACTGTAATTTTTAAAGCCTTAGTGAGTTTTAAACAAACTATGAGTTTTACACAAACTGTGAGTTTTAGATCCTTAGTGAGTTTTAAACAGATTGGGTTTTAAATCCTTAGTGAGGTTCAAATCCTTAGTGAGTTTTAAACAAACTGTCAGTTTTAAATCCTTAGTGAGTTTTAACAAACTGAGTTTTAAATCCTTAGTGAGTTTCATATCATTAGTGAGTTATATATCCTTGAGTTTTAAACAAACATCCTTAGTGAGTTTTAAACAAACTATGAGTTTTAAATCCTTAGTGAGTTTAGGATCCTTAGTGAGTTTTAAACAAACTGTGAATTTTAAACAAACTGAGTTTTAAATCCTTAGTGAGTTTTATATCCTTAGTGAGTTTCATATCCTTAGTGAGTTGTATATCCTTAGTGAGTTTTAAACAAACTATGAGTTTTAAATCCTTAGTGACTTTTAAACAAATTGTAAGTTTTAAATCCTTATTGAGTTTTAAACAAAACTATAAGTTTTAAATCCTTAGTGAGTTTTAAACAAACTGAGTTATAAATCCTTAATGAGTTTAAAACAAAGTGTGGGTTTTAAATCCTTAGTGAGTGTTTGAGAATATATGAGCTCATTGAATATGTCAGTTTGCTTGTCCATCAAATTGATAAGTAGTTGGGACATTAGTGTCTAGTGGTTGGGCATTTAAACATCTAGTTGTAACAGTGAGTTTGTGTCCTATATATAGTCATGTATATGTAATGAGAAAAGTAAGGAATACAAAAATATAGTTCTTCATCTGTTGTCACATCCGGTACCATCTTTGTTTACATGGTATCAGAGCCTTGAAAGCTCCTAAAATCAGTCCCTCTGTTCATTCGAAATCAGCCTCTATTCATCACAGTCTCTGTCTGGTTCATCCGAAATCCGCCTCTGTTCATCAGCCCCTTTCCTATCAGAGCCTACCCTCAGATTAGTTAGAAAATCCAGCCCAGTTCAAACTCAGTTCATCAGTCTGATTACTCATCAGTTCATCAGTCACAACCTCAAACACTAAAACCTTTTCCCGTCCACTATCAGATCTCACATCCACAACCATCAGAATCGCCACCCTCCAAATAGCCGACCCCCTAAAAATCGTCGCCGGAAACATCCCCACGCGCTGCCGGTCACCTCTATACGCCGTAGCCGGACGTTCACGCGCCGGCGCGTAGACCACTAGAGAACCACCATTTTCCGTCGGTTTTCATCGCCGACCCCCTCTGGTTCCATCTGTATCATCAATTTCAGGTTTGGAGTCCTCGAGCAAATCTACAAAAACTTTACATAATTTCTGTATAATTTCTGTGAATTTTTTCTGTTGCCGGATTCATCTATTGAGGTCTGTTAGGGGTTGATTTTCAGGATGCTCATCGAGAAGCTCAAGCAAGTCAGGAATCCTAAAATAGTGTGGGAATCCTACCAGTCCAGGTATCCTGAATACTTAATATTTGACTAATCTTTTTTTGCCTCGTGTGCTATTGTATGCAGGGACATTAGGGGTCAAACTAACTCCTGAAGACTCGGTCTCAATGGGAGAAAACGTGGACTAACTGGTTCAACTACACTACTACAGAAATGGCCTTTCTTGACGCTTTTTGCGCGACAAGAAAGGGCCCAGATGACGCGCAAAAAAGCGTCAAGGAAGCTAGGGTCAAGAATCCTCTTGACGCGCAAAATGCGCGTCATCTGCTTCTTGACGTGCGAACAATGACGCGCATTTTATTACGCGCAAAGCGTGTCATAAAAAGCGTGTCAAGGAAGCCCCCGTCATAAATATGCTTATGACACGCATAAATGCGCGTCATGATTAAAAAAATATTTTTGTAGATTCACTAATTTCCACATTAATGACAATCAACCTCCTAATCAAAATACAATACACTTGTAGCAAAATAATACATTTCATATATAGAGCAAACATTACAAATGTAACATTAGTTTACATTGCACTAACTACATGTAACCTTAGCTTCTTCGATCTCCATACTTGCATTATCAAGCCCATCTACAAAAAGGAAAAAGGATGGTCAAAAGCAGGAAAGGAAAAACAGCAGAAGCAGGAAGGGAAAAACTTGCATTATCAAGGCCATTTATATTGCACTACAACATGGTTGAAACTTGGAAAAAAAATGACAGTGTAATAGACAAGTACTGCTCTTTAACAGATGAATCTACGGTGTCTAAAAAATCAAAAGTTCAAAATTAGTAGGACACCTTCATTTTAAGATACAACACATGATTATAGTTCTGACATACAATGGCTTAAAAAAGAAGCACCCGACTAGATTATACATTCTAATGATTGAGAAATTAGCATACCTGAATTAATTAATCCAAACATTGTAGTGAGCCTGCAACAACAGTTGACAGCAAAGGAGTAATGCCACCTTCCCAGCCTTTCTTCATAAATAATGAAAGAACATAAAAGATTGACCTCATACCATTAAAATTCCTAGGATTTTTGTCCTTCCTCGGCAGCAACTTCAAAGGTTTCACCAGCAACAAGCACAGGGACCTCATCATCTTCCTGTAAACACATTCAAACTTCTGAAGGGTAGATAAAACTCTCCCCATTTTAAAATCACATGGTCGTACGCTTACTTGCTGTCACTGAATGCTTTGACCTAGCAGCATTAAGCTTACTTGCTATTACAAACAGCAACAGCAGGTTATAAATACACACAGTAACAGCAGCCTAAATTCATAATATAAACAACAACAACAAGTCAGCAAGTAAAATTCATAATACAAACAGCAATAGCAGCCTAAATATAAATAGCAACAACAAGTATAAACTATATAGATAGCCTAAATATAAACTATATAAACAGCCTAAATATAAACTATATTAGAAACATATTCATAATTTCATACGTGTAACAGAATTATAGAAGCAGATTCATACGTGTGTAACAAATTTAATATGGTTCAAACCCAATTGCCTTCATCCTGTATTAGCTATTTGTATTGCGGGTCAAGTCAAGAATCACTTACCGGAAAACGGTTTTTCTTCTATCTTTCTCATACGGACTCCAATTCAGGTGATTCAAAAGGCCACGGACTCGTCTCCATGTCCTTTACCATATCATCCAGCTAAATCGGTCAAAATCAGTTGCTACAATTGCCATAAATCGCAGCTGTAACCTGATGGGTGCGTTTTAACCCGTTAAGCTTGTTTTGGTCATATCTTGGTCACACAAATTCGGATTGGGATGATTCAAAAAGCCAGGAACTTGTCTCCATGTCGTTTACCATATAATCCAGTTAACTTAGTCGAAAAAGCTGCTAAAGTTGCCAGAAAATCGCAGCTGTAACCTAACAGCAACCTAAAAGACTATAACAATTAAATAAAAATATAAAATCCAAGTCTCTAACAACAACAACAGCAATTCAGCAAGAGATTAAAAATACAGCAACCTACAAGATTATAACAATTAACAGCAACCTAATCCTCTAAATATCTAACACAAATCATAATACAGCAACAATTAAGAAAACAAACATACATCAGCCTGGACATTGTTTGCACACTATATATACAAGGAACAGTTGGTTGATTCTGTGCATCAAATTAAACAGAGAGATTAAGCGAGATTGGTATATATGGGCATTCAAGTGCATAAATTGGCATAGCTGATAATAAAATATGCAGAAAAAGTTGACTGATTAAAATAGGGAGAAGTCAAGGACAACAATTACAAAAACTAAAATTGCAACATTGTGTTTTCTATTTAAAGATGTACAAGTACTAGATAGACTACCCATGCTCCGTGACGGTATAGCCAGTGTGTAAATGATTGTTTTGAAACTAAAGATATGATTATGAATATTTTGAAATTATTTTTTTGAAACTGCTAAGTTATATTAGGTAAATAGAAGTAATACTTTCATTAGCAATTGCATATGTTATATTTGATGCTGCATTGGCTTTAGGTACCCAAGACAGTCACTTCTACTTAAACAGTCTTGTTGATGCCGTGCTTGATTATCACAAAAGATATATGCTAAAGAGCACTTACTTCAGTGAGTAAAAAGGGACATTACACCTAGATATTATATAAGGAATAATTGAAAGTTGCACAATCAAAGGGAAAAAATACTTACATAGGAGCAACAACCATCCTATACACTTACCACCTATAAGGAAAATATAAATGAAGAATTTGTAAATCATCTATGCTACAACAGTTCTATTTATAACTGTAAAACATCATTTACAAAAAGGTATAGATATGATGATCACTGTTTCCATACAAAAGTAAAAGATAATTAATAGTTTCAAATGTAAATAAGCATGCTTAATAAAACTATAGACAATGTTTGGTATTTAAGGAATGTTTAAAAACTAACAGTTGTAGGTAACCAATAACCAAAACTTATCCTCACTGGCCTGTTACCTTCAAAGTTAAAGCGATGTTCATGCGTTCTAATAAAAGAAATTTAAAAAACACCACCAAACCAAAAATATCAACAACCCAATCATACAAAATTTATAAATAGCTTGCACAGATAATAGGCGCGCCATCTTTAATACCATTCTATTCAATAACACAACATACTTAAAAGTGTTTTAAGACGTTGTCAATACCTACATATACTTTGGTCACCTTCTAACTGAGCAACCTATTTACCTCTTTTCATTCTTAACCAAACCCCTAAAGTTTATAGTTTGCATCCATTATTAGTTTTGAGACTGATGTTTGATATTCTATGTCAATTAGTTTAATCCGGCTCATATTTACCATATTGTTGAAAGATTGTTCCAATTGCAAAAATAAGCATCAACTTTATTAATATTCCCTTTATGTTTTCTTTGTTAGACAACACTTCAAGCTACGTACTCGGATGCCATTAGGGCAGAACACTTTGGTAACTGTTCTAATATTGAAAATCTTTTAATAACTTTAAAAAATCAAAGAAGTGTAAACAAATGCTATAACAGCTAAACATCAAGTCATAATGACTTGATCTTAAAACACATGAAGAACAGATGTATTTAAGTTTAGATCGATGTACTTTACTCACCTATGAATCTATGATACCGGCTATCGTGCGAGCTAAATTTGCATACACCATGGCGAACTGAAGAACCAAATTAGCACAGAGTGGTTGGAAATTAAAACGAATGAAATGAGAGAGTGAAGGTGTTATATTGAGTTGCTGCTAGAGAAATAAAGCTTATGGAGCAAGAGAAACTTCATGCATGTCCTCATGAAGATTCTAACATCGACACCTGGATCCCACTCAAAACATACATACATATTGCGTGCTCGCCAAGAATATCCGATACATACTGAATACTTTCCGTCCAACATTATGGTACCGCTTCAATAACTTATACAGTACAATAACCCAGTGCAATTTTCAACTCTCCTATGTAATATAGGCAAATTTAAAGATGGTAACAAATAACAAACAAAATGTAAATAAATAGACGGGATATACTATCAACCAAAAGCAGCAATTACACACTCAGGTAAATAGAAGTCAAGAGAAACATGTATGCCAACTAAAACTGTAACAATGACAATAAACATGTACAGATTCAAAGATAGGAAAACATCAAAGACAACAAATAAATTGTACCTGTTCTTGAGTCATTGCTGATCAATACACGCATAAACATAAGCCTGCAACAAGGCATAACAGGTAAAAACAAAAAAGGAAAATTTTAAGGATCTATTGTGAAAGAAGGTTTCAAAAGGTAGTAAAAAACCAAACCTCAAATACGTTTAATGGCATACGGGAACACAATACATAGCAAAAAAAGTCAGTACATAAAACTACTCCAACTAAGCCTCTTCATAAGATAAAAAATTACTTCAATTCAGCCTTTCATTATAGCAATGAAATCAAACAAAAATGAATCGATAAAATTGCATTTCTTGTGGCAACAAACCACACCAGGAATTGAGTGGATTCTTCTTCCATCTGTAAACACCAACATTATTACATGATCGGATTCTACTTTCGAAACAAATTCTGTATAGATCTACGCAGATTAAAACCCTATCGATCGCCATTGTAAATCACGTAAAATTTGTAAGGTTTGAGCTCTCGGTGCTTTGAGATCAAGTGATTATTTCACGCACATGAATCAAAGAGCAAAGTTATCTATAAAACCTCAAAAACCTAGACTGGAGATCAGATTTAGGTCAAAATAAATTCATTGTTACCTCGACGCACAGAGAAAACATTTTTTGGCACAAAATGAGAGATTAATATGAAATTGATCAAATCAAAGCAATTTTTACTCCGAGAATCCATTCATCAATTGATGAGAAACTGTTGAAAAGTTAAAGGATTCGTAACTCGTAAAAGGTTGTTGAAGAATCGGCAAACAAACCTGGAGTTGAGTGGTGATATACGCTTCCTCGGGAGAATGAAATAGAGCGGTGACGGAGTTGAGTGGTAACAACATATGCTGCGGGCATGCTGGCGGAGAAGAGCATGTGACAAGGCATTAATCGGAGAATTCAATGAAAGAATGATATCTCATATGGCTCAGCTGAAAATGATCAATGAACTGAAAAGAAGAAGCAGAGAAGGTGTGAAGATCCCTGCAAAGCTATTTGCACCAAAAGCCACAGAACCTGAAAAGCTTCTAGATAGACAAGAAACCATCTTACCTTCTAGTGAAGTAAGTATGTTAAACTATGTACTTGCAGCTGATCTGACTGAAAGAATGGAACAGGAGAAACTAGACAAAGAGATGGCAGAGGCATTTGTGCTTCAAGACAACTTGAATATTTATCAAGACAGTGAAGAAGTTCTTGATATTATAAAAGAAGCAATAAGAAGGTCTATAGAAGAAAGGAAGAAGAAGCTAGACCAAGCCAAAAAAAGAGGCATCAATCATTTGTTAAAGAAGCCAGCATTGCTGTAAACAAAGAAAAGGAACAGATCAGGCTAGCTACAAATGATGCTAACTGGGAGTTACTGAAAAGATGGAGAGACATCATCTTAGATAGAGTATGGGTCACCCCTGAAGACATTAGCTTGACCTCTGCTAATGATTTATGTGATTTAATATCAATGGTAGTAGAAGAAGAAGGAAATTTCAGGCTCAGCCAAAGACTTGAAGCTGATAATATCAGTCATGAGCAATTGAAGATTGATGAAACACAGAAAATTGCTAGGGCTCCTCTTACAAAAGTAGAGGAGACAAGAGCACTCAAAAGATACTTCATAGAGATTTTAGGAGAGGAAAAGAACACGGTCAATCCCTGCTCTTTGAATACACTAAGAGACAGGTATGGTGAGATAAGAAAGGAGCAATCAAGGATATCAGAAAGAACAAGAATTCCCAGACCTCCAGGAGCTTTCTCAGGTACACCTTATCTTCCTCCTAAACCTATGAGTCTCATAGACTCACTTCTTGGAAATACACCCTCTACTCCACCCACTACCACACAAATCTCCACCATTCCTATCAAAAGAAACCCACCCAGGGTCAGCAAACCTCAATTCACAAAGCCACCAACCAAAAAGTCCAAACCTAGCAAACCCATTCCACCAAAATTCAGAACTGATAACTTTACTCCCATCCAACATCTCATCAAACCCAAACCAAAATCCATAACAGAATCATCAAAAATTCCTTCAATCCAAAAATTGACTCATCATTCCACACAACCACCTTCTGTACAACCAGCCTCAGCACCTACTAAAGCAACCAACCCTGTGAACCCACCAGAATCCACAATAGGTACCTCAAGGAGATTGAAATTAATGGCATAAAGGAAAAGACCTCAAGTCATTTCCTCTAGCTCTGACTCATCTTCAGATAAGAAAGTACTTGAAGATATGCATGCTGATAGAAGAAGAATTCTCTCTTGGAAATTTGATGAAGACTCAATTTTCTACCTATTCACTACAAGCACCAATGAAGTTCTAAGACTCAACAGAAACGAAGCTCTTACAACTTTATCTAACCTAGAACTTGGTGATATAAGAAGTGTAGCTGGTGATGGCAAAAGACTAAGTGCTCAAGAGTAGTACTCATGATGAAGATAAGGATGCACTTTGACACAACAATAAGGGAAACTTCATCTGCTGAACCTATCAGAACTGACTGTCCTGTTACTCATGTGGAATTGGATCTAGCTACTAACAGATACATTGTATATAGAGCTGATGGATCATTCACACGACACAGAGAGATAAATCCAGGTGAATGAAACTTTAATTATCATAAAACTATGCTGGATTGCATGCTCACAAACTGACTGTTCAGATTTGACATGACAAAGAATTAGTAGAAGAAGTCAGCTTTGCTGAAAAGTTAGTTGTTTTTCGTTCAAGATAGTTTAAATCGTTTTGTTTTTTCATTTAGTATTATATTCGGAAGATTTTGGAAGCATCATCTTAGGGGGGAAATTGTAAGGAATTATTTCTCCTGATGAAGTGATGCTGATCGGCTAAACATGTTATCTAGGAAGAATAGAAGGCCTGAGATAAGTTACCTCGGAAGAACAGACTGCCCGAGATAACTTACAGTTACCTTGGAAGGTCATTTTACCTTAGAAGCATATTTTACCTCGGGAATACAGTTTTATCTAGAGAGAGGATACGCCCGACATAACTCAAGTTACCTCGGTAAGGCGAGTTATCTCGGACATCAACTTGACCTGCTACACTTGTCTCTGACATATCTGATCCATAAATGGTTTTAACCTTTGAATTCCATCTCCATCACTTCCGGTTATTACTATGTCGTCTACATACACGACAAGTAAAATGCAGCCAGTAGCAGATGATGAAAAGAATACCGAGTGATCATAAGAGCTTCTTCTTAACCCAAACTCTGTCACGACCTAGTTGAACTTCCCAAACCAAGCACGAGGAGATTGCTTGAGACGATAAAAGGACTTCTTGAGTCTACATACCTTCCCATACTCCCCCTGAGCAACAAACCCAGGTGGTTGCTCAATGTAGACTTCTTCCTGGAGATCGCCATGTAGAAAGGCATTCTTGATGTTGAGCTAATACAAACCCCAGTTATATGTGGCAGCCAAGGAGACAAAGAGATGTACTAAAGACATCTTTTCCACGGGAGAGAAGGTTTCTGAGTAATCCATGTCGTAAACCTGAGCATAACCTTTGGCTACTAGGCGAGCTTTTAACCGAGCTAATGAATCGTCTGGATTGACCTTAACCGTGAACACCCATTTACACTTGATTGCCTTCTTGTTGATAGGTAAATTTACCAGATTCCAAGTGTTATTTTGATCAAGTGCTTCCATTTCTTCAATCATGGCTTTACGCCATCCGGTGTGTGCGAGAGCCTCCCCCAAAGTCTTAGGAATGGTGATGGAATCCAGAGTGGCAACAAACGAGCGTGAGGTTGTAGTTAATTTATCATAGGAAATAAAGGAAGCAATTGGGTGCGTATAGACACGTTTACCCTTTCGTATGGCAATGGGTAGATCAAAATTAGAGTCGGAATCAGGAGGATTATTGGGTTGATCTGTCGACGTTAGTATTGGTTCAAGAGCAGAATCTGATGGAAGGCGATTTCGCCTCTCGTATACTTGAATGACAGGAGATTGATCTGGAGTTAAACGGCCAGGTGCTTGTGGTGGTATAGATTCAGGTATTGGAGAGGGTTGAAGGTATTCTTCGAACGAGAATTGAAGGTACTCTTTAGACAGGTCTGGCTGGGAAGAGACTGTTTTGAAGAATGGAACATTCTCATGGAAGGTGACATCCCTCGAGACAATGTATTTTTGAAGGGTAGGAGAATAACATCGGTAACCTTTCTGGAGGCGACAATACCCTACAAATACACATTTGAGAGATTCGGGGTCTAATTTTGAGACTTGGGGCCAAGTGTCTCTAACGAAACAAATGCTACCAAATATTTTAGGGGCAATGGGAAACACAGGTTTCGTCGGAAACAAAACCGAGTATGGGATGTCATGGTTTAGGATAATGGACGGCATACGATTTATTAGAAAACAAGCAGTGGATACCGCATCTCCATTTTGAGTTGGTGTATCCACACATGGTGCTCGGGCTACTTCAAGAAGATGCCTATTCATACGTTTAGCAACTCCATTTTGAGTTGGTGTATCCACGCATGGTGACTCATGAAGTATGCCATTTTTCAAAAAAAAAATGAGTTTGAAAAGATTCTGATAGATATTCTTTTACATTGTCGCTTCTCAATTTTTTAACTGAGACATTAAATTGTGTCTTAATTTCACTATGGAAAGAGCAGAAGTGAGAGAATACTTCAGAACGATTTTTCATTAAGTAAAGCCAAGTTACACGGGAGTAGTCATCAATAAACAAAACAAAATACTTGAAACCAGATTTGGACACAACAGGACATGGACCCCAAACATTAGAATGGACTAACTCAAAGGGGAATGTAGCCCGCTTATTTATTCAAGGACTTAAGTGGACACGTTGGTGTTTTGCAAACTGACAAGACTCACATTGTAAAGACGATAAACTAGAGAATTCTGGGCAGAGTTTCTTTAGGCATTGGAGGGATGGATGACCTAATCGGCAGTGGATTTCAAATGGAGATTAACTTGGGCAGGCTAGAGAGTAAGGGGTTTGAGCTTCAAGTATGTATAGGCCATCAAATTCCTTTCCTCTACCAATAATCTTCTTTGTCAACAGATCCTGTAGAACACAAAATTAGGATAAAACATGGCACTACGGTTTAATCCCCGTGTAAGCTTACTAACAAATAACAAATTGAACGAGAAGTTGGGTAAGTTTAAAACAGAGGATAAATAAACCGAAGGGGTAATGATAGCACTGTCGGATCCCATTACTTTTGGAGTTGATCCATCAGCGATGGTAACGTGTGATGAAGTTGCGCGATTACAGAAATTAGATAAGAGTTGAGAATTACCGTCATGTGTTCAGATGCACCCGAATTGATTACCCATTTAGAGGTTGAGGATACAAGACATTTGGCTGCTGTACCTATCTCAGCAGTCGGCTGAGTGTTGTTGTCTGAAGTAGTGGCAACATGAGCATGAGATCCCTTTGAGTAGTGTGCTCCTGGTTGCTTGCAGTTGTACTTGGTGTCACCAAGTTCATGACAGTAGTAACATTCCATGTTGCTTTGGTCAGTTATCGGAACATTTTGGGCAGGAGCATGATATCCAGAAGTATTTCTATAGCTACATCAATGGCCACCTCGTGATCCCTCTCGAAAGCTTCCTCAAAATCCTCCTTTACTAACCAGTGCACTATTCGGTGTTGTAGATGTATGGGCTGGAGTGCTCTCATTACGTAGAATTCGAGCAAACGTCTCCTGAAGGGATGGAATCTTCGATTCATTCAGAAGTTGAGATCTGGTGTTGTCAAACTCAGGTCGTAAACCTGTTAAGAAACTTATCACAGCTATTTGTTCCCTTTGAGTTTACATGACCTTAACATTCGTACTGATAGGTAGAAGAGAGTTTAACTCTTCATATGTTTTCTTGAATTCCATAACATAAGATGTTGATCACCTATAAACTTTCTCCCCCCAATGAAAGGTTTTGCAAACAGTGTATATTCTAGACATGTTACTTTGTCCAGATATAGAAATTCCAAATATCCCATCAATTCTTTGACATACTAATAGTGATTGATGAGTGACATAACAGAAATATCAATGGAGTTTCTAATTTGTAGAAGTAGCTTTGCATCAGTTTGCACCCATTGAGTCTTGGTTGTATTAGTGGAAGGATCAGATTCGAGGTGATAATCTTTTCCAATGCTTTGGAGGTATAACCGAATGGTTTTGCTCCATTCAAAAAAGTTTGAGCCATTAAGCTTATTATCAGTGAGTCTTGGTGCCATTGATATAACATCAAAAGCATTAGTGGTGGTGTGAACATTCTTGACATTATCACCCTCTGTGTCTGTCATTTTGAGTCACAGGGGTCACACAGATGATAGAAGTTGCTTGATTAATTGAGAAAATAAGGGAATCAGGAGACAAGAGTTTCTAAATGCTGACTGAAATTGATGCTCCAGATGGGCTCAGCAGGTCCAGTGACGGCGACGGGAAGATTCCGGTAAATTTCCGACCAACCACACTTCCTTACGTGTTGGCGCATGGAGCTACAGCGGTGGCACGTGGGGTTGACAGGCAGCGCGTGGAAGAGTTCCGATGGCGAGCTTCATGGAGTTTGTCATTGGGGATGCTGCGAGATCAATGGTGGTGTTGACAGGAGGCGCTTGGAAGAGATTCCGACGCGAGCTTCATGGAGTTTGTAATTAGGGATGCGGCGAGATCAATGGTGGTGGAGGTGAGACTTGAAGATGGCTTTAGAAAAAGTTTTTGAGGACTGAACTGGAGCAGGGGAGTAGACATGGTTTCTGATTAATACACTGGGACAGGACTTGAGGAACTGAACTAGGGCTGGGATCAGATTCAGGAACTGGAATGAGCTGTTGGCTCTGAACTATGTTAGTAGTAATCTGACTGGATTAGATGAACTGAACAAGGAGATTGTGTAACTGATTTTCTGTTGTATTGCTTGATTTCTTTCATTACATTTACATGGTATGTGTAAGTAAATGAGTCATGACTAAATGAGTGTTGTTACCTACCTATTTGCTCTCTATTATCAACTACTTGTCCACTTGTATATTTACATTCTAGAAGCAGTTTTATTCTTCTTTAACAATCTCCAACCAAAAATGTTGAACCAACAAAAATCTGTCTCGGCCTCTGTGTCATCCTCCATCCCTCCTCTTCCTTCCGCTCCAGGAAGCCAGAAGAAGACCAATGATCGTTAGAAGAAAGTGGATGAGCAGACGAGGAAAACTGATTATCCCATGTTCACGGGATCCTAGGTTCAATCTGTTGATCCTGTTATTACTAAAAATGATTTGTTTACTTTGATCAGGCAGGTGAAAAATTAGATGGTGTCAACGAGAAAAGACCAACCATACAATAATGAAAGAATTTGAGGAGCTTAAGAAGTCTAAGAAACCTTTAGAGGAGCAAAGTCCCCTATTTCCCAGGCATCTTGACTTTAACGCCTCAGGATCCTTAAATCCAACTCGCTATAATTACAAATCGGCAGCAGGCTTCACTACAGCCCCTACAATGACTTCCCAGGCCGCTGGATATGCAAGGACGACTGCCAGATTTTTAGGAGCGGTTCCACCAAAATCCTCGCAGCAACGTTCCAGAGATCCTTGGACTCCACTATCGCTAGGATCCTTAGCTGCACCGTCTCAAGGATATTCGTTCCATTCAGGAAGTCAGAACTCACAGGGATATCTACACTCTAACCTTTCTGTTTCGGTAGGAGCCTTCAGGACTGGCTCCTCAGAAGTACATGATGGTGATTTCATTCCCATGTAGACCGCAGCCACTACGGAGCCGAGCATCCCAACAAACTATGGATATGATCCCAGGATCCCAGTCCAAAATCCTAACCCAGGTAATGTGTCCAACTCAATTCCTTTAGCTTCTAACCAGGGTGCTTCTTATGATGCAGTATTCACCCAAGTATTGCTAGGGAGCTCCAGAAGTTGAAAGAAACGATATCAAGTGTTCCAGGGATCCTGAAACCTATTCCTGAAGTCCCTCTAGAAAGCCACAAGATCTCTAGATTCACTTGGCCGATTTCTCAGTTTAAGATCCCGAAGCGATTCCAGACTCCAAGCATGAAGCTTTATGACGGAACCACTGATCCTGAGGAGCACATAACACATTATAGGGAGCGTATAAAGATCAATCACATTCCGATAGAAATCAAGGAAGAATGTTTGTGCAAAGGCTTTGGTTCAACCTTAACAGGACCAGCCATGATATGGCTAATGAGCATTCCTCCTAATACTATTACATAATTTTCTCATCTAGTTAACATGTTTAATAACCAATTTTCTTGTAGCAGAACCTTTGAGAAGCTCACAGGTGACTTATATCAAATAGTCCAGAAGCCTGATGAGCCGTTCAGAGAATACATCGCTAGATTCGGACGAGAATCCCTCGAGATTCCTCAACTATATATGGCAGCAGCCGTTGAAGCCTTTAAAATGGGGCTCTCTAAGGACTCCCGTTTTTATGACGACCTCGTTATGATTCCTTGCAGGAACCTTGACGAAGTACGCAGCAGGGCCTTGAGATTTATCTGTCTAGAAGACGACAAAAAGATTCACCAAAGATTGGGTATTCCTAAATACGATCCTAATAGTAAGAATTCAGAATCCCTTAGGAAGCCATATAGATCCCGACCATATTCCAAACCAGACAATCACAAAGTCAGTGTTGTCGACCAAGACGATGACGAAGATGAGTATCCCAAGGTATCTGAGTATTGGTTTCTGTTGATATCGGTGGCTTAATGTGTGCAATGCAGGATCTTGGCGAAAAGGCAAGATGTCCCAGAAAGAATGATAAGCAGGGATCCTGGAAAGATAAAACCAAGTGGTGTGCCTACCACGAGGATTTTGGCCACCTAACTGATGAGTGTATAGCAATTCGAATGGAAATCAGCTACCTGCTCAGCAAGAGGTACCTCAAAGAATTGCTGGGTAGAAAGAAGATCAAGACTCAGGAAGCCGACAAGATTCCTCAAAGAGTAGCTTCTCCGCCTTAGGATGCTCAAATAATCAACTTCATATCAGGAGGCTCAGACATCTGTGGCACTTCCTATTCCTCAGCCAAAAAAACATGCTAAGGAATCCAAATCTAAACAGGGTGACAGACCTGTCCAGACATCCACATTAACTCAAGACAAACTCATATCCTTTGTTAAGAGCGACAGTTCTCATGTTCAGGATGCCCATCATGATAGTCTTGTGGTTACTTTATATATTGCTAACCATTTTGTTCGCAGGATCCTAATTGACAATGGAATATCAGTAAATATAATCTGCCTTGATGTGCTAAGAAATATGGGGATCCCAGAAACTGAAATAGTTACAAGATCCTCAGTCTTGGTCGGCTTCAGCGGTGAAACCAAAAGCACCGTTGGGGATATCAGGTTACCGGTGTACATAGAGGGGGTAAACTCTATCCAAAAATATTGTGTTATAGACTCTCTCTCTCTCTTGTTGCAATATAATTCTTCACAGGCCTTAGATCCACGAGATGAAAGTGGTCCCTTTAACTTATCATCAATGCATCAAGCCTCCCACACCTTGGGGAGTTGTAAGGATTGAAAGCGATCAGCAGGAACCCAAGAACTGCTATTTAACTTCAATGCAGAACACCACCAAGATGATAAAGGGATAACAATTATAGAAAAGAGCACTTGAAGTACAGGAGGACTGGGAGATTGATGTCAAAGAGGTCCTTCTAGACCCTGAGAATCCTGAAATCAAGGTGCTCATCGAGACTGGCATCCCAGCGGATACTGAACAGGGACTGATTCACCTTCTGAAAGCCAGGACCTCTACTTTCGCTTGGAAGCATGAGGATATGACAGGTATCCCTAAACATGTTATTACTCACAAACATGGTTTAGATCATTCTTTCAGGCCTGTACAACAAAAGAGGAGAAAGTTCGCTCCCAAGAAGAATGTTATCATCCAGGAAGAAGTTGACAAGCTTCTCAAAAGTAAGATGATCAGAGAAGTCAAATATCCCAAATGGCTAGCAAATGTGGTGGTGTTTCAGATGAAGAATGGAAAGTGGGGAGTTTGTGTTGATTACACAGACTTGAATAAGGCTTGTCCTAAGGATCCTTTCCCACTTCCCCATATCGATGCAATGGTGGATGCCACAGCCGGAAACGAGATACTCACCTTCATAGATGCCTCAGCAGGATTCTAACAGATCCAAATGGAACCATGTGATCAGGAGCATACAGAATTTATGACTCCGATAGGCAGTTCTCAGGAAGCTGGAAATGTCAGGTAGGATAGCTAAGTGGGCAGTCAAGCTGAGTTCCTATGACATCAAGTATGAGCCAAGAACAGCAATCAAATCCCAAGCCTTGGCTGACATTGTGGCTGATTTCAGCAGTGACATAGAACCAGAAGTTGACAAGGAAGTCCAGCAGCTTGAGAAGCTCGAAGAAAACTGGATCCTTCACACTGAGGACTCATCAAATATTAGGGTAACAGGGCTGGGCATCCTGCTAAAATTGCCACAGGGGGACATAGTACGACTATCCATATCTTGTGAATTCCAGGCTACCAACAATGAAGCTGAGTATGAAGCTTTGATTGCTGGGTTACAATTGCTAGAAATATGGGCATCTGGTGTATTCAAGTATTTTTTGATTCCCTTCTATTAACTAACCAATTGAATGGCTCTTATGCAGTGAGAGGGGGGAATCTAATCAAATATCTTAATATTCTTAAAAAGTTATCTTTGCTTTTTTAAAGTTTTAAGATTAGCAGGTTCCAAGAGAAGACAACTCAGATGCCGATGCTCGAGCAAATTCGGCTTCATCACTCAGGATCCCTGAGGATACCATGATTCCTATAGCGCACGTCCTGACACCAGCATTAGCTCAACGGGAAGCTCACGCGATTGATGACGATGAATAAGTAAATACTGGAAATCCCAAGGACATTCAGGAATCATGGACGTATACAATTGTTAAATATCTTAAAGACGGGGAGATTACTAAGGGTGAAAATCCTAGGGCTTTTCGCGCCAAGGTAATACCTCATTTTATCTTAGATAATATATTATATAGAAAATCTCTTACAGATGTCTACTTGAGGTGCTTAAAAAAAGCAGAAGCTCTTAAGGTGCTTGAAGACATCTATAGTGGAGATTGTGGAAACCACACTAGGGGCAGAGCACTCTTCTCCAAGGTTCTCAGATTTGGCTATTATTGGCGTGCAATGAAGAAGGATGCCATGAGCTTCTCACAAAAATGAGATGCAAATATCGGCATCAACCTGCTGAGCATCTGCACCCTATAGTATCCCCGTGGCCATTCATGAAGTAGGGCATGGATATTATGGGTAAGCTGCCCAAGGCTCCTGGAGGGAAAATATGTATGCTTGCAATGACAGACTATTTCTCCATGTGGATTGAAGCAGAAGCCTATGTGCAAGTGAGAGAGAAAGAGGTGATATCCTTCATCAAGAGAAATATCCTCACCAGATTTGGGATTCCGGCAGAGATCATATGTGACAACAGCTCTCAGTTTATTGGCAAAAGAACAAAAAAAAATTGTGCAAGCTGGGGCATAAAGATGATTACTTTAACACCTGTCCACCCTCAAGCTAATGGGCAAGCGGAATCCAGCAATAAGATTATCATCAACAATCTCAAAAAGAAGTTGGGCTCCAAGAAAGGCAAGTGGAATGAAGAGCTGTCATTCGTTCTTTGGCAGACAGGACAACACCCAAGACTACAACAGGCCAAACTCCATTTTCATTGGTATTTGGAGCTGAGGCTGTGATTCCCACAGAAATGGTATTACCTACAGCCAAGATCAACTTCCAGGATCCTGAAACCAACAACTAGACTCTGCTTCAGGATCTCAAAACAGTTGAGGAGCTCGGAGATATGGCCAGAATCCGGATGGCATCTTATCAACAAAGGGTGGCAAAGTTTTACAATAGAAATACTAGGATAAGAAGATTTCAAGTGGGAGACTTGATGTTGAGAAAGGCATTTCAAAACACTACCAATCCAGCCGATGGGAATTTGGCACCTAAGTGGAAATGCCCATACTTGATAAATTATGAAGAAGGAAAAGGGGCATATCATTTGGTGAACATGGAAGGAGAACCCCTGCCAAGAGCCTGGAATGCCATCCATCTCAAAGCTTACTTTATGTGAGAATCCCATTGGAATCCCAAGGATCCTCACTGCCTAAATACCACAAGGTATGTATACTAATCCAATAATAATATTATTCTTATTATTTTCATAACATGATCATTAGAGTGGTGTTAGCTAAGCTAACACCCACCCCTTACCAAGCATTGAGCGTTTTGCAGATTTTGAGAATCCCAAGTATTTTGGGTATATCCCTAGTTAGAGGCTGGTCACCTCTTCTACGTTTAAGGTATCCTACATACCATCTAAGGATTGAGAGGTTGACTCCTCTCCTAATTTTGGGTAATCTCCAGTAGCGCACGACCCATGCTAGGAGCGCACATTGTCCACCAGTATGCTCAAGATGGCCAGACCAGTCCATCTCATGGGTGGCTGACAATCTTGTCATTGTAGGCTGCTGGGTGGATTCTTAAGGTTTTTAACACAGACGTGTTAACTAAGGTTCTGACATCTTCGTGTCACTCAAGATGGCTTGGTCCCAAGTATATAAGGGCCAGTATTGGCTTAGTCCCAAGTGAATACGGGCTTGTCCCCAGATTTGGCTAAGTCCCAAGAATCCCGGGTTTATCCCCAGTATATTTCTAAGTTTGTTATCCTATATACATGAAACTTCCTTTGGCCATTGGCCAGGATCCTGTTAAATTCTTTTCAAGATCCTAAACCAGGATGCCAAAATGAATCAGCAAAATAGTTTGGCAGGATTCTTGTCAGGATCCTGAATGAGAAGGAAAGAAGTAGCAATTTGAATTGAAAAATCGACTAAGGTAAAACTTGAAGGTCATGTAACTTATGTTTTATTACTCAATTTTAAACTTTGGCCTATTCAACTTCAATTCTTAATCTCAAATGGTTTTCTAAATATGCAAATATCCTTTGAGATTCTTGATAGAATTGGCCACATATAATTATTTCTATATGTAGAACTTAATTCGAAGCATAACATATATAGCCAAAAGATAGTTATATTATTAACATACAAAAACGGGTTTTGAGCTCCCCAAGGTTCATCCTAAAAACCTCAGGATTCCTTCGCTTGAGAAACTCGAAGGTCAAAAGTTAAAACTGGAATCCAGGCTTCGTCTTGTAAGTTGCAGGTCTCCTCCTTCGTCGCCGGAAGGAGCCCCTGGTCAGTGAAATCTTCGGCCACATTGTCGGAGACGGTGGCCGAAGAGCGAAGTGTTTTCTTCACCATGATAGAAAAAGAAGAAGGAAAAGGGAGATGGAGACTGACCTGTAGAATTCGCAGAAGCTCTAGGGTTTTGCCGAAAGAGAAGATGTGTGAGATTATGAAGAGAAGTTGGGGGTTATAAAGGAAAATTGAGCGAAAATCTTGCTGGAAGTTGAGTGGATTAAATTTCTGCTTTATCATCATTATACTCTGGATAAGAGTACAAGTGTTTCAAATTTTTGACAGCTGTATTCCATGCGCCAACCGCCAAAAAATTGGGGGCAATTGTTGGTACTGGATTTTAGGATACTCGGAGCAGCTCGCAAGCACTTCGCGGTAAGGATCCTCAATTTTGTTTCTTTACTAACGGTTGCTTTTCCCCTTTTGTTTGTTATTCGCATGATAATTCCAACATGAATCACGTGTCCTAAAGACCCGGTCAGCTAACAGAAACGTGGACTAAGTGGACTTCGAACGGCTAAGTGGGAGACGTGGAGTTAGTTGCTAGTTTTTAGGAGATATTGTTACCATGTAATCTTTATTTAATCCGAGCTCTAGGCTTGCACACACACACCTTATTTACGATTAGCATTCTCTGTAACACTTAGAACGCGAGCTCATTTCACTTGTACTGAAAACTTTCATCATATAAAAGTTTTAGGAGGCAGGTACTTTGAACCGGCCCCTGAGGTTTTTTGCTAGGCTCCTTGAGGATACTCAAGGATTCCTGGATTTTCCCTCGTTACATCCTCGTGTCAACACTCAAACTTGCATTTTTCTTGCTAATTTCATCAAACACTCTACCTCACTTACATAGTTTGATCAACAAATTGCTTAGGCAGTTTTTGACCAAAACAAAAAGTCTCTCAGCAGCCGAAATCTCCACGAAGCGGGTAAGCTTCTCAACAGAATTGTTACCAATGGAGACGAGTTTCTCGAACTTGGGAGCTGTAAAAATAGAAATAAACAAGAATGAATTAGCAACTGTCAGGATTCTCAATCAAGATATGTTGGTCGGCATCCTACCCTTCAAAACCCACTTCATCGGTAGTGTCTTGCTTCCGGGAATCAATTCACACTTCACAAAAAAGAACTTCCTCTTCCAATCATGGTCATTATGGGAAGCACGAGGGGTCGATTGGGTGTTAGAGGAATGGGCTTGAAGAACGAATTGGCTGCAGCCATGGCTTCTAAGGTTGTATGCAGAACAGACCTCGGGGATTCCCATGTCTAGGTCTCTGGAGTTATTCAGGTTGTCGAGAGAAAACAGAATGCGCCAAACCATGGGCATTTTTTGGGAGTACGAAAGGCCGTTGATCTCGAAGAACTTGTTCAGAATTTCAGGGAAAGGGTAAGACATACCAAGGAGAAAGGGGTAATAAAGGAAACAAAACTAGGTAGCAGAAACGAAATTGGCTTTCAGACGAGGGTCAAATTCTCAGATGATCGCTGACTTAGGAAACAGACCGGAATCCCTCAACGCCTGGATATCGTGGTTGTCGAAGTTGCAAGTTTCTTCTTCGCAGGTAGGAAGAATCCCCTGATTGATGAAGTCATCGACATTGGGGGAGGTAGAAGAACAGTAGATCGGGTAGCTTTTTTCACTATTTAAAAAATTGAAAACAGAGAAAGGAAGTCGAAACTAACCTGGTTATGGTAAAGGAGCTCGAAAAGTTACCAATAGAATAAGATGAAGAAGTTAAGGCTAATGCATCAGGTATTTAAAGAGAATCATAGTGGCAATCAAATCGGATGGGAAGCCGTGAAAAACGTCCCATCGCAACCATAACTACCGTCTATGACGCGGTTAAAAAGAGGGTTTTCGAATCTCGACAGCTGTAAATCTTATCTACAACCTTCGAGATTTAGGGGCAATTGTTAGGGGTTGATTTTCAGGTTGCTCATCGAGAAGCTCAGGAATCCTAAAATAGAGTGGGAATCCTACCAGTCCAGGTATCCTAAATACTTAATATTTGACTAACCTCTATTTTGCCTTGTGTGCTATTGTATGCAGGGACGTTAGGGATCAAACTAACTCCTGAAGAATCGGTATCAATGGAGAAAACATGGACTAACTGGTTCAACTAGCTTCAACGGTCAAGTGGGAATGGAGAACGAGATCCCGGGAATCCCGGACAGTTAGTTAGCTTTGTAACTATTATATAATCGAGGACTCGATCGTTTAGGAACACACAATACTTACACACTCTAGCTCTGATAGTACCCAATCGTCGTAACACTTAGCACCGATCGATCAATCCTCCAAAAACATTGTACGTTTCAATTTCTTATCAATAAAATTGTGAGGAAGCAGGCTCTTCAGGCCGGCTCTCGAGGTTTTTTTGCTAGGATACCTTGAGGCAACTCGAAGGATCCTGGATGTTTCCCTCGTTACATCATCGTGTCAACATTCGTATTTTGATATCTCACTAATTTAATCAAAAGCACGCTACCTCACATTCTAAGTTTGGAATACGAAATCACTTTGTTAATTTTTTACCAAAACAAGGTCGCTAGACCTCCCTGAGTCTATCTGAGCAATCAATTTCAGTGTTCAGGTACTTCTATAAAATCATAGATTAATCACAGAAATCATGTGTGAACCTTTTCGGTTGTCGGAATTGTTCTTTAGGCGTCCCGAATCTCCCCTCTGTGGACTCAACTTTAGGTTTCGGCCATCTTCTAAAATCCACAGAACTAGTACAGATTTTTGGAATCAAACTGTAAAATTTCAGAAATTATGTTAACACTCCGTTAAACGTCTGTTAAGTCTAACCGAAACTCTGTTAAGACCGCTATCTTCGTTACACGTTACTAACGGATCTCAGTCTTGAAATTCGGTTATAATTCTGTTAAAGTTCATAATTTTTTTTAATATCTGTTAAATCTGTGAAACCGAAAATCCGTTATATCCGTTTAATTTTTCAGAATCATATCTAGTTACCTGTTCAATTATCTTCTGCTATTATATCCAGTCATCTAGTCTTTTCATTTCAAATCTGAAATCCAGTCATCTGGTTATCTTGTTTATTTCCATTCTATCATACAACATCATGATTACACTTCTGTTATGGTTGGTAGTCACATTCATCAGGTCCTTCGGGACATCAGGTCCTTCGGGACATCAGGTCCTTCGGGACAGCAGGTCCTTCGGGACATCAGGTCCTTCGGGACAGCAGGTCTTTCGGGACAACAGGTCCTTCGGGACATCAGGTCCTTCCGGACATCTGGTCCTTCCGGACATCAAGTCCTACGGGACATCGGGTTATGTGAAGCATCTGGTCCTATGGGACATCCGGTCCTTCGGGATGTCTATTTTCATGTTATGGCTTTGAAAGCCGTCTGGTTAGATCTCATTCCAATGAGATTGACTTTGTTTCTGTGGCTCTAACAGCCGTCTACATCTTAGCTATTTGGATTTAGCAAGTCAAGTTTAGCAATCTGGGGTTGAGCAACCACCTAGTTGTGTTGCTTAGGGGGAGTGTATAGCATGCAAAGGTTGATGTAACCTTCTCGTGATCTTGATAATATCTGGGGTGTTATTATCTGGTGGCTACGGTCACATCTAGGGTGTTATTATCTAGTAATTACGGTCACATCTGGAATGTTAACTTATCTGGTGATTACGGTCACATCTATGAAGTATTACCTATGGAGCTTGCAAAGTGTGCTACTGTTCAGATTCCAGTTAGCTTCCACTTCTGGTGAACCTCGGTTTTGCATCTCGTCTGTTGTGGTTTAGTGCACCTTCAAGAGTTTTGTGAATTTGCCTTGATCTTCGTTTCTGCTTCTGTTATCGATGACTCGTGTCCTCCTGGTAACAAGCTAAGCGTGATTAACATCTATGCTTCAGCTTGAGAGGGAGTATTAGAGAATATCTGAGCTCATTGAATATGTCAGTTTTCTTATCCATCAAGTTGATAAGTAGTTGGGACTTTAGTGTCTAGTGGTTGGGAATTTAAACATCTAGTTGTAACAGCTAGTTTGTGTCCTATATATAGTCATGTATATGTAATTAGATAAGTAAGGAATACAAAAATGTAGTTCCTCATCTGTTGTCACATCCGGTACCATCTCTATTTACAGTGAGTTTAAACAAACTGTCAATTTTTAAATCCTTACCTATAAATCCTATTGTCGAGTTTAAAAACTCACTGCAAACTTTAAAACCCATTGTCGACTTTTTTACTCACTGCAAATTTCAAAACCCATTGTCGAGTTTATAACTCACTGCAAGTTTCAAAATCTCAACAGTGAGTTTTAAAGTCAACAATGAGTTTTAAACTCAGCAGTGAATAAAACTCATTGAGTTTTAACTCGGAGTTAACAACAAAATTAATATAATAAAACTCATTAAAGCTCAATGATTTTTAAAACTCATAATAGAATAAAACTCACTGCTTGTAAAACTCATTAAAACATAATGATTTTTAAACTCATAATAGAATAAAACACAGTACTTGTAAAACTCATTAAAACTCAATGATTTTTAAACTCATAACAGAATAAAACTCACTACTTGAATCAAAATGTTTAACCAAACGAGACTGACCCGTAAATTTGATGACTGGACATGTAAAAAGGTTAACTTTAAACAAAAATCTTTAACCCTATTAGACTAACCCATAAAAAAGTACCCATTATGACTGGCTACCCAACCCAACCCGCCTAATTTGCTACACTAATTGTAATGTTCAGAGTATAACTCCATATTTTTTTATTATACTTGTAAATGGAACTACGAAAATAAAGTTATATAAGGGGAATTCCTTGATATAATGGAGATAGTGGGCTCATCTACACCACGACCTGGCGTCGTGTTGCCATGTTCAGCCAAATGTTATTGTAGCCGATTGAGTCTTCTAAGCTCAACTTCCATGTAGATTTCATCAGTCGGGTTTCCTTTAAACAGCATATAGAACTAAGCTCTATGAATAATTGATACAAAACAAGCATCCCACAGCTCTATGATTGTCTGCCTTTCATCCCTAAAATTCTATATTTAAACAGCTCAGTTTTTTTAAAGTTTGAAAATTTCTATAAAACTCACTGAAAATATAAAAATAGAGACTTTACACTGAGTTTTAAAAATATAGAATTTTGGTGAGTTTAAAAATAGAACTTGATTAAGACTCACTGGTTATAAATAATTAAAATTTAACAACTAATAGCCGTCCGTATATTTAACAATTTTAGAACACATTGAAATCTTGTTTTAAAAGAAGAAAAAGAAACATCAGTTCCCGAACTTATTTTTTTATTATGAACATGATCATAACCTAATAATTAATCAAATAATAGTAATTGAGTTTTCAAAAGTTTAATCATCTGTAATAAAACAATTTTAAAACTCATTGAAAACTTGTATAGGCACCTGATTTTCCTCTTTGATGTTCTTTTTTATTTGTTTTATTTCTTCTTTAAAAAAACAAAGTAACACTATAAACTTCAAAATATCTATTAAAACTCACTGTTAATATATCTAATTTTTTGTTTAAATCACCAGATTTTAACTCAACTTGTTCTTCATCATCACAATCTATTTTAAGTGGGTTTTCAATATCATTTGTGTAATTACTAAAAAGATGTATTAAAAGCAATTCTCCTACTCCTTATAGTTCCTACAAACATGATGAGATAAAACTCACTGAACCAGATGTATTTAATTGTTCATGTTAATAACAAAATTATAACTCACAATTACAAGATGTATTTTCATTTTAACATCACAATTTCAATTATGAAGTTGGATAACAATAAGACTTTAAACTAAGAGGTCATATTTGATTACTTTTTCTGTTTTTAAGCGGAATGAGCACCGGAGTTTCAGACAACAGATGTGTACCGGTAGTATCTGGAGTTGGTGTATAAAACAAACTTAATTAGTTGAATAAATCTCTCAAAATGTTATAAAAGTGGTGTCAGAAGTAGATATAGAAATAACAAAATAGAATATTTATAAAACTGACATCTTTTAAATTTGGTTTAGTTATAAGAAACTATTTGAGTATTGAACTCAATAGAAATTGAGGTTTAAAATTAAAATTAAAACTCGATGATTGAAAAGTAGCCTTCATTTTTTTTAAATATTAAAGATAAAAATTGATTTGAAAGAGATAAGTTTTGATTTAGTAATCAAAGTTTTTAACAAATTTATTTACTATAGTTTTCAGAACTTTTGAAGTTAACATCACAATATCTCAGTTTTATATTTAATAACAATACTTGATTAAACAAATTCATGGGCATTTCACATGTGTTTTGTGTGTTTAGTAAGGAATAACAGGACTCACTACTAGATTCGGCATCAACAGCAGCAGATTTATTGGCTTTATCAGGCTTATCATGTCCCTTTGCGCCAGCCATATCTTAGGCTTTCAGATCCAATCAAAGGCGAAAATGTGAAATTCATATATTAAAGAGTGAATCCAGAAACTTAAAATCTGAGATAATGATATGACTCGGTACGAACATACGTAAATTGTAGTAGCCTTCTAAAACTCACTGAAAAATTGATGTATTTTTTAAAACTCGACATTTAATTTAAAATGTCAGCCATTTTTTTTAGTGGAAAAAAACTTGTGTTTTAAAACTCAATACAATCTTGAACACTTGAGTTCTATGATTATTCTAAATAAATTTTATAACATGATTTCTTTGTCAACACCTTCTTGGACACTTTTTTCTCTCCAGCTTTTTCTTTTCCTTTATCCTTTGTTGATTTCTTCATTTCCTGAATGCCCGATTCTAGAAAAAAAAAACCATTAGAATATTAATAATATAATCATAGATCTAGAAAATAAGTTTAAAAAATAGAATTTTAGAAGCAAATATTGTTTTAAGTAACAGAATTATAGCAAATAACTAAAACTCACTGAGTTGTTCTAATATGCACAAATAGACTCTTAAACTATAGTGAGTTTTAATTATGGATGAACAACAAATAAATAAATCAAATCCAGTAAGTTTAAACCATGTGCTAATGATTACAAAAACAAAAGATAAAAACAATCAAGCTAATGATTAAATCTCTAACTTTTTAAAACTCTCAATTACTAGATACTTATTAAGATGATTAAATCTCTGATCACTTAAGTTTCTAGACATACAATATACAATTAGATACAAAAATAAGGCAACAAAAACCGATGTAGAAGCCGATCGACAGTGAACAATGCATAATTGTAATGAGTTTAGTTATTGATTACCTTTTGCTATGGTTGGATCCTCATTGGCTACAAAATCTACTAATACAGTGAGTTGTGAATCACGAGCCAGCTGAAAATCTAGTGAGATCATTTATAAACTCATTACTTAGTTTGAAAGTAATTTAGAGTCTTTAAAAATCACTGTTGAGTATTAAAACCTCACTAGTGAGTTTAAAATTTGGAGTGAGTTTTATTCTAATGTGAATTTCAAATTGAAACTTGCAGTGAGTTTTAATTAAAACTGTTTGTATTGACCCGAGTTTCAATCAACAGACAACTAAGCTTTAAAGTTGTTTGTAAAATAAGATGGTTAAACAACACACACCAGCAGGCTGAAAACATACATGAAATCAAGTTGAGTACTTACCACGAAACTACCTTCACCTTCATTCTGATTGTTGATTTCCTTGTGTAAATCTGGACAGGATTTTACAGAGGCATTTCATCAAACATTTTGTGTGTAATACAAAGACACCTAAAATCTACCTTCTTTAAACCAACTATGATTACTCAAGTCATGGCATCCCTTACATGAAATGATACAGACAATATTGAAAAGTTATAAGCACAAACACATAACCGTAAGTGTGATTAATTCTTAAAAACTTAAGTTCAAAATCAAAAAATTAGGAGAAATCTGAAATTACTCAAACAATTCCAATGGATAACAATACTATTTAAAACTCAAAGATAATATTTGATTAGCTTTTATCTTTTCAGCAACTTTTGAATCTGGATTTGGTGTTGTCTGATCCACTGGATATGCGATTTTTCAGGAGGTAAAACTCAGAATCGACAGTTAGTCGACTGGATATGCAATTTTTTAATCCCTGGCATTGTTCTTCTAGTCGACTGAGAGAATTGATGGCGGATTTTGAAGGCTTGATGACAGATTTTGGGAGGATTGATGGCTAATTTTAGGAGATTTAATGGCAGATTTTGAAGGTTTGATGGCAGATTTTGGATGCTTGATGGCAGATTCGTCGATTGAAAAGTGAGCTTGATCGATAGAAATCCCTGGCGTCGTTCTTCCAGTCGACTGGGAGGATTTAGGGTTTTGATATGGAATCGAGGTTTATGTTTTTTTTTCGTACCATCGTACCCTTCTAGCAAAAAAAAATATAATAAATAAAAAAATAAAAAATAAAAAAAAACTCACGATTAGATCGGATGGTTAGAAAAAGGGACTACGGAGTCTACGGTTTTTAAGGGTCTACAATGAATATTATCAAGCTTTTTATGGCACACTAAATTTCTTTTCTGTACTCCTTAGCAAAGGCTCCTAGTCTCTGAGTTCTTCCCAAGTTCTTCATACCATATTCCCTACAAAAAAAAGTCTTTTTTACCTTCTTCTACCTTCTCCGTATCAAAGTTCATCCGTTGTGCATACACTCATCATCCGTCCTCCTCTTACCTCTATAAGTTTCTCTCTTTTATATATATATATATATATATATATATATATATATATATTATATACATATATATATATATATATATATATATAGGGTTAGGATCCTGCGAAAACACATTTTTTGTGAAAACTGCGAAAACACATATTAAAACTCACATAACTTTTTCATACGTTAACGATTTTTCATAAAATTTGCGCCAAAAGTCTTAGAATTACGTTATCTTTAAATCTGGAGCAAAATATTAAAAAAAAAAACTGAACGTTTTTTTTCCCGTGTGATGCACATGTGCATCATATAATTAAAAAAAGTTATAAAATGCTATTTTTTTCTTTAAATCTAAAGATAACACAACTACAAGATTTAGGGTGCAATTTATTTTTAAACTATTAATGTATATCAAATGTATGAGCGTTTTTTTTTGGTATGATGCACATGTGCATCATTCAATAAAAACGCAAAAAATGATGAAAATATATGACATATGGTGCGACTAAGAAAAAAAATATAATAACTCATACTAAAAGTATGAGTTTTTTTTGTGATGCACATGTGCACCACACAAAAATTTATTTAAAAAAATAAAAAAAAGCGTTAAGTTTTTTAAAACTTTTATAGGATTAAAGATAATATAATTTTAAGACTTTTGGTGCAAATTTTTAAAAAAATATATTAACGTATGAAAAAGTTATGTAGGTTTTAAGATTTGTTTACGCAGTTCTCACAAAAAAAGGGTGTTTTCGCAGGATCATTCCCCTATATATATATATATATATATATATATATATATAGGGAGAGGATCATTTGAGAACCAATTTGATTTGAGAACTAAAAAGAACTAATTTGAGCCACAAGTTTATTATATGTATCCCCCCTCCCATGAATTGTAGTGGTCCCCCCCTGAAATTTGTGATTGAGATTTAGTTCTCAAAAGTTCTCAAAACAAAAAGTTCTCATTTGAACCTAACCCTATATATATATATATATATATATATATATATTTACTTTTTACTATAGATTTTTATCTTTTACCATACCTCTGAACCTAAATGGTAACAGAGCAAGAACGATTTCAACATCTAAAAGACTGAGACAGGCTCTATTATGGCTGCAAAAAGCATAAGTCCAACTGTTTTAGAGAACCCGCTCAGGTGAGGATTATGGGATTTGGTTTGCTCTATATCACAATATTATTGTGTGTTATGTTATTATGTATTATATCTATTTTATTTAAAAGAATATGGGAAAATATGTTAAGGGAAACCAGAGATAGGATGTCTAACTAAGGAGTCAAAAATTCTTTAAATATTGATTTCGTTCAACCAAAAAACTCAAATTCTCTAAGAAAACTAAATTTTATAAATTTAGAATTCTCTGAAAAAGCAGAAATAAATAATATAAGTACCAGCCATTATAATTTTACCTGCAAATTTAAAGAAAAGTTTAAACATAATCTACATACAAATAACACATACCTAAATGGCCTAACAGATTTAGTAATAAATCTACGACACAGTTTACAGAAAGAATACAAAAACATTGAAATTACATTAGAAAAATTAATAAACATTACAATTAAAAGATCTGAAGAAATTAAAAAGCTCTCAGAAAATATAGAATATATTAAAGATCAAAATAACCAAATAACAACAAAATAATAAAAGAAATAAAGAAAAATATTTTAAATAAAAAAGATATCCTACAAATAAGTCACCAATTAGAGAATTGTAAACCATAACAAACAAACATTTTAATATCAAAAGTAGAAAAAACAGAGTTATAAATCCAGATAAATTATTAAACACAGTTAAAACCATTGTTGAAGGATAAAAATTGGAAAACTCGAATAAAGAGGCACTAGAAAAGGTTAAAAAATACAAACCAAAAGATAATAAGGAAGAAGTCACATGTTACACTTCATATTCAGGAACTAGTAAAAGTGATAAACAATATCCACTTTTATTCAATTTCATTATAAGTCTATTACTACAAATAATAGAAAAATTAAACAAAATATTAAATATATTAGATAAAGATAAAGTAGAAGCCAGTGTTACAGATGATGTAGATAAAATAACAAAAGCTATAATTAAACTAAATATAGAAGATATAAAAATTGGTAGAAAACCTAAGCCATACACACATTGGGCACCAAGAAAATGAGTGATCGAGATAATAGAAACTTTCTAGGAAGAAGTAAAACAGAAGCTAGAAACTCAACTTGTAATATACAAGATACTAAATCATCTGACTCATTCATAAACAGATTTATAAGGAGAGGTTCAGGGTCTAGTAGTTCACAATAGATAGTATAGTTAGAAGAAGAAATAGATCTAAATAGAAATATAGACCTATACAACCAACACCAACTAGATATCCTAAACCCAAGGATTATATACCAAACGGGTATGTTAAATGTAAATACAACATTAATAAGAAGCAGTAGAGAAGAAAACTTAAGGGTGGTAAATAGAATGGTAACCATAGACTTATTTTCACCTGAAACAATAGAAAGAATTAAACAGTCAAGAAAGAACTTTAAACATATAGGATTAATAGTAATAGAAATAAAAGCTTTAGGAAGAAAAAACTTAGGAACAAAATTACTAGCATTATTACTAGATAAAAGCTGGAAATGTGAGCTAAAGAAAGCAATAATATCAAGAATGGAAGTTGACCTTAGCCAAAATACAGCACTATTTTATTGTACACCAGGTCTCTTAAAAGATATTAGAGATTCACAGAATATAAAAATAGCATTACAAACAAAAGGTTATGAAAATTATGAAGGTAATAATATAGTTATCTGTATAGGAGTGCTAGGAAAAGCAAGTAACAGAGCAGGAATGAAATATAAAGTAAACATAGAAGGAATAGTTAACACCATAGCATCAAAATCAATACAAATGATAGATCCAGTAAAAATAGATCCCAAAGAATTAGCAGGATTAGAATGGCAAATAGATGATTTTAAAGAAGAAGAAAATGTAAGGTTAGTACCAAAACGAAGTTACATATATGAAGGAACTAATGGAAAACAAAGCCTAAGATTTACAGACTTTAAAAAAAGAAGAAAAAGAAAGTGAAGACAGTGAAGAAACGGATTATAACTTTATGAATATTATAGATATTAACGAAGAATATAATGAACCAATTTATGATACAGAAAATGAAGAAATTAATACAGAATTCTATAAATTTGAACAAGAAGAAACAGATTATAGTTTGATAGAGTATTTAGAGGAAAAAGAAACCATTACAGGATTCAAAATAGAAGAGACTAATAAAACCATTGAACAAATAATAAATAGAAAATTTACAGAAATAAATATACAAGAAGAAGTTGATGACATGATTATAGAATATATGTTAAATCTAGGAATAACATATGAAGAAAGTTATAATAAGTTACAAGAATATTTTAACCTACCATTAGTAAACAACATTCTACAAGGAAAGACAATGATTTCAGACTTTTATAAACAAGAACAATCCTTTATGGATCAAGATATGAAAGGTCAATATAAAAGAGGAAGAGTGGATTGGAGTGAAGCAGGAACTTCATTGGCAAATGTCATGTACAAAACCAACAGTAACTTATCAACAAGAATCATATATAATTGGACATGGAAGTAGATTACCTATAGGATATATATATACAGTGGCAATATGTTGTTGTTAGAACAACAAAAACCACAATTATGGTATGATGAAATATTAACATGGGAACAAATAGTGGTAAGAATGTGGCAAACAAATAGAAAAGAAAGCATGGATATGTTTTCATATTTAGAAACTACATTAGGACCAACAGTTCCAGGAATCTGGCAAAGTAAATAAAAACTCAAGATCCAACAAAAATGAACATAATCAAAGCATTAGGAGACAACCTTTATAATTTCACATCACATATTAGAACGCTCATTTTAGGGGTAGATCCAGCAAAAAATAATAACTTAATTCAAGATACTGCCATTAGAAATTTAGAACAATTAAGTATTGCAGATATGAAATATATAAATGAGTTTACCTTAGATTTTACAAGATTATTATCACGAACAGGTTTAGCCATGGATGATGACTTGTGTAAGAAATATTTTATAAAATTACCAGGTGATTTAGGAAAAAAATATACATGAACTATGGAGACAAACATACAGTGATAAAATAAATCTATGAATAGGACCTAGAATAACTTTCACATTTGGAATACTAGAAGAAAGATGTAAGGAGGTTGCCTTACAAGAACAATTAAAAAGAAATGCATATGCGTTTTGTAAAACAGCAATATATACACCACAGGCATATGGTTATTATGATAAAAAGAAAAAGCTTAGAAGAAGTACTACATATAAAAAGGAATATAAACCACATTATAAAAACAAGCCCTACTATAAAAGTAAATACGTTAAAAAACCCTCAACAAGACAATGTAAATGTTATATTTGCGGAGATGAAAAACATTTAGCTAATAAATGCTCAGACAAAAATAACAATACTGAAAGAAGTAATCTAGTAAAACAACTAAATGACTATGAAATAGAGGCTGTAGATACAGATCATATAGACAATGAATCAATTTATAGCATGTATAGCGAAGATGAACAGTCTCTTACAAAAGTAACATATACATACATGAATACAGAAGAATAATGTAGTCATAAGTGGATATCTAACAGAGGAAATAATTATATAAAATGTTATAATTGTGGATATTATCCAAGTATAGAAAAAATATCACAATGTAATATTTGCTTTAAAAAAATATATGTTATATATGTCGAAAAAGATATACAATGAAGAAATAGATACACCAGAAACAAGCAGTAATATAGAATCAAATAGTCAAGAAAAATCAATAAAGAAGCTTGAAATGATTACAAAATTACATAGTCTGAAAATAAATTGAAAAAAAAATAAAAGAAATTGAAGAATTGGTCCAAAAGAAAAAAGAACAGGTTGAGTATAGCAAGATGTCAACAGAAACAGAAGCAGAGCAAACATATATACAAACACAAGGATGCGTAAATATGATAAATATACAATGTAGACTATGGCTAGATATACAATAAAGTATTAGATCTACTAACCCTAGTAGACACAGAAGCAACAAAGAGTTTAATATCTTACACTTTAGCCCCATAACAATTCATAAATTTTTTTTGCCTATAATCTAGTTACAAGAACGGCAAAGGATAGATTAATTTCAATAACACATTATTTGGAACCTGTGGGAATTCAATTTTTAGATTTTTCTGGAAAATTATAGTGTAAAGTATGACATACCACAAGTAAATATAAACCCCCCAACATATAAAATCAAAAGATTTTGTATTTGGTTTAAACTTTCTTTTTGGTCTAAATGGAGCAGTTACATTAACAAGAAATTTTATAACGCTTAGTAAACATGTTTATAATTTTCCAACACTAAGATACAATAATATTTCTGCATTTGCTCAGAAACGTGGAGAAAAAGGAAACCTAGACTTTGTAAAAAATAAAAAAGAACAACACATAGAAAATGAAACTATTAAACTACTTGAGGTGGCATAGACGAAAAGGTTGTATGAATATGATGTGTTGTCACCTATGCAATTCTGATATTGAAACACATAACCACCTTTTCTTTGAATGTACTTTCTCGAAGACGGTTTGGAGCATGGTCTGTAACAAGGTAAAGGTTAATGTTCCGAATGATTGGGGATCTATTGTCAACTGGGTCAGTCAGTTTGCCCGGTCTAAGGTTCTGAAAGAGATAATTTGTAAGGTTGCTCTTGCTGCCTCTATTTACCATCTTTGGAGAGAACGTAATCTTAGATTCCACAGAAATCACTCTAGGCCACCGGATAAAATTGCAGCTGCTATATTCGATGATATTCGGTACAAGCTCATGGGCCTTAAGATTGTTCGTTGGGATAGAGTTTAGAAGACGCTTGAGGAGTGGGGGATTCATAGAGATGGAAGGATTGATGATGGAGGTTGATGTGTTTCTGTGATTCCGTCTTTTGTTTCTACTAGATTGTATCTAGGTATTTGTCCTTCTTGGTTGTGTAGTGTTTTATCTGTTTAGCTCTTTTGGGGCATGTCCCAATTGAGAACTAGTAGAGACTTCACTCTACTACTTGTTTTTTTTTTGGTTGGTTTATAATACAATCGCCGGGGTAACCCTTTACCCAAAAAAAAACTATTAAACTACTTACAGAATTCATGAGTCACGAATTAGAAAAGGGAAAAGATGTTACAAAAAGTATAAATCATCCTACAGTTTTACATCTAGAAAAAATAGGTCTTATAGGAGAAGACAATAAAAACTTGAAAATGCGTGAGCGATGGATCGTCTACTCGGTCGTATCGAAATCAATATAAAACGTAAATGAGACAAGATGTAAATACAAAAGACTTTGTATTAGACCACTGAGAACCACATAGTACACAGACTTATGATCTGAACAAGAAGTTCCAAGAGCTGCTAAACACAACACAAGACAAACTATTTATACTAGACAAAAACACGACCAGCTGAACCTCAGGTTCGGACTAGGTTTGTCTGGGTCCGAACTCTGAGTTCGCCTAGGGTTTGGCCCATAGTAAACTTGCATCATCTTGTCTTGTAATTGATACTCCACATGACGATCAGGAACCATGTATCTACAAACTCCCCCTCGACATGTGCAGTATCAAGTTCCTCTTAAAACTTGTATCTTGTATCTTCAATCAAACTCTTCCTCAATTTGACGATGAGTCCAATATTTAATACTTGATAATGAATCGCGTGTAATCTTTTTATCAACAGCTTCAGAAGACTTGAAGTTGTGATGTTTTCTTTCCACTTAGAAACCTGCCAACATAAATAATCTTGGCGCAAAACGTCTCTTCGAGACTTCCAAGATATCATGATTTTGAAATGTGATTTCGTATTTCGTGTTGATCAATCAAAAAGATATAAGAAATTAAATCTTTTTGATTTTTTAAAAACTTTATATCAAAACACACCTAATATCTTTTTGGTATTTTCTAATATGAAATGTAAATGCAATACATAATTAGACACTATATTTGTCTTTTGTGAGAAAGATCACAACTTGGGATCATATTGGACAAATCATATGCTGAACTACACTCCTATTTCAATTATTGTAGTACATAAGCCATGTCGATTGTAGATATAATTTGTCCAACTTTAAAACTCAGACAGAATTATACTCATAACATATGGATATGTTAAGATATTGACTAGATTTGCTTTGACCAGTGTACCCCACACTATCAGACATACTTAGATATGCTTTCCTAATCACACTTTGTGATTTCACTAGTGTTTTAACACATAGTGATTGTATTCATGATGTAGTCAACTGTGTTCCATGCAAAAAGAAAATAGAATGTTAAATCGTCTACCTTAAGGTCGATCTTTCGATACGCAGATAAGGCCTCGGGTTTAACAAAATAAGAAAATAAAACAAGTTGAAATTGTATAACCCAACAAAAATCAGGTCGGTACTCCCGTACACGCAGAGAAAGTCCGATGCGTTATACGAAACACTAAAGAATATAAAGCAGAACGTCAAACGAGCAACAATTAGGTCGATCTTTCGATACGCAAAGAAAGTCCGATCGTTTAAAAAAATAAAGAAAATCAAACAAGTTTAAATTTTTGCAAAATGAACACATATATACACAGTGACTTCTTATTTTATTTTTCACATATCTTTTTCTTGATATATCTTGAGATACGCATCAAGATGTTGTCCACTAGGTCAAGCATCAGATTTAGTGTATATCACATTTGAATGCTTTCTGATTTTTCGAGCCTACCTTACACATCGATCAAATAGTCTTATGGCTTGTTCATCTATTTTATCCATGAGTCAGACATCGTCAGCCAATGTACCATCATTTCCCAATCATGTCGGATACAATTTCTCATTTTTCAATGTTTTTGGATTTTTTCATTTTTCCATGTTTTTGTCTTTTTCACATTTCTCCCCCTAAAAATGATAACGCTATTTATAGATTTTCATTTTTAACAATTGAAAAACAAAACACTATTTGTGTATTTTTGAAAAAACAAACTCCCCCTCAAAATAAGACGAAGTGAAAAACAAATCAGAAGTTGATCAACCAACACGAATACTAAGATTTTAGCATTTTGAAAACCAAATTGATTTTGAAATTCAATTTAAGTTATCACAGATATTTCACATTCAGCAATTTTCCAATCACCGAAAGGTCTTCCTGAAATACCTGCTAACACCAAATAAAACATTAGTCGCTTTGGGATCGTCCCGATTCAACAGCGTTGGGACGCCCGGTGTCTTCCACATATTCATTGTTGGCCTTGGAAACAACCTTGGGTTTCCATATTTTGAAAGATTTTGATTTTTGATCAGAACCAGAATCAGTATCAACTGGCGTACTTGATTTAGACCAAGACGACTTACGAGTTGATTTGACCTTTGGAGACCATGGTTCATAAAAAATTTGACTGTTGTTATCTACATATTTAGCAGTGTTGTGGATATATGCAGTCGTCGAACACTCAGTAGCAAGATGTCCAGGTTGACGACATGCATAACAAGTCGTTCTAGAGAGAATTGCACATTTGAAAAATTCTTTGAATTTTAAAAACCAGAAGAATGTTCAGAATCAAAGTTATAAAAGAAATTACAGAAGAATCATACCTAAGAGATGGACTCCTTGAAGATGTTGACCTTCCAGAATAATAAGATTTTTCCTTCAGAAGAGGTGATTGCATTGAAACTTTAATCTTTGAAATCTGTTGAACTTTTGCTGGCTTCTTTGCTTGAACTGTTACTTCCTTAACCTGAAAAACCAAACCTTTGTGTTTATAACCAGGTGTCTTTGATGAACTTGAAGAAGAACCAGAAGCTTCTCTCCCCTTAGCTTCTCTAGTGAATTTTGCTTTGATGTCTTTTAGTTTGTTCTTTTCAGCCAAAACTTTTTCTTCTTCAGTTCCAGATGAAGTACTCGAAGCAACCTTATCAAAAACCTGTTCATTTTCCAAGAAAATAGATTTTGAATTAAACGTCAGAACTTCTCCCAAAGGTCTTTGCTTTTTCTCAGCCTTCGATTTCTTCTTCTTTGATGAAGTGGCAAACTTTGAATAATCTTGCAATAAATCTTTAGGATCAAGCGGAGCAGATGTAACTTCAGATAAATCCACCGGTTGAGGAACCATGTGAATATCATTCTTTTTTGGACTATTTTCACTCCGATCCTGTTTGTGTAAGAAATTCAACAATGTTGGCGACAAATTGCAGTTTTTCACTTGCCTTTTTAACTCCAAAATTTCCAACTTCAATTCGGAGATTTTCTGTTGAGCATCAAACACTTCTTTTTGGAACTTGATAAAATTTGCATTAAGATCATCATACTCATACGTTTGCAACTTCCGGATCTCACATTCAGCAAACAATTCCTCAAGCACACTTTCTCTTTTCTTCTTGAATATCTAAATGTCTTTTGTCAAGACTTCATTCTTATCATGAAACAGAACATTTTCAGTGTAGAGATCTTAGATTGAAGTTTTTCAATTATAGCCGCCAATTCAACCACAAGAGAATTAGATTTTTCATACTTTTGTTGAACTGGATAACTCTTCTCAAATAGATTCTCAAAATCTTGTGTTGCGTCTAATGCTTCAGCTTTGGCCTTTTCACATTCTTCAGCCAATTGACTCTTTTCTTTCAAAGCATCCTCATGAACATGGACCGATTCTATAATATTTCTTTTGAAATTCTTCCAACTCTTTCTTTAATATCACCACTTCTTCAGACAATAATTCAGAATCCTTTTCAAGCGTTTCATTCTTCTTACCCAATCTTACACACTCAAGACATTGTGAATTCTCAACCTTTTGACTTTCAACCATCTTAACTTGAATTTCATCAATCAAAGATGTTTGGGAACTTGAGTCAAAATCAGTTAAGACCTTATCATCAACATGACGAGCTGTTAAAGCAACAGTAAATGGAGCATGTTTTGCTTCGGAATCTGCATTCCAGGCAAATTCATCTGGATGCCAAAACATTTCTGTCAGTTTTTCATCAAAAGAAACAGATTTTTTCTCAACCTTGTGAACTTGATTTGGTGAATGAATAACCAAATGGGCATGTTGACCAGACTTCAATTTATCTTCAGTTGAACTTGGACATTCTCGTGCAAAATGTCCATATACAGAACACTTATAACATTTAACCATTGATTTGTCCAATCCAATCTTCCCATTCTGATTCAATCTCTTCTTGCCAGTTCTATTGAAAACTTTCTTTGTTCTTCGAACCAACATAGCATATTGCCAGTTCAAATCCATTTCTTTCAAATGATCATAATCGATTTGATCATAATCTTCATTGGTTAATTCTGCGTTACTTACCAAACCAGTAATAACACCAAAATATGAAGATACCAATGCAGACATTAAAGCATTATAATCATCGGTAGTTTGAGCAGACAAAGCACTCTGAGTCAAAGAACTTGGAATTGAAACAGTACAACCAGCAGAATAACTAGGAGTTTTAGATTTACCTGCAATGAATGCTGTAGGAGGTGCGGAACTAAGAATATTAGATTTCCCATCATTCATGGTTGAATCATTTCCACCATGATACACAGCATGATTTTAAATTTGTTGCAGGAAGTGACTTGTTTACCATTAACTCCATATCCCTTGCTTGAATTCTTTGAACCAGATCATTAGATGACAATCCCAAATATTCTTTATCATGAGTAATCATCATCACATAACTCTCTCATTTCTCAGGTAAAGCCTCCAAAATCTTTTCTTTCATATCAGCTTCTTCTTTTGTAAGAGTCACCAGACGCATTTCACACATTAAATGTGCAAATCTTGCAATCAGATTTGGAATATTTTCATTCTGATAATGCTTGAAACTATTAAGTTCCTTTTTCAAAACCTTTTGTCGACTTTTCTTATATTGGTCATTCCCCTTACATCTCTTTTCCAATGCATCCCACAAACTGTTCGATGTATAGTTACCCAGGAATTGATATAACAATTCTTTAGGCAATGCCATTGTTAAAGTACCATATGCCTTCTTCTCAGCTTGATAAGCTTTCTTTTGTTCAGATATAAGCTTCCTTTGAAGAATTGGCTCCCCGATTTCATCCTTAGGATAGACATATTGATCAGTGAAGGACAACAACATATCAATATCATTTGTGTTAACATACGCTTCAAATCGTTTAACCCAACTATAATAATCTTCCAATTTGAGCAATTTGGGAACTTTCTGACTTGTTCCAATTTCATTATCATATTTCATCATAGTTTGCATCGTCGCTTGAACCAAATTCTGAATAGCTGCAAACGATTGAAAATCGGACATTTTGTAAATCCTGGTTACTGTTCACCCGAACCTGTTCCGAACCTCTTCCGAACCTTAGCCGAACTAAAATCAACCGAACTCTTACCGAACCTCAACTTCGGATGGACGAACTAAAACCGAACTATATCTGAATCTAAAGATAATCGAACGTTAGCCGAACTTAGTACGAACGTAATCCGAACCCTGACCGAACCAACCAAAATTATCCGAACTTGATTCGAACCTAGAGTTCGGAGCGGTTATGTAGCCGAACCCTCATACCTTACTCAAACTCCTACGAACCAAACTCATTCTCGACTCAAATTTTGCGATTCTCAGTGTTTTTGGATGAAATTTTTGACAGAAATTCAAGTAAACTCAATAGAAAGAATCTAGGAGAAGATTTTTCATGAAAAGCACACTCGAGAAGATCAAATGAACTCAAAAATGAGTAACATTTTTGCAACACTTGGGGTTTTTTTACTCAAAACATCGAAAAACACAGATCTCGGGCCAGTAGAGAGAACCGAATGCCCTGATACCACTTGAAAATGCGTGAGCAATGGATCGTCTACTCGGTCGTATCGAAATCAATGTAACACGTAAATGAGACAAGATGTAAATACAAAAGACTTTGTATTAGACCATTGAGAACCACATAGTACACACACTTATGATCTGAACAAGAAGTTCCAAGAGCTGCTAAACACAACACAAGACACAAACTATTTATACTAGACAAAAACACGACCAGCCGAACCTCAGGTTCAGACCAGGTTCGTCTGGGTCCGAACTCTGAGTTCGCCTAGGGTTCGGCCCATAGTAAACTTGCATCATCTTGTCTTGTATTTGATACTTCACATGACGATCAGGAACCATGTATCTACAAAACTCAAAATAAAATGTACATGTAAATTCAAAATAAAAAATCCAGACATCACTATTAGATAGCAAACATAAAATATAGCCCTATGGATAAAGATGAATTCAAAAAACAAATACCATAAATGTTAGATCAAGGACTGATAAAAAAATCAGAAAGTCCACATAGGACAGCAGCACTCACATTAAAAAATCATAGTGAAATAAAAGAGGAAAAGCAAGGATAGTCTATAACTATAAAAGGTTAAATGATAACACAGAAGATGATGGATATAACATTTCAAATAAAGACAGCTTATTAAACTTAATACAGAGAAAAAAGATTTTTTCGAAATTCAACTTAGAACCAGGATACAATTAGTTACAACTAGAAGAAAACTTTAAACCATCGACAGCCTTCACATGTTCAGAAGGACAATTTGAATGGAATGTTCTTAGATTTGGATTAAAAATGCACCTTCAATATTTCAAAGGTTTATGGACAGCATATTCTTACAATATAATTTATGTTTAGTTTATATTGATGATATTTTAGTTGCAAGTGAAAGAGTACAGGAACACGAGAAGCATCTACAAAATGTTTTGAAGAAATAAGTGGTATAGTAGTTTCAAAAAGAATAATGGAATTCTTTAAACGAAAAATATCATTTCTTGGATTAGAAATAGGAGATGGAAAGATAGAACTGCAACAAGATATCTCTATAAAAATTCTAGATTTTCCAGAAAAAAAAATCAAAACTTAAAACAAATACAAGCTTTTTTAGGATTAGTTGATTACGCCAGAAAATTTATACCAAACTTATCAAAACTAGTAGGACCATTATATAGTAAGACAACAAAAAATGGGTAAAGACATTTTAATCAAGAGGATATAAAGTTAATAAGAGAAATAAAAATTGCGATTAAAAAGATTAAACCATTATAATTACCATTAGTAACAGATTATATCATTATAGAAGTTGATGAATGTAAAGAAGCATGGGGAGTTGTTCTTCTTTCTAAACCTAATAAATATAGTCCTATGAGAATGAAAAGATATGTTCATACACAAGTGGAAATTTAAAAACAGGAAAAAATTGGACAAGTTTAGATTTTGAAATACAAGCATTACTTAGTGCTTTAGAAAAATTTAAAATTTTCTTACATAAAGAATTTACAGTAAGAACTAACTGTGAAGCAATAGTAGAATTTATAAAAAATGATCAAAGCAAAAAGATGAACAGGACAAGATGGGTTAACTTACAGAATGTTATAAAAGAGAGTGGATACACTATAGTTTTTGAACATATAAAAGGAAAAAAATAATGGGATAGCAGATATGTTATCTAGAAACATTAACAAATTATTGTTTGTAGATGGACAGAAAAAGTAAAGGAAAAGATAAGCTTATACAGCCTATAAAGCTCAAAAGATACTCTTCACCAATGAGCATCTCCTCAGTAGATGAAGATAACAACACAGAAACTCTTAAGTCAGTCTATGCAAGCAGATAAGATATACAGTCAAAGACAAGGAGCTTCTTCATATGATTGCTTAGAAAACATTACACAAGTTTTCCTTCCTACAACACATGTTCACAATTCCACAAAACAGGTTAACAGTCCTACAAATGTTGTTTATAACCCTACAGAGGTATACAAACAGTCTACAACAAGACGCTTGCCACCATCCATAAAACCAAAAAAAATATAGTTTAAACAAATGGATGCAAGCCAAAAAAATCTAGTTATTACCTTTGGTAATTATGCATTGCCAAAATGTAATGACTATAATACAAAGTTTAGGCCTATAATAGGATTAACTTTAACAGAAAACAACAATGTTTATTAGATAACCTATGGCATATTCAACTATTCCACAGGCATCTTCGTTCAAAGTACAGGTCCTCAATGCTCTTAGCATCTATTTTCAGGAACAAACTGTCAAAATCCCAGAAAAACAAAAACCAAAGTTTACACATTATATAAACTTTATAGGGAATGAACTTGGAATTTTTAACAAATGGGAAATAATGGCAAAATATATAAACTGCTATGGACCTATATACAAAGGTTACTACAGTTTTGCTGAAGCTTTAAAAGCAGTAAGAGACCACTTCGGTGTAGACAGCTTCTTCATCGAAGCTGAAGAGGTCCCAACATTTTCAGACATTGCAAAAATAAATCCTGAGCAACTCATAAAGACTCGAGAAGATATTATTGCAAAGTTACAAGAACAACTGATACAACAGGAAATGAGTACATCTATACATTTTCAGCTTGAAAACAACGTATTAAAGCAGAAAATAACTATTCTAGAAGCAAAAATACACAACTTTTACAACAACTAGAAAAGAAAAAGGTATTTATAAACAAAGATTTTAATTTTTTTTAAAGCTAGAATCCTTGATACACCATGGAAAGAATGCTTTAAAAAAGGTTACACAGCATTTCCCAAAAGTTGAATAGATAGTCTCGTAGAAGCTTTGTACAGAATTTCTTATTGTGTTGTATGAACTGCAACAAAAGTTGGTAAAGATAGCCTTCAACGAAGAGTCTTATAAAGGAGTCAAAGTTGTAGAAAGAACTCTTTCTGCTTCTACAAATAAGCCTACATATAATAGATATGCCAGATGAAGAAATTATTCAATTTTATCACAATGGTATGATTGCTTATTTTGATTTCCGTTTAACAACTAAAACAGAAAATCTCCTAGATCAGTTTGGAGAAAAATTTACTTTAACAGCAGGAAACATTGCTACACACACGTATCCTCCAATAGTAGGCTGCAAGATGTTCTCTTCTCTGCCTCATGCAAATGATCACACATATAGACCAGCTAGAAAAAGAATATTTATTAGCCACAAAATAATAGTTCAAAATTATTTAGAAACTTCGGCTATTAAAACAAATATAGATTTCTCAACTCTTTGTTGGCTAGAGAGTATGGGTAATATGACAGTTTTAAAGACAGAAAATCAATCTTGAAGTTCAAAGAAGATCCGACTAAAGCATTTATTACAAAGAATCAAAAAATTACGGTCTTACCTGAAGGCCACAATTGGAAAGACTTCAAGTTACTAGCAGAAGGACATTATACTCAAGTATAGACACATAAAAATTGGAGCATGCTCTTACCTTTCATTGGGGAAGGAGATAACTTAGAGCTAAAACACATTCATAATGATGATGACATAGAAGACTATGACACAGACCCAGGTTCAGCACATTCAATCGATAGCACACATAGAGACTTCTAAAGATGACATCATATATGACATGCTCAACCAATAAATAGACAAGATGGACAGGCAATATGGCAAATCTACTTTAAGTCATTTTTAGATAACATTTATCTACTTTAAATCATTTTTAGATAAGCATCTTCTTTTTTAGTTTTGTTTTTTTCTTTCTTTAATCCCCTACTATGGGTTTAATTTGTCAAGATAATTGTATAGCATAGTTGTTTGCCAATAAAAGGCATTTCCTTCATCAGTTGTAAACACCAAGGAATTTTACCAGAAATAGCAATATTATCAAGCTTTTATGGCACACTAAATTTTTGTTATGTACTCCTTAGCAAAGGCTCCTAGTCTCTGAGTTCTTCCCAAGTTCTTCATACCATATTCCCCACAAAAAAAAGTATTTTTTACCTTCTTCTACCTTCTCCGTATCAAAGTTCATCCAATGTGCATACACTCATCATTCCTCCTCCTCTTACCTCTGTAAGTTTCTCTCTCTCTCTCTCTTATATATATATATATATATATATATATATATATATATATATAAAGGGTTAGGTTCAAATGAGAACCAATTGGTTTTAAGAACTTTTGGAAACCATTTTGGACCACTCATTTTCAGGGGGGGGGGGGGCACTCAAATTCATGGGGGAGATTTCCTCATATATAACTAGTGGCTCAAATTAGTTCTTTTTAGTTTTCAAATCAAATTAGTTCTCACATGATCCCCTCCCTATATATATATGGATATTTTAAAAAACCCTGTTTACATACGTAAATTTTTTTTATATAAATGAATTTTTTTTAATGTTTTTTATATGGATTCTACATACAATTCTAATACTTTTGGTGGGAAAAAAAAGCGCCGGGCCGATTTTTTTATAAAAAAAAAAATTTAACTTTTTCCCCTTTTTTACATATGTAAATTTCTGAGAACGGATTTTTTTCACTTTTTCGAAAGAAAACTTTTAAAGAAAACGACTGTTGGATCATTATTATTTTTTAGATTTTGTGTCGGATATACATAGAGAACATTCTAATATTTTGCTTTGTATTTATTTCTAAGGTACATATGGGTTTGGAGGGTTTTCACAGCTGAAAAACCGTATACGGATCGATTCTATGGATGAGACGGAAGTTTTGTCATTGATTCGTGTCGAATGATTACACGACCGAAGGAGTATACAAACGTTTAAGCTCCGGGGGAGGTTGGACAGAACCTCCCCTCTCAACACAGACACTAGACAAAAACTTACAAAGAAATACAAAGACGAAACAATTTATACTTCTTAATTCTGTCCGAACTGGGCACCTCCGAACCCTGTCTGAACTCCCTCCGAACTTGGAGTTCGGCCATCTAGGTTCGACCAACTCCGAACCTGGAGTTCGGCTAGGTTTCGGACCTCAGTTCATGTCTCTGACAAATCAGTCTGTTTGACAATTCGAATAGTAACGGCCACACAAGGTTCATGCATCAACAACAGCTCGAGTGGGTTTTCATTCCTCTGTGAATCACTCGTTGCATGTTGAAAGTATTACCTAGACTCTTCTTACTAGCTTCAGCCGCCACCACCACCACAATTCACTACCACCATGAACTCCATCATTCCGCTGAAAGACATAACATCCTCCGCTGGTGAAGTCCGATGGCTTTTCTCAAACATCAAAATCGTCGCAACACCACCCTTTCTTGATCATTTTCGCTACACCCAATACCGATGATGCACTCACCACCATAGTCTCATCTTTAGATTAGGGTTTGATCCAAGCAACTTACCAAACAAACTACGGCTATTGTTCTCAATACCAACATCCTTTTCGTCTCTCATCATCTTTAGATTAGGGTCTGGTCCAAGCAAATCACCAAACAAACTAGGGTTTTTTCACAATAACAACATTCTTTAAATGGACTGACTGAGATTAGAAGAGAGAACAGATTGAGTTGATTTGAGTTGATCTTCTATAGATCAAATTCGTAGTTCAAGTTTTTTCTTGGTGCTATTTGTTGAGATTAGAGAGAGAAAATGGCAAAAAGAGGGAAAAAAGACTAGAAATAAAAGAGTATTTTATTTTTTATATTTTTAGGAGAAAAACGACTAGAAAGAAATGGTTATTTTATTTGTGTTTTTAAAGGTATTTTGTCAATTTACAGGCATTAATCATATGGACTCAGTTTGCAATTGACGTAAACCATAGTGTTTTTGTTACCAAAAAGAGAAAAATGGACTCCCTCGAGAACTAAATTTGCAATTTACTCCGGATAAAAAGAACATTAAGGTATTCAGACCACTCCTATTACCAATTTGCACCTTGGTTGGTTGGACAAAAAGTAAAAAAATATATATATTAAAATAATCATGGGTGCTCTCTAAATCCAACGACCTGTTCGGTCCACCAAACAATTTGTTGTTTGGTTTGGTGATTATTTTATATTATATATTAGATTTAGTTTAATAACTTATTATATATTTTGAATTCTTTTTAATGTTTTATTATATATTCTAGATTTCTTTGACACTTGTTAACCAATAATTGGTTGATGAGATTTGTTTAAAACTTATCTTTTGAAAATCTAATATTATCTAGTTTAATAAAATATTTAAAAATATAAAAATGCATAACTTTTTTCTATTTATAGTGCATGATCTTTGTATATTTTTTATCCATCCACTCTTCCCTAACCTTTATTCTCTACCATGAATCCTTCGTATTCAAACACTTTCAATTTGGGAGATTCGAAAGAGTATACGCCTACTCAATACTATGAAAACTCTTCATTCTTTCAAGCTGCAAATCAAGTACCCACCACAGAAAATCCTCAAATGTCACCAGATGCTGAAATAGAAGCACGTGGAAACAAATGGTGTCCTGCTGAAGATATTGCTTTAATGTCAGCATGGTGTCTTGTTAGTGAAGACAGTGTTCGTGGCAAAGGTCAGAAAAAAACATCAATGTGGGCACGAATAAAAGAGTTTTATGATGCAGCTCAGGCAGAAGATTATCAAAAATTGGGAAGAGGAACGAAGGCCAAATGAGAGGTCGTTTTAAACGACTCAGCGAGAACGGAGCAAGATGGGTTGTTGGAACTAAAATTTGTGTGACTAACGCCATCAAATCTGTTTACCGAAGCATTCGACTGAAGAATCCATGTGAATCGATTTAGAGACTGGGTTTTGATAATCGAGGCTTATGAGATTGGAACGAAGACCGTTTTCTAGAAAAGTCAACCGTTTCGGTTAACGGTCAACGTAAAAGTCAACGGAAGATCGGTTCGAGCGAGTCAAGCTTCGGATTAATTAAATGAACTTTGATTTAATTAGTATTTATGTTATTTGATTTACTTGTAATTTTGTTCATTAATGTTTTATGTTGTTAGTCACCCTCACTATATATATAGTGAGGGTGCCCATTACAAGAAAAGGAAGTCTCCAAATGTGGAGATGATGATCTTCTTGTAGAGTGGTGTGAGCTTTCCATTCTAGAGAGAGTGAGTCATGGATTTCTAGAGAGATTGTTGTTGTCATGATTTCTTATGTTGTAATCATTCGACTAATGAAATCATTCGACATAGTTCATCATTTTTCTTGTTTAATCTCCTAGATTCATTCTCCATCATCATCGTCTCGGGGTTTTCGAATCCGAACCTAGTTGTTGCTCAAGATCGGGATTCTTGTAGTGAAAATCGGCCCTGACAAATGGTATCAGAGCGGGTACCGATCAGATTTCATCTCACGATGAATCTGGTTACTCGAATCTGGATTTTGAGCTTGAATTGAGTGAAGATGAGAAAACCCACTTTTGAGACTTTCTCATATTCTTTCTTCATTTCTGGATGGATTCTAATGATATGGATGATTGATTCGTGTTATGGAGTTCATCTGGATGTTAGTTTATCATTTACATCTTCAAATCAGTGAAAAAAAATGGAGATCAGAGCTGTTTTTTCGTAACTGTTGAGGTTTTCCTTTTTTTGGGATTTTTTGAAGATTTTGAGCTTGATTCTTAGTTTTCTGGGCTATTCTCCATGGATTTGGATGAAGTAAGGTATGATTCTCAGTGGAAACGCGTTTCGGATCCATTGGAAGCATCCATTTCGTCTGAATCTCAACCATTTGGGCAGATCTGGGAAAGCACACACTAGTGTGTGTGTTTCATGGTGTTCTTCGTTTTCTTGAAGATTTCCAGAATTTTGGGGTTGTTTTGATCCGAGTTGCTGCTGTTTATTGTTGTTGGTGGCCACAACAATGTCGTGAATGGTTTATTATCATATCTCGTGCATCATAACAGGTTTTCCTTTCGTTTCTGGACAGATTCAAGATCACCAAGTAAGGTTTCTCCTTCTTCATCAGTTTTCCAGATTTTTCTAAGAGGTATGAAGCTTTGAAGATTGTCCTAGCGGACTTCTACTGTTCCTAGCGGACTTGATGTCGTTCTAGCGGACTTGAACTTTGTCTTAGCGGACTTGTTTAAGTCTTAGCGGACTTGAGTCCTTAGCGAACTTCAGGAGTGTCCTAGCGAACTTCACAGCCCTCTAGCGAACTTGAAATAAGCTTAGCGAACTTCTCAAGTGTGTTTAGCGAACTTCTGATTGTTAGCGGACTTGAATCGAGGTTAGCGAGCTTGTTACTGGTTTTTGCTCGAGACTGTTTAAAGAGATTTTAGTCGTCCAAGAATGTAGAGAATCGGTTTACGAGTCTGTGGGTACAAAAATAATGAAATTTCGTTGAGTTTTGAGGGAGATATGGTCATCTCACGGTTTTCCGGCGAAGGGTTTCAAATTTCCGGCCATCTAGGGTTTACGAGGAAGAAGACGCGTCTGTTAAAGATGATGACGTGGCCTCAGTTGATTGGTTTCATGGGAGAAATTCTCTTTCCTTTGTCGGTCAACACAACATTCTTTTTCTCTCTGTCGAATTCCTATTGGTGCAGATGGAATTTTAGTGGGACCCATCAATTGAAGAAAAGAGGCGCGTGGGCCAGGCTGTCTTCAAAAGAGCTGTTGGAGGCTATGCGCTGTTGATTTTTGCTTGGCTGAAGGATTCAGCGAGTGGGCCCCAGTCAAGAAAGAGAGTTGTTGCCCTAAGGGTTGTTGTCGCCCAGTGATTGGCTGAGCGCCTCCACACGCGGATCATCAATCCCAGTTGTTGGATCTCACAACTCTAGGCCGTTGATTACTTTCTGACAGCGGTATCTGATTGGTCTGACCCCCTTACCTGGATCGCGAATTTGAGCCTTTGGATGATTATATTTCCAGTCGTTGATCACTTCCTAAAGCTTCAATTTGATTGGTCCAAACAATTTCACAAGGATCTTGGTTTTCTAGAGGGTTTTAACACTACTAATTAATTTTTCAACATTTTCGTTAAATGCAGGGCTTTTTCTATTAGTCTTTTTCGAGATTAACGGAGAAGACGCCCCCAACGGAATTATGGAAAATTTTTATTGGTCAAGGATTTATTATAATTATTTATTGAAGGTCTCGTTTAATGACGGCACGTGTACGTTTGCTATCGACCACTGACGGGTTAGCTTCTTTAGCCGGTTAATTATGCAGCTCTTTCTGTTATGTCTCACGGTTTTTATTTTTAGCTGATGCAGCGCGGATGTCAACTAACCGGATTAACTGGAATCTCAGTTAAC